>OY365822.1:17047267-17567267 GCA_959347315.1 Bimastos eiseni
CCCTCATTTTGCTCCTCCTCTCTCTTTCTCCTCTTCTTCCTCTTCCACCTCTCCATCCTCTTCCTCTTCTTCCACCTATCTCTCTCTTCCTCCTCCTCCTCCTCCTCCTCCTCCTCTCTCTCTTCCTCCTCCGCTTCCTCTCTCTCCTCCTCTTCCTCCTCCTCGTCTTCCTCAGTGATCAATGGACTCGGTTGAACCCGTCAACATCTATTTGTCTGCTTTGGTCACTGGGTGGCGCTTTAAATAATTAGTCATTTGGACGATGTCGCCTATTCATTAATTGAGTAAAATTCTATTAGGCTTATATGGAAAGAAAGAAAGAAAGAAAGAAAGAAAGAAAGAAGCAGGAGGTGATGAGGGACTGAAGGAAACTTTGAAGGGTGAGCGAAGGGAGGGTGGAAGCAAATGAGGAATTGGAGATTGAAGGGGAATTATAAAGTCAGGAGAATTGTTGAGAAGAGAGGCAATGGTCATCACCACTTTTACCAGAATAATAGGAGATGGGTTTGAGATGAGAAAGGTGAATGAGAAGAACTGAGGTCCCATCGAAGTATTGTTAGAGACATACAAATGCTATGATAGATAAATACTGGTCATAAGAGAATAGCAGAGAGAAAGACATTGACAACGACAGACAGACAGACGGACGGACGGACGGACGGATAGACAGACAAAGAACAGATATACAAACAAAGAGGAGGGAAGTATAGACTGAAGGAGCATAAATTTTAAGTAGGGCAGAAGGGAATAAAGTGTCGAGACGATCAATGGGGATCTGAAGGAAAGGAGGAGTTGATCTTTGATTTGGATGACAGCCAGTGCATACCTGCCATCGACCCGATCTCCTGCCCACCCACACATCCCTCCCGGGGGTGGTTCATGCTGCTGCTGCAGCTGCTGTTACTGCTGCTGCTGCTGCTGCTGTTGCTGTTCCGTTCTCACTGACTGAGAACTGACACTGTGATGCAGTTTTAATTAATTATGTAATTACTAATAATTAGTTGACTTTCGCCCACCCACCAGCTGTTCTGCCAGCATTAGCCTGTATTGTGCCAGTTGTCCACACTTTGTTCTTTCCTCTGCCATGCTTCCTCTCTCGCTTCTTCCACCGTCAGACCTTCTCTTCCACAATCTTGTGCTGATTCCACCTCTGACCAATGATCATGCTGCTGCCATTCTCCACCCTAGCTGCCTATCTTACTTACTTTCCTTCCCCTTAGATCTTTGGCGTGGTGCTGAGACTGAACCCACATGTCTACATATTTTAATTTGACTGAGCACCTTTGACTATTTAGAATACATCTGTCATCATCTGTCTGACTCTCTTCTCTTCCAGTCATCTATCCATCCTTCTTTCCCCTTAGACCTACTTCACTAGGTTGCTCATTCTGGGCATTTTGTTGGGCATTTTGGGCATTTGGTTGGGCATTTTGAGCATATTGGGGATTTGGTTGGGCATTTTGGGCATTTGGTTGGGCATTTTGGGCATTTTGTTGGGCGTTTTGAGCATTTTGGGCATTTGGTTGGGAATTTTAATCATGTTGGGCATTTTTTGGGCATTTTGAGCGTTTTGGGCATTTGGTTGGGAATTTTAATCATGTTGGGCATTTTTTGGGCATTTTGAGCGTTTTGGGCATTTGGTTGGGCATTTTCAGCATTTTGGGCATTTGGTTGGGCATTTTCAGCATTTTGGGCATTTGGTTGGGCGTTTTCAGCATTTTGGGCATTTTGAGCATTTTGGGCATTTAGTTGGGCATTGTGAGCATTATAGGCATTTGATTGGACATTTTGGGATTCAATCAGTTGGTCATTCTGGGCATTCAAATGATCCAATTGGTTATGATGTGATTACATTTCATCATTTATTGATTTGTTTTTGATAAATTGATTCACTCCACATTTTGTTCATTTCTTGGTTTATAAATTTCGTGGTAAGTTATTTATGCTTTCAACCAACCAATTATTCTTCTCATTGTTTGAAATGTTCTCTCACTTGCTCGGTAATTCATTCATTCATTCAGTAATTCGTTCATTCATTCAGTGATGGTTCTGGTTATGGGAACACATTCATGAATTAGGTCAATTTCGTTCCTTTATGAATTAGATCGAGTTTAGCCATTCATGAATTATTTTGAGTTTATCTATTTATAAATTATATAGTTTGAATTCGTCCATGTGTGAATAATTTTGAGTTCATCCAATCAATACCAGTCTTTCATTCCTTCATCGTTCAGTCAATCTCAGCAGCAGCAGCGTCCTTCTGGTCCGCTCTCCTCCATCAGTCATTGTCCATCATAATCCATCCTTCATTCGGTTATTCAGCCAGACTGACAGACAGACAGACAGACAGTTAGACTGTCTTCTAGCCAGTCATCCTTCATCCCTCAACCGTTGTTTGCCTGTCTCTTTCTTCGTCCTTCTGTGTGCCTGCCTCAGTCTCTGTTTTACTGTTGGCCTTGCTCTTTGTGTCTGTTTGGTATAGTCTCTGTCTGTCTGTCTGTCTGTCTGTCTGTCTGTTACCTTTTGTCTTCTATCATTTTATTTTTCCTGAGTCTACCAAACAATGGAAGAGTGGATAAGAGAAAGGGGAAGGGCATCTGTGAGGGAGTCACCGGTTCTAGTAACTCTCTGGCACGCTGGCAGTGCCAGTCCAAAGGCGGGATAAAGGAGGAGGGTCATGTCAATGATCTTTTGTTATCACACAATGGTTTAACCTAAGCTACTACAACTATCTAGTCTTCATTTGACATAAAGCCACGGTTCGGTTATTTGCAAGATTTTATTTGAAGCCAAATATATTGTTTGAGAAATCTAATTATTTTGCACTGTGCAATTTTTCTTTTGACTAGATATATGCTGTAATTATTTGCACATTAATGATGTTGATTGGTTGTTCAATGTGTTGTTATCTGTGTGTCATATTATGCCAAGACTCATTTCATGTTATTCCTAGATATTAGCAGCGTTGTGAATGTACTCCTATTCACAAGTGGCAGCACTTAAAATTATGAGCATTGTCACCATTTCCTGTCCGTCTTATAGTCACGAAGTATACACTACACATCAAACGATAATTCATTGCATATTACTCCACGTTTCAGTACCTTATTCACAAAACATCACCTGCTTATTTCACAGTTTTCATTTTGGCACAGTTCCAGGTACTGAATGCTCTGGCTGACTGCTCTCCTACTACACCTAGTAGACCTAATGGAGGTGTTGCAATGGTTTCTTCACACGGCACAAATGGACATTCCGAATTCCCAGTTTTTATTTCCTTTCTCTTTTTGTTTGTTACTTTCTCAAAGCTAGTAAAAGAATATTCACAAGTATTTTGAAATTTTTTAGAAATTTGAAAGGGTGACTGTTTTCCACATCAAGTGTTTCAGGTTAGATGTAAAGTGTGATAATTTCATAGCACTGTATGTCACAGCAAAAGTAGTTATCCAAGGCAATGGGATTCTTCTGGGATGTTTCCGCTGAGCTATTTGACTGAAGCACGTAATGGGACAAAGTAATCCACTTGGTTGTGGCAGATGATAGCACAAAGAAGGCTTCAGAATTGTAATAAAAAAATTATGTGGAATTGTTAACATTTCTAAACTGTATACATTTATCTAGCACCTTTTCCTTTTTTCTCAAAGTCTCTGTCGTGCAGTTGCAGAGGCAGAATGCATGACTTCAAAACTCTCCCAAAGCTGGACAGATTAATTAAAACACTTGCAAAGATAAGGATGTGGGCGTATACAGTCTGTAAAGATACAAACAGAATGCAACAGCAATACAAGCAGAGAGGCAAAGAGTGTTTCTGTCTGTGCATAGGTTTGTGTGTGTAGGTGTGTGTGTGCATACGTGTGTCAGAACAATCAACAAACAATGCCTCTCTGTCTCTGTCTCTATGTATCTCTCTGTCTCTCTCTCTCTCTCTCTGTCTTTCTCTCTCACACACATGCACACACACACACCTACACATCTTTCTACATACACACACACACACACACAAGCACACTTATAGTCTGATAGTTGTCGTTCATCATAACACAACATTTGACCTTCTTTGATATCAGAAAGCAGAGGGTCATAACGACGATTGGAACTCCAAAGAAGGGGTCGCCAAAGATTCAAGTCCAGAGCTATGGAAAGCTCGTCCTGTGCAAACGCTTCTGCCAGAGAGTTAGCGAGATAGGCGACGACTCGGTGGAACTGCGGCTGCTCTATGCCCAAGCAGTGCACTACGTCATTCATGTGAGTACTATGTCATGTGAGTACTATGTCATGTGAGTACAATGTCATATGAGTACTATGTCATGTGATTACTAATTCATGTGAGTCATATGTCTAGCAGTGCAGCAGAAGTGTCTGATTACAGGAGGTCACTGCTTTAAGTGTAATCGACATAAGAGTTTTTTTTAAAGAGTTTGCAAGTCGCCAAAAATAAATTGTCTTGTGCATTGATTTAATTCAGTGACAGATTGAGAATTTGAGGTAACTACTCACTAGTAATTTATTCTATGTTGATGTGCTGTTCACTCCTGTACCAGAGAATATTTGACATACCATGTCTGACATTGGGGAGTAAGTCATAGAAAAACATAGAAAGACATAGAAAGACATAGAGAGACATAAAGAGACATAGAAAGACATAGAAAGACATAGAGATACATAGGAAGACATAGACATAGAAAGACATACAGGGATGTAGAAAGACATAGAAAGACATAGAGAGACGTAGAGAGACATAGAATGGCATAGAAAGACATAGGAAGATATAGAAAGACATAGAGAGATTTAGAAAGACATGGAGAGACATAGAAAGACATGGAGAGACATAGAAAGACATAGAGACACATAGAGGGACATAGAAAGACATAGAGAGACATAGAAAGACATAGAAAGACACAGCAAGATATAGAAAGACATAGAGAGACTTAGAAAGACATAGAAAAACATAGAGACACATAGAGGGACATAGAAAGACATAGAGAGACATAGAGAGATATAGAAAGACATAGAGATATATAGAGAGACATAGAAAGACATGGAAAGACATGGAAAGACATAGAAAGACATAGAGAGACATAAAAAGACACAGATAGACATAGAGAGACATGAAAAGACATAGAGAGACATAAAAACACATAGAGAGACATAGATAGACATAGAAAGACATGAAGAGACATGGAAAGACATGGAGAGACATGGAAAGACATGGAAAGACATAGAGAGACATAAAAAGACACAGATAGACGTAGAGAGACATGGAAGGACATAGAGAGACATGGAAGGACATAGAGAGACATAAAAACACATAGAGAGACATAGATAGACATAGAAAGACATAGAGAGACATAGAAAGACATGGAGAGACATGGAAAGACATGGAGAGACATAGAGAGACATAGAATGACATAGAGAGACATAGAGAGACATAGAAAGACATAGAGATACATAGAAAGACATGGTTTGTGTATGAGACAGACATTTTTTGTGTACAATCTCTGCTTCAGCAAGGATGAGGTTTTCGGCTCAAAACGTTCCTTTTCACCCGATTGCACCAGACTTTCAGACATTTCTCTTTCCTCAGATTAAGGTGTTCCACAAGAATCTTAATCTCTTCTAGATGACATTTCAGCATAGGAGTCATCGGATTAGATGAACTGATGTCATGTATTGATTAGTCAGACTGTAGTGATAGGTTGGAGTTAAAGTTCTACTGTTCAGGGCAGTTTACAACTGGTAGTTTATCTAGGACATGTGTTTAACTTTATTCAAATTGTTTACAACAATGCTTGTTAGGCTTTATTTGCAGTTAGTCATCTGGGTATGAAATGAATAAAGTCATAAGTTATATTTTAATATTTGGTCATTTGTACAAAGATGAACAGCTGTTTGCTGTTGCAAAGAAACTTTTGTGACATCTTTCCATCTTCTCAACAATTACGGCATTAATCTGACTCCAATAGCTCATTCCGACTCCAAAGAGTCATTCTGACTCTAATGAGTCATTCTGACTCAAATGAGTCATTCTGACTGTAATGAGTCATTCTGACTCCAATAAGTCATGCCATCTCTATTCAGACATTGTCTACGATACATGTCTGTGACATGTGTTTACTTATGATTGTTTTTAAAATGTTTTTTCTATGTTATGTAAATGTCAGTCATAGTAACTGATGCATTTTGTACATACTACACTGATTAGTACTTGAGGGATGTTACGGACCATGTTTTCTTAAGGCAAAGACTAATGATCAATTAATCTTATTATTATTGTTATTAATCAGATTTTTAACCCGTGCAAGGTCACACTGAAATGTGAATCTGAGGCGTGAATAATGAGTCACCAGGAGAAGATGCGCTTAGATTTTGGAATTCTTGAAAGCCAAGGAGAAACAGTGAGTTGGTTTGATTAAGGTCGTTGCTGCAAATGAAATCACTGATTACATGTGAATTAAATTGTTAAATTATTATTGAATGGATTTTTGTGATGATTTCATTTTGACAGCTCGACGAATTTCAGGCACCACTGTCAACTGCTCTGCACTTGGCCGGGCTACAGGCACAGGCCGACTATGGCACTTACGAAGAGGGAAAGCTATCCAGGTAGATCTATCCAGCTGTTCCTTCTTGTCAATTAGCTGATTTTGAAGACTATGTTGGCATCGATTGGTGAGAGGAGCTAATTGATTGGGACTCTTGGGCGGTGTCTGTCTTAACAGAGGGGGAGCCACAGTTCTCATTCGGACTCCAGTTTAAGTCACAAGATACGTTTCCTCACAGCTAGATCTATATGCTTTGAAAACGAATGACCAGTCTGTGAAGTCTTGTGTCGTTGATAAGCAGAAGATCAACATCATTGAGTAATTAGTCAACAATTAAAGACCTGAATTAATAATCCACATCCGATGGCCTATGTAATATGTCTGAATTGATATCTGAATAAGCTGGTGCCCTGCACTTAGTTTGTGAGTGGCATTCTAGGAAATTGGAATTTTTGATCATGCTTAATAGTTTGTTTGTCAAGGTATATTTTGTGAAACAATTTGTATCAGTGACGCATGTAGATGATGCCACGGTTAATAAATGTTGTCTGGATGCATTGATGAATGTTCTCTCTATGGCTTTGGCTTTGGCTGTGTGTCCGGTTGGCAATAGCAGATCTTCTCTTAAAGGCAGCATCTGCTGCTCTGGTCACTAATTAAATGAGTTGGAAAGAAGACAAATCGTCATCATCTGTCGGTCATTGTTTCATTGAAGGTATTCGGAGCCAGTGGAGATGCTCTGCGAAAGGGTTCTGCTCTCGGAAGGAAGAGAATGGTGCCAAGAACTGGCTGCTGCTCACAAGGTAATGCACGGCCCTCCCTCCCTGCACCCTCCCTTCATTCCTCTTTTACTCCCTCCCTTACTTCATCCCTCCCTCTTCAATGCGTTGCTCCTTTGGTGCCTGCAATTGCTCTGCAGTTGTACTGCAAAGCAATTGTGTGCTAAGGACTTGCGCAAGGTGCCTACACAGTGACACCTCGAACGAGAGTCGAACCCGCTCACTCAGCGCACACCGAGTGTTACGGGCTGACCGCTCTAACCAATCAGCTGCTGTGCCACACTATTTCCCTTTGACTAACTTAGAATTATGTCACAGAGTTTCTCATGTTCTTTGAGAGATGGATATCTTCTTCATTTGATGAACTTGTTCACTCTGACTTTTAACATCATTAAGGTCAGCACAGAGAGCACCTCTGAGTAGAAATCTTGAATGGCACTATATAAATGCTTGATCACATTACATTACAGACTGTTTTAGATTTGATTGCCTAAGAAGTTATTGTGGGTACCATTGTACATAGATAATAGCAACGCCTATCCTCTTTCCACCTCGTCTCTTTATGTCTCTCACCACTTTCATTTTGACCATCACACACCATCATCATCTGTCTGTCTGTGTGATATTTGTCTGACCTTTGCATCTCGAACTCATTTCGGTGTTCTTTTGAACCAAGTTCCTGAGGGTAAAAGATGATTCCTGCAAAATGGCTTTCTTGGGATTTTCAATTTTGATTAAGAGAATAATTTCAGAAACAAAAACTGTTATTCGGTGCCTTTGCTGTTGACTGTTGCCTTTGTGTTTGGGTCTTTCTCGCTGATTATTGTTTGGTCTAGGTGGTGATAGCAAATACACAAGAAGTTTTTTTTTGTTTTTTTTCCAGAGGTATGGTAAGGGTAAGTCAATGGCTGAGGCAATGAGGAAATACCTTACCATAGTTTCACAGTTTCCACTTTACGGATGCACCAAAGTATTTGCTCACTATCGTGGCGTGTGGCCTTATGGAATCGAGACTGTACTAGCCATCAACTATGACGGCTTCAAGGTCATCAGCATACAGGAGAAGAAGATCATCTTCGATCTTTGCTACTCGGAGATCGAGCGAATCATGCTCAAGGAGCGACATGGGGAGTGCCATGTCATCATACTGCTCAAGAACAGTGTGTCACAGATCCGCCAGAAGACCTTCCTCTTTGAGTGCCTCGAACTCGATGAACTTGCTGCACTGGTTGAGTGTTACTCCCCAAAGCATGCCACCTGGTTGAATGATCCAGTCAAGGAGTGGCGCAAATATGAGGTATGTCATCAGGTTTTACTGCTTCTACACATGATCAAAGTCACCCAAGTGCATCCCAGTTGTGCCTTTTTCTTTTCATCTGCTGTTTAGCTTTTCAGGCTGATAGCTAGGGTTAGAGTTTTATGACATAATTTTCTGATCTAGTTTTAATTACCTAGTTTCTATGACCTAGTTTCTATGACCTAGTTTCTGACCTAATTTTCTGACATAATTTTTTATCTAACTTTTCGGGCCTAGTTTTTCGGACCATATCAACCTACTCGTAGCTGTTTTGAATGAAGTTGTCATACCTGAGCTGTGAAATTAGACACTGATGAGTTGAATATAACCTCATCAGAGTTGCCTCTGACATCACAAACCAGCATCAGACACTTATACTTTTCAAATTGTGACAAGTGTGGGTCAAATTGCAGAACAGAAACCATGACAATTTCCACATAATTATGCAGGTAAGTTGGGCCAAGATGATACTAGACTCACTTGATGGTACTAAGCTTATTAGATGGTACCATGGTCATTAGATTATGCTAGGTTCAGGGTACTAGGGTCAATTGATGGTAATAGGGTCATTAGATGGTGCTTGGTCATTTGATGGCATATGAGATAATACTACTGTCACTAAATGGTACCTGGGTCATTAGGTGGTACTATGGTCATTAAATGATACTTGGGTCATTAGATGGTATTAGGGTTATTAGATGGGTACTAGGGTGGTCCTTAATTTTGAAAGTCTCATTTTCACAATGAGGCACCCTTTACTTATGCTTATAATGACGAAAAAGTAATTCACTGAAAATGTAAAGAGGATCAGACAATATTTAGGGGTTGCTACCAGATGTTAAAGATTAAGCTTACACCTCCAGAAACTCATTTCAGCTTCTTTGCTTAATATGCTTAATTTTGCATTTAATCGTTTGCTAGCTGTGCAAATCATATTGATAGAATTTTATTAATAGCTACTTGCTTACTAACTGAAATAATTTTCAAGAGAAGATTAGAGAAAGAACAGCAGAAAATATTAACTGTTGAAGAAAACGTAACTCTGGTTTAAAGAACAAGGGATTATTTATGATGAACATTACAGGCTACTTCAGGATCTCAATAGACTCGGCTCCAAAACCGTACCAGGAGGGGGAAATCAATTAATTAGATGACAAGTTGGCAATAAAACCTGACAGGGCAAAAATGAATGACAGAAATACAGCACATCTCCTCACTCCCTCACTAAAAACAAAGCCCTGGTCTTGATTCTGCAGAGTTCAGTATCAATCGCTCTTCAATTTCGAAGGCAGTGAATAGAGATTCAACAGGAAATTGCTAAGAATTTGAATTTGAAGACCAATTTTTAACCATGAGTTCCTCTGAAGATTAACTGGGATGGAAAATGTTAGGAAATATCTGCAGTAACGAAATAGTAGATTGCCTGGAAATGGACATTGACCAGCTTTTCAGTGTTCCAAAGTTAACATCAGTGTCAGGAAAAGCTTCAGTGTCTGCGGTGTATAAGGCAGTTGTGGCTTGGGGATATAGAGCTGATAAAATTAAATGCATGTTGTTTCGACACACCAAATAAGTGAACAGTGGGCCAAGAAATAGTGCCTGCATATGTAAATGACATCTAGCTTATGAAGCTTGATTTAACTGCCATTAACTGCTGATTTCCCCCTCTTTGCATTTTCCTCTGTTGTCTGGGACCTTGGAGTCATGTTAGACCAAGAGCTCACCTTTGCCTCTCATATTCACCGTCTTTACCATGATTTCATACTTCCAGTTGCGTCAGCTTCGAACTGTTTCCCGCTTGCTAACTGCCACAGCTACCCTTGTTCATGCCTTCATTACTGCCCGACTGGATTACTGTTGCTCACTCTATGCAGGCCTTCCAGCTGGGCGTTTGCGGTGCCTGGAGCGGGTTCTGCGTTCTGCTGCACGTCTTGTTGGACGCGTTCCTAAATTTGGCCATGTATCCGGCTATATGCTGGATGTGCTCCACTGGCTCCCCCTCCAACAGCGAATCTCGTACTGTATCATTTTTTGGTATGACGGTCCTTGCTAGGTCTCGCTACGCCTATCTTCGCGATCTTTGTTACTCTACTTTGAGTGTACTGGGTCTCTACGTCTACTGGGCGAGGCATGCTCATTGTCCCATTTGCCCGTACAACTACCAAACAGAATCGTGCCTTCTCAGTGGTTGGCCCTTCGCTCTGGAACATGCTCCCGTTGGTGTTACGGTTGTCACCAAGGGTCCACTCAGACTCATTTTATACATGCCTTTAAACCGTTTCTTGTTAAACGTGCTGGAGTCTGGAGCGCTCCTGAGTAGTAGCCTTGAAGGGGCGCTATATAAATCTCTGTAATGAATGAATGAATGAAATAACTGAGCAACCTTCAACAACATACGGGGCACCCATTACACCGTAATCTCATTTTAGCAAACGCCACCTCCTAGCGAAAGAAAGTACTAGTCAACCTTACGGGGATACGAGTCTCAAAGTCAGTCCCTCAGCTCTGCGCCCCAGTGTGTTCACCATTACTCTATGCCGGCCCCCCTCTGTGACTGAGTTTGATGGAATCTTTCAGATGTGAACAGGAAGACAGTGCATCAATTAGTTGATGATACATCAAGGATGTTTTCTCTGTTTTTGAATTACAATGCAAGTCTGTTATTACATTACATGGTAACAATGGGTTGTGTGATTTCTTCTCCTGTAGTTTGTTGCTCCTGACAACTGGCACAGACTTTACGATAAGATTCTGAAATGTCGTCAACTCCTCATCCAAACTGGATTGGTTAAACCTCCACAGCATGTCGAAGTTGGCTTTCTCAGATCAGCTTTCAATAGGTAGGAACCTTGTTGGAAACTAGAGACATGACCTTGCATATGAGTCACCAGTGAATGATGCAGTTGATGGGAGGGCTTTATTAATGACGTTCATTATATGGGGCTCTTTGCACTGAGGGTTGTACTGGGAAATGTACACTATAGAAATATGTAAATACAATACAACATTGATCCAAGGTCAGATGGAACAGAAGACTTAAAACTATGTTCAAGATTCTTCTTCTTCTAGGGTTCATCTCCTCTTTGCATTGGAACCACACCTCGTATGCACGTATGCATGTATGTATATATATGTATGTATGTATGTATGGATGTGGTGTCTTACCCTTATACTCTTCGGGGTATTTGTCCGGGGGGGGGGTTATTTGCATGGGGGGGTTATTGTCCTGGGGGGAGTAATTTGTACAGAGGTAATTGTCCGGGGTGGGGGCGGGTAATTGTCTCCTAGATCCGGAGTTTAGAGTGACTAATTCTTTACACTTGACAGCACTTTTGATGTTGGTTGCACTTCCTTCATTGTGTGTCATGTTATTTGCTTAGGATAAGTGGTCGTAACTGCACTGGGTCCTCACGCCATGACCAGGACCTCGAAATGGAAGACTTCAGTGAAATTGCTCAATGTTCGCACTGGATGTTTAGTAAGATGCCATTCAAGACGTCGCTCTTGGCCGGTCAGACGCACGAAATAGAAGATGTGGCTGTTCGAATGTTCAATTCAACGCTTGTCTACACCGGCCTTGAACTTTCCAGTAAGGTTTACATGGCATACTTTCGGGATCATTGAGTAGCTGCTTATTATTATCCATCCATTCATACTATACTTGTGATCGACTGTAGTGTGTCTGTTTGAATGTAATTGTATGAAGATAATTATTTATTCATTTATTATTTATTAATTAAATTTGTATCGCTTGCATGGTCTTGCAATATCTTTGCGTTTTCTCTTTTTTGTGCCTCTGTCCCTATCACGGGTTTTTCCACCATTCTCAGCAAATCACCAAGTCAATTTCTCCATACAATCATACAAATGTCTCAAAATGTCTGCAGTGTTGCTGTGATATTGACATATATTACAGCCCCACAATTTGTCATCTGAAAATTCACTCCTTGCAATTTTTCCCTTTGAAAATTTGAAATAAGACGCAAGACATTTGATGAATTATAAAAAAGTTGATCATGAAGGTTATTGTGAAATAAAAGAAATGAGATGTAGAATTACAATGAATTCAGTACAATGTTAATATTGTTGCAATTGTTGTCATCATCCACAATTGTTTTGGTCATCTTCTCAATAGCCTCATAGTTTTAATTTCTTCGAGCTACCCTCACCTCTTGCATTCAGCTGCTCAATATGGTGATTATGCAAATCTTTTCAAGAATGATTCAATGAATCAGTCTCTATTTGGAGAAGTGGATCAACTGTATTTGACTGAACCTGGGAGAGAGAGGGCAGCAGTCTTATGAACAGACTGGAACATCTAAATATTAGCCATTGAAAGTTCAACAAAGAAAGCATTAGCAAAGTACACCCTTAATAAAGACATGAATTGAAGTAGTGACAGTATGAAAGAAGGGGTTGTTGTGGTAGCTGTGCGCAGCTGACGTAGATGGTAACAGCATGAGAGACAGACACTGTTGACAATCATGATCCTGGAAAAGAGATCTCAGTGTAGGTGCTGTACATTTCTATGAAGACATTGCATTGCGTACATTTGGTGTTAAGAGATCTTTTCAGTCTGTTTTTTTGTCTATCTTTCAGCTGCTTTGGATGATATGGACCTTGTGGTCGTTGTACAGACGCTCATTACAAAATGCATGGAGAACGAAAACCTTTGCAATGAATTCTATCTGCAACTCATTAAGCAAACGACGGATTCCAAATCATGTGGTACGACCCGTTCTCTGATAAAGACTGTGGAGTGATGGCTCTCTTGCTTTCTGTGCTATTCCACTTTCCAGGATCTGAGAATCTTTTTTGCATGAAAATCTTTTTCTGAAGTTTGATAAAACATTCTTCTCTACTCGATTGGATCCTACATTGCACATTGATTGTTGAATTTGTATCTGAGATAGATTTAGTTCCATTTTTCCAGGTTGCGTGTGGCAGGTCATCTAATTTGTATCGTCTGCTATCTGAATGCAGGAGTCCATTAGATTAAGCACCGACGACTGTATCCGCTTCATAAGTTGTATGTGCTGCTGAGAATGGTCTACAGCTGTGAGACTTGTACTATGACAGAATCTTGGAAAAACAAGGACCACTGAGGAAGAGATAGGAAGAGAACGAGAGAGAGGGGAAAAGAGAGAGGGGGAACGAGAGAAAGATAGATGGAGAGAGAGGGGAAGAGCAAGAGAGAGAGAAAGAGAGAGGTAGACAGAGAGAGAGGGGTTAAAGAAAGTAAGCGAGAAATAGAAAAGATAGAGAGAGAGAGACAGAGAGAGAGACAGAGCGAAAGAGAGAGAGAGTGACTCGATGGACTGCAATGAATAAAAGCCCATGGCTTGCAGTCGAATTGAATTCATTGTTAGATTTCGTTTTCAAAGTAGCCAATGTGTATCCATTTTACAACTGAAATGATTTTGTTTCACAGGATTATTTGTTTATGAGATGAGGAGTGCCAGTGATAACCTTTCCTATAGAAATGTGCAGCTGCATCATTGTGTTGCATAAGATAGTTTTTATGAGCTAATGACTCTTTTTGTCGCTTATTGCTGATTAGGTCCGGAGTTTAAGGTCAAAAACCCTCTTCTGATTGGTAGGTTGTTGCTTCGTAGTTGCTCTGTGTCTGCTATTGTGTCATTGATGTTGTCATTGCGTTTTCTTAGTTGCCTTGAAGTCGTACGTGTTGTGCTAACCCCTGCTGCGTCGTCGTCGTCGACAGATTAGGATCATGGAGAATTTGGCTCCGGATGACCACCACCTCTTCTTCCATCTTTGGTTTACTCAAACTTTCCTTTTAAGGGGATTATGTTTGGGAGATGAGGTTGATAGGAATGTTCTGCTTGGCTATGAAACCCATCTGAATAAGGTCTTGTGGTTTTGTATAGCAAAACATAAATAATTGGTCAATATTTTGTGAGTTGTGGCATGCTATTGTAAACATAATGTGCTCCATGCCCTAAGTTCCATTTCATCTTTCGTATCCAGTAGCAATCATCTTGTGTTTAATTTTCCATGATTCAAGTTCATAAGACGTGTTAGAAGTGTTCTGTGAATGTCCTGTTATTGTTATACAGTGTTATTTAAAGACATAAGATGTCTGTTGAGTGTGTCTCATGCTATCTTATCTCTCTAATCTGATATTTTTTATCTTATAGCTTCTTTTTGTGATTCTCTGTATTAGAGTCAAAGGCATGAACTCAGATGGTTGATGTGTGTGTGTGTGTGTGTGTGTGTGTGTGTGTGTGCACGCCTGTGGGTGTTTGTGTGTCTAAAGTATTTCCATAGTGCTTTTTAAGAGCCTGCTCTTTGCTTTTGCAGCAGATGAAAAACACTAAACCAAGGCAGTTCAAGGTTTAAGGTATATCTTGAAGGCATTTATTTCTCTTCGCTCTGCCTCCTGGGGCGACTCTGTGGTTCCACACACGATTCACACTTCCAGAAGACAGAATAGAGCTTTCCTACCTTAAAAATATGCCTTCTTTTTTCCTCCACTTCTTCTTCGGATTCTTCATAATCTTCTTTCTCTTGACCCTCGTATGACGCAATCAATGTGAATTAATGAATGTTCATTAACGATTGAATCTGACAAATTATTCTTTCTAGTCTGAAATGTCACTCCAAGCAGAATCCGATTGAAAACAAGAGAAATTGAAGACTTTTCAATATTGTGCAGAAATTACTATTGTGGTGGAAGGTTGTTTACATGTTTTGTAATGATGACATTAACCTTGACTCTGTGATGCCTATCCTGATCCTAACCAATCCTCGCAATGCCAATTGGTAGGAAGTAATGAACTGGTTACTGACAATGGCTTGCCCTAAGAATATTATTAAGTCATTTCAGGCATGTTTTGAACAATGTGCATGTGGTTTAGAATGTGCATAGTATGCAGTCAAAGGTTTGCACGTGTACAAGGGTTTTCTGCTGCGGAAATATGTCCATTGTGGTGGAATCTCTTTCCACACAAGATTTATCCATTTTAAAATGTGTGATTAGTCAGAATTCATGTTTAATAGACTATGAGATGTTCTAGGAAATTCGCTTGTGTCGATAACAGAGGATGCAGCAATTCTGCTCAATTCCACAGTCTGTCAGCACTTGATGAGATTGAACCCTATTCACAGATTCCTCCATGATTCACTCGATTGATCAATGATAATGCAATGAAGTTGAGTGATTTATAGCCACAATCATGATCAGACTGTGGAGCCTGTGATTCCTAGCCAGGTGATTCACTGATCTGTAGTAAAGTAGGTTGGACTAACTGATCATGTCTTCCAGTGCAATCAGTCTCTGCTGCTACCTTCTTCAGATGTATCTTGACTTGAACGATTTAAGATTGTCTTCGTTTGCTGCTGTACAATTAACTGGTTTGAGTTTGCTTTTTCTAGCACCATCAACTGTAATACTAGCAGCGGCTAGGCAATATGCTTCTCCAAACAGTCTGCATATCTGGAATTTTGTGACGGCTTTTCCAGGATTGGTTCTCCTCCAAGTATCCATTTCCTTTGTGTAATAAATGCTTAGTGGTCGAAGGAAGGTCAAATCTAATGACTGTAGGTGATGAGTTGTATGTGGTTGTGGTATCTCACAACCTTGACAACAGTTGTCTGAACTCTCCAGTCCTCCATGTTCTCTTTCCATTCTTCCTTTGACGAATCGATCTGACCTCTTTGAAATTTTATCTGGAATGTACATGAATAAAAGCAGCAGCAGTTTTACAGTATGGAAATGTATAAACCATGACTTCATAACAAGAACAAAGCAGGAGCAATATTCACATCGATATAACTTATCATTTATGATATGTTGTTCAATTCATACATTAGTTTTGTGTAAAATGGATGTGCAGTCCATTTTTAACAACTCAATGTGGGTAATTTTACACAATTAGGAAAAGCATGTTGATATTCTAAACGGAAGTATGTGACTTGAGACATGCAGAGTTAGCATTGGCCAACATTAAGACTTTAGATGTTGAACATTCATTTGTCTATCTACATATTTATGAAAGTAAGAATATCTGGTATGAAAGAAGATTTCGTTTCAAAACATCACTCGTCACAATTTCGCATAAACGGATGATTTATTAGAATGTAGACTCTTGTTGTCATCTCCTTTACAGTACAAACATGTGATGTGCTCACAGCTTCTGTTGGTTCCAGGCTTTGTCGGTTACTATGCAAAGAGAGTTTCGATTTACGGGCTCGTCTGAATTACACTTGTTTCCCTGTAATATGAAGAGTTGTAATGACCAGTTACATAGTAAGTGAAAGGAGTAGAGGAGTAAAATGCAAAATAGCAAAGTATCAAACAATATCAGCCAACACATTGGAAGAGTCACCCAGATTCAAATGAGTTAAGCCATCCACGTTTTAAGTTGATGTTGATGCCCATAACTGAACCCCCTTCTCTTCCTCCTCCGCTTCCTCCTCTTCCTCCTCCTCGTCCTGCTCGTCCTCCTCCTCCTCCTCCTCACAGGATGTTGTGAACAAAAGACAAACAACAAGACAATGGACTGTCAATGAAATGTTGATTTGGATATCATCATCTAATATCTGACATCAACCCACAGAAATTTTTCTGTCTCGCTCAGCTGAGAATCATTTGCTTAAACTCACTATTTCGTCCTTGGCTATCAAGGATTTGGAATTCCATGTGCATCTTCTTCTAGCGCCTCAGATTAACATTTTGGTTAGAAATTTATTTAAATATAATACTATTGAATCATTGATTGAAATGCTTTGTTTGATGTGTGCATTTCATCTGGTCCACTTGTTCCTCATTTTGTGGTCGAACTATTGCAACGTTATGCCAGAAGACACTCCTCAAAGCCCCCAGTGAATACATTGGCAACAGTCCATCACCTCTGCAGCTGTGCCTCATAGCTGCCAGAATTCAACTCATCTGAGCATTTGTTGTGATGAAGACATCATTGACTCCTTGTGTCTGAGAAAACATCTTCTGATTGTTTTCCAAACTCTTTGATGTAAAATAAACAGTTTCAGTTGATATTTGTCTCTATGTGGTCTTTGAGGTAGCCAGGTTTCAACATCCTTCAGTATTACATGTTATTGAAAGGTGCTATATAAATATTCAGGTTCATGCTTACATGTAATGTATACATAACATGCATGCGGAGTGCATGTGTGTGATAGTGGAGCTTTCCTTGATATTGATGATGATGATGATGATGATGATGATGATGATGATGATGATGATGATGATGATGATGATGATGATGATGATGCTATTGCTGATGATGCTGCTGCTGCTGCTGTTGCTGCTCCTGCTGCTGATGATGATGATGATGACGACGATGATAATAATAGTAATAGTAATAATGGTTATAATATTAATGATAGTAGTAGTATGAGAGATTTATGAAAATCAAGATAAAGAGATGAATGAATTTCTGTCCCAAACAGTGAATAATCAGCTCTTTAGTTAAGTTATTAATTTCTGTTTTCATGCATTGAATTTGATGACAAGTTTTGCTTTACTTTATAAAATCTATGGCTTTGTTATTTTTCTTCATAACTGTTTAACAATAAACTAGTGCATCATGAGTGTGCTTCCAATATTTCAACGATGATTATTTGGAGGATCCATTCCTGTGGTTAAAATCTCCCTGTGCAGTATTTCTCAACGGGTTGAGTTGCACTATAATGGAGCTGGCTCTGATCTCTGACCTTTCTTTCACAGTTAGGCTGTAGCCTCAGGATCTTTGGAACTGTAGCCAGATTTTCTAATTGATTTTGCTTTGACTTTTGTTGATGTCTTCTTCTGCATTATTCTTCAATAGCATATTTGAACAAATTATTTAGACCTGTACCTTAATTCTTATTTATTTAGGATTTGGTTTGATGCCAAGACCGTGTCAAACGCTTCTGTACAAGATTATCTTGTTTAAGTACATTATAAATGACAGTTTAATAATAATGATACTAATAATTATGATGATGATAGTAATGTACTATTGCTGCATCAGTTAATCAGTGATTTTCTCAAGTACATGGAACCTAGTTGACTTGACAGTGGATCATATCTAACCTGGCTGATCTGCAGTGATGTAGGTCCAAGTAAACTTAAGCCGAGTCCGAGTTCAGTGTTGATCGAAAAATGGTCTCCACTCGAACTCGAGTCCTTTGCTGGACTCAAGTACTACATCACTGCTGATCTCTGCTCAATTGTCAACTTCTATGATATCATTATGATACTATTAATTAAGTCTGCATGCTCTCCCTCTCTTCCCTTTCCTTAATTCACCTTCCCTTGCCTGACCTTGTTTTAGAATTTCATCACAATTTTAGTTGCCTGACTTGTTCCGATTTGTTGTTTCAACTTCCAAGGGCTATCTGTCGTTGCTCTGTTGTGTTCTGCCTGTTGTCGTACTAATGTGTTGGTTGGTTTTGGTGGATAAGGATTGTGCGTCTGACGATGGTGATGCCTGTATCGCAGTGCATGCAATGCTTGGACATGGTGAATTGGTGATAATGGAGAATCTTGTGATAATGGTGAACATTGGGATGGTTAATGTTGTGGTGTTGGTGTAGATCAGCGATTCCCAACCTGTGTCCCCCAGGCCTCAAAAAGTGGCCCTTGACCTATAAAAAATATAAAAAATATATTCGTGCAAAAAATTGAATATTTAAGAGGCAACAAATTATTTTCTTTTATGAATTATTATATTTTGTTGATGTTTGTAAGTAACAACAAATGTATTTATCCATGTGTAATTTTATTGTGTTCTATAATAAAAATCTGTTAAAATAATAAATAATTATTTTTAACCTTGAGGTCCGTCATGCTCTCCAACTCAATAAAAGTGGCATTAAGTTGAAAAAGGTTGGGAACCACTGGCGTAGAAAGTGTTGGTGGTGGACACTGGTTGTGGTGGTTGGTTGAAGTGATGATGATTTGTTTGTAGAGAGCAACATGAAAGCGATGAACCAGTACTGGCATCTGATGACAATGGCCAACTGCGTCATGCTGCCTCCCAACTCTGTTGTCTTCACCTATCTCAACCTCCATCTGCGCCGCTGCTGCCTCCTCGGACACACGGAAGAGGGAAAGTTCTCACAGTTCTGCCTCAAGGTACAGCTACATTGATGCATTTTATCTTTTATCTAGCTCCTTTCACAAACCAAGTCTATGATATCTGAAAGTATTCTAAAGGTGCAATAGGTTCCTGCAGGTTGAAACTGTTTCTTGTGTTGGAACTGAACTTATATTTTGCAAAAGATTGTTACAGAAGAAAGGTCCATGATTACATGTGATGTAATGCGAATCTTTGAAAATTTCTCAGCGCTTACAAAAGCCACGTCTGGGAGACCAGCTTATTCACCGGCGCTATATAAAGTCAAATAGCCAAGTAAAGTTTCATTCGGGTACCAGGTCAAAATCCGTGAAGGTCAAGGAAACAGCATGGTGCTCACGGTGGAATTGGTTATGAGGGTGGTGATATGGTGACTCAGTGGTAAAATCTGGATAAGATAGCTAGAAGACTTTTGTTTTCAGTCTTGAGTGGAAAGTTGCGGAAGAGAATGAAAGCGGAAGTGAGACACAATTTGGAGGCAAATCTGTATCTTTGTCATCAATGGGTTGTTTTTACCCAATTTTATTTAACTTAACTATTTAACTTGTCTTGCATAAAGTTTGTGTTGTTGGATCGTCAGAGTTCTTTCAACTCTTTTTTCGGTGCATTCCCATCAACCTGCAGAGCTGAAATTTTCCACACATTTCAGGCTTGTATGACAATGCAATGTTTCAAATATTTACGGACATTAATGAGAAATTGAGCAAAAAAATGCAAAAAATTAAATATTGTTTAACCACTCAAACGAGTCCTCCTTGACAAGCTCCACTCCGGCAAGTTTACATCATCAATGATATGTAATCAAAAATTTCTTAGGGAAATGGAACGATTGCGCCATCTAGCAGATAAAGGAGGGTTCAGAAAAACCACTGTTTTTATTTTAACTTGTTTTGTGACTTATTTTATCATTCTTGCACTCTTCGTCCAATTCAACACTTTAAGGACAATCTGCTTCGACGTTTAGTACAATCTCATCGTTAAAGTGTTAAAGGAAGGCAGTTGTTCGTCTAGCATTGAATGATAAATATCCTTGAAATCATGCTTGTGTGACTCTTGTCAAGAGAACTGCAAGAATGCTCTAAGCTTTTAACTACTGCTAGTTATAATAAAACAACATGATGGTAGTTATAATAAAACAACGTGATGGTAGTTATTGCGGCATGTTTACCTTTAAGGTAACCAACTAAATTCTATGATAATATAAATTGTACTATTAATGGTAATATGGTAGCACTGTTGATGCTCAGATTTAAGTCGTATTTTGTTGTTGGTTCAGAGCCTTCATCGTACATTTAAGAATCGTGGCCGGAAATATCCCCCATCTTACAAGGAAATTCTGTTCGTCACAAAAAGGTTGGAGATTTTTTATTCTGACAATACACCATGACTGATATCATCTTTACAGGACTTATGTCATCTTTGCAGGACTTATGTCATCTTTTCAGGACTGATGTCACCTTTAAAGGGGCTGATGTCATGTACACAAGACTGGTGTCATCTAAACAGGACTGATGTCATTTCTTTTTAGCTGTGCCTGGGTTGGTAGCACCGCTGAGTAGTTTTGCTTAAAGAGGTGTTAGATAAATTCTCAGATGAATGAATTAATGAACGATGTCATCTTTACAGGGTTGATGTAATCTTCTTAGGACTGATGTCATCTTTACAGGACTGATGTCATCTCTTTAGGACTGATGTCATCTTTGCAGGACTGATTGTATCCTTACCTGATTCATTTCAACTTGTTTTCTGACTGATGTCGTCTGCTCATCCTGACTAATGCCACTGGTCTTGTGACTTGTTTTAGACAGCCTATTGAGGGTCGAGTGTACTTGGCCGATGGTCATCCAATGCTGATAGAGTTTGACTCTGCAGCGACTGTGGCTGAGGTGAGCAGCAGGTTACTCTCTCTCAACAGCATTTATTATCATAATTGCTCCCTCACTTTTATTTGATAGCATCGGATATTAGACATCACCGATGTCTACTGGCAGCATTGTCTAGGCCAGAGCTGCAATGCAAATATGTCCAAAGGCAGGCTGTATACTCTTTGGTAAGAGGATATCGTATGTGATGTATTGCTATGATATTCATTCATTCATTAATTCATTTATATGGAGAATTTATATGGCATCTATTGAAGAAAATCACTCAGAGGTGTTCAATGTGAGCTGATGCGATAAAAACGAAGTTTTTAAAGGTTTGTTACTTTGTTTTTGGGGGTCAAACTATAGGATTACTCTCCAGCATCACCCCAAAGAGCGTTTTCACAGTTTTTGATAGCTGAACAACGGTACCAGAAGGATCAACATTGGAATGAGATGCAGAAAGAACACAGACATTGGCGTGAACTAAATATTTTGGCATCAGATTTATCTGGGTTTTTATTAATAATAGTAAAAGTAATTATTTAAAAAATTTTAAACTGACGAACTGCGGTATGATTACAAATACATTACGAGCGAATGATGACAAGCTATTACAGTCCTGAGTCGAATTTAACTATGGGCAGCCTTGCAATTATGCCGCAGGTCTTAAGATTGCTATGAAGTTTATTGGAGAGTATTTAGGGATAGTATGACTGTATTACCCAGCAGAGTTGCAGAGTAATCAAGCAATGGTTGCTAAGATATTTAATGACATGAATATTCTGAAACTTTGATTTCGATTTTCTCAGTTGTTAAGATTATACTAATGAAAGAGTGAAACTAGTATAAATTAAGTTAGATAATAGCCACTTCGATTCTGTAAAGAGTATTTTGAAGCAGATGCATTGTAGAATGTGATTTAATGAAAAAGGACAATAAAAGACAACAATAAAAGACAAGTGACGGGTTTTGACCCCAAAGTCTCACAAATGATAATAGTTGGCTAAAGGCTTTGTCAGTTTACAGCATCTTTTGAATGAAGAAGCTGCTGGAAGAAGCACCATTAGTTGCTCTGAGGGCTCTGAGCAGGTTATAGTTGAATGCGGTAGTAAGAGCACCTCTGATATCGTTTAGGAGCTTATTAAATTTTGTGGAGCAGCATGTCTGTCCTGCTCATGCACTTTCTACCCTAGTCAACAAGTTCACCCTTTGCCTTTATTGCCTTCATTTCAGTAGAAAGCCATTTTGTGAGCGGGACTTAGAAGGTTGCTAAAGACAGGCCTTAATCAGGGCAACTTGTCCAGTGAGAGTGTAACAGGTTAAGTAGTATGAGCCTTTGAACAGTCATAGACAACACTGGATACTGACTGGGGTTCGTTTGCGTTGGTGACAGAGGGAGTAAGTGGTGTATGTGGTCACTTGTGGTGTTGTGTTTGTGGCTGTCTTTGAATCTTCTGTCTTGTTTTCAGGTCATTGAGGTCATAAAAGCAAAGGCAGGCGTTCGATTGGACGCAGAAGGCTTTGCTCTCTATCAGTGCATCGGAGAACGAGGTGAGAAAAGGGCGAAAAGATTCAAACTATCTGCACATGCAGTCTGAAGGAGACTTCTCTCGCACTCTAATATCATAATATTCCATAGTGGACCTACTATTACGCATGTGTACAGTGCCTATGTTATCGAAAAGAATAATGTACACATACTTTAAAAATGTTCAGTTGAACAGGTGAGTGATGATGACGTGTGAATAGATTCATTATAATTATTGCTTGACGATGCGAATGACTGACAATAATATGCAAGAAATAGTAGTTAATACAGACCGAGGTATGTACTAGAAGGCTAGTTTGATTTGATTTTGAATATGACTTTGGTTGTGCATAATCTCATGTACGCTGTTTTAGTCATGTACTAATGTCAATGTATAGAGTAATAACGTATGCGTACCTTATGTACATCCTAAGAAAAATAGCGTTCACTGCGTACGTACGGTTGAGCATTGGTTACTCCGTGTCTCCTGCGTGCATCAGATTTGCATTGCCATATGACTTTAGGTGCAGTTCCTGTTTCCATTGATCCCAATATACTGGACATTGCACTGAAGCTGCAGTTGAACCAGAAGATGATAGACGACAGCTACAGATTAGATCCTTTGCAGTACACAGACTCTTTCACTCAGACATCCTCGACCGACCGACCGACGGATCGATGGTAGAATGTGTTGCATCAGACTCATTGTGCTGCAACATTTAGCATCATCAGTTGTCAGCTTAACTCTTCTGTTTATTGCAAAGGCTCTGAAAACAAATTCACTACTGAATCCATGACTGATCAGTTGTGTTCAGCACAAAATCGGTCTAAATCCAGGTTGTCTGTGGTCGAGGTTTTTCTTGCTTTCGTGCCATTTAAAGCAGTAACCAGCCGATCACTGGTGACTGACATTGTCCAAATCACATCAAAGAAATGACTTAAGAATTTTTCATATCAGAATACTTAGATTGATGGAAGAGGGGGAGGAGTTGTGGTTGTTTTCAGTACTAGCTAATCATGATCTTTCATTGTCAGTGTTGATCAGAGACTACAAAGTGGGGTCAGCTGTCGACAGTGACCTTTAGCTCAGCAAGCATGCATGGCAAACGACTGCACGAGGCTTTCTGCTTAAGACCATAGGCTTTTGAAGCGTTTGTCAAAAGCTCTCTGCATGGATAATGGAGGAGAAGCATTGCTGAATTCTGCTTTCTGAAATCTAGACATATATCATTTTGTATTAGTAATAGACAATCCTGAGTAGAACAATGACATCACATATCTCAGGGTTTGTATTGTGTTGTGTCTATTAATTTGTATAAAGCCTCTTATGGTGCTCACCATTCAGAGGGCACTTCAGTAGAGAGAGTAGGGTAGAAATGAAGTGACATTATAGGGGGAAGTGATTTTATATTATGATTTAATTACTGATGATTTTCAGAGGAACACATCGCAACAACTACAAAGCTTGCTGACTGCCTCTACCAATGGGAGAAGTCATCCAGAATTAACCATTCATCATCCAAAGATCTCAAACTGATATTTAAGGTCTGCACATGACGTCATTATTCGTCTTATTATTACAAACATTTAGAATGCATGAAAGGTCACAAAGATATGCAAATTAGAGGTTAGTCTAAAGATTGATATCTGGTGGTGGTCGACGGTCTTAATTGCAGTACTTTGTCCATCACAAGAAACACATTCAGATATCACAGATCACCCTTATAATGACTGCCAATAAATATCAGTTTTTCATTCTCTTAAGCCAACTGCAAAACATGAGAGGTAATTGCATTCATGCCTCTGTGTGTGTGTGTGTGTGTGTGTGTGTGTGTGTGTGTGTGTGTGTGTGTGTGTGTGTGTGTGTGTGTGTGTGTGTGTGTGTAGGTCGTGTGTAGGTCGTGTGTAGGTCTAGGTGTGTGTAGGTGTGTCTGCATGCATGCGCACATGTGTGTATGTGCCTGCATGTTGTTGTGTGTGATGTCAATTGCATGGCAGTTTCATATAAGCCACTTACAGCTAGGTTAGCATTAGTTGACATCTGAGACTGTAGAAGATATTTTCATCTGATGCGTGTGCTCTTATTCTGGCTTCTGATTTTCTGTCTCTCTCATTTCATCTGTATCTCTCTTGTAAGGACCTTCTTTCTAGTCTCTTCCAGTTGGCTATTTATTCTGAAATTTGATATTGCCCTTCTTCCAAAATATTTTGCTCAAAAGTGCACAGACACGCCTCGATGGCGCAATTGCAGTTGTACTGCAGAGCAATTGATTTCAGTGAAGGACTTGCTTAAGGTCCCTACACAGTGACTCCCCGGACGAGGGTAAAACGCGCAAACACTGTGCATTACGGGCCAACCACTCTAACTGATCAGCCACTGTGTCACCACGCTTTCAATCGTCTGAGTAGTTTGGTTTTGAAAAAAGTGTCATTTAGACCATGCAGAAAATTGCTTACCAGTAAATTTTGATTCAGCTTCTGATATTACGGGGTGCAATATCATTTCCAATTATCGGTACTGAAGCCTTCGCACTTGATTGACTCTCATAATTCAATTTTTTCTGTGATATGTTTGTTATGACAACAAAATATTTGGACATTTCAAATGGTGTATGAAACAACTAATCAATTTTTTCATAAAAGTCTGGGGAAAATGTTTTTGGGACTTTAAAGCGAAAATAGTTTAACAAACTGATTTTTGGACAGTGAAGTCGTCTCAAGATTATGATTACAATGTAATTAGGTTGCATTTTGCAGTTTTCTTGTGTTTCTGATCAATTAATTATGTTTACTGATTTATTAAAGTTATTCTCTGCTAAGTCATAGCATGTTGTGTTTTGTGGTAATTGCAGAAGCGGATTTTTGTGGAGCCATTTTTGAACCTGAAGGACCCCGTTGAAGTGGATCTCCTGTACAACCAATCCGTTACAGACGTCTTTGAACAAAAAATACCTCTAACAAAAACAGATGCAGTGAGTAATCCGTCTAAATTCTGATTGGCATCTTCTGTTCCATGTACGTGTTTCCTATCGGTCTTCTGTATTTTTCTATTTTTCTACCATTTTTTTGTCTCAATTCTATTCCCATCAATGCATGTAATATAGTTATGCAGTTGCCTCTCATTCTCCAGTCAACTCTATCAAATGGTTTTTCATAATCCAAGATGCATATTATATATATATATATATATATATACGCAGAAATCAACATGTGAATTGAAGTTAAGTTCTTAAATGTTCTCCTCTCTCTCTCTCTCTCTCTCTCTCTGTCTCTCTCTCTCTCTCTCTCTCTTTTTCTCTCTCCTTGACTGCTTCTGTCTTTGAATTGTATTGTATTGTATCTTATTATGACTAATGATGCATGGCTGATCCTTGCATGCTGCTGCATTTGTCATTTAAGTGTTAAGAGATAAATAAGAAATCAATTGTATTTACCAGATATGTAAACTTGTTTCTACATATGATTGACAGGTTCATCTTTGTGCTCTTAGAGCTCAAGCCGAATATGGAGACTATGGACATGCAAACACAATTGACTACAAGTGAGGATCTTACTTTCCAGCATTTTTATGTTTAGCTTTTAGCTTTTCTTATACTTTACAAGTGAGGATCTCTATAATATAATTAATATTGAATGATATTAGCTTCTAATTCAGTGATTCTCAACTTTTTCAGTACTGCTGCCCCTTGATGACATTTCCAAAGTTGTGACGGCCCCAACAATTAATTGATTGGGTTATTCGCCTTTCACCGTTTTTTCTACCTTGATCTTGTATTACACTTCTCACCATTTCATAATCCATAAGTGTGACGATATAGGGTAATTAATCACTAATCAGCAAAACAATTTGTAATTGTTTTGGTAAGTTATAAATTTTTCAAAGTTATGTTTAGTAGATGAAAATGCTCACTTGGAGTTTAATATTTATTGTGTGTTGTACAGTTACGAGTTACAACTTTCTATTAGAAGTTAAAACCATTGAAGTAAAAACATGTTTAACAAATTCGTCATTATATTTTCTTTTCTTAGCACTCATCACGCTCTGATTCATTTCAGTAGACCTTGAGTTTCATAAACCTTACTACGGTTCTTTATCAATTAAAAATAATGCAGTTTGTCTATAAATGTAGCTTATGGCATTGGTTTAGTTTGTTCTAGCAAACAGGCTATTATTTTATATTAGGATGTATGGTAAAAGAGAACTTAGAATTTCAATTTCAAAGATAAGATGGCAAAATTAAATTAGATTCTGCCATCTGTTGAATGAATTATGGTACAACAAATAAGTAACGATTAATTGTAAGTCGCTGTAGTGTATTCAGTTAGCATTCTTCTTAATTTTCATCGTCTTCATCCATCAACTTTATTACGTCTTCTTCACGTCTCCATTTCGTCTTCTTCTAGTCTCCCTTGCATCTTCATTTCATCTTCTCTGAATACTTCTTCTTCCTTTGTCTTCTTCTTTCATCTTCCTTCATTCTCCTTTTCTTCTTCACTTTCCTCTTCCTATTCTTATTTTTCCTTTGTCATTTGATATTAGTTCAGGTTCATCATTTAGTCAGAACCTATGTCTAAGATTTATCTCCTTCATGATAGCTCTGGATTGAAGCAGCAATTAGACTAAGTCTCTCCTTTTGTGATCACTTACCTTGATGTTATTACTTCCTTAGGTGGCCTCTACCTAGCAGAATTATTGTCCCTTCTGGGTCCCTTATTGTAGCTAATAATGGAATACGATTCTGTTATCCCTGTCTTGCTTTTCAAAGGATTCAATTGATATGTATGATGTTAAATTAAGAAAATCAGTCTATTCCGTTGGTTAATTAATATAATGGAATGTAATTAAGCATTTATATAGCACTCTTCAAGATATCTACTCAGAGGCACTCTCTGCACTGGCCTAAATGATATTAAGGGTGTCTTAAGTGTAACTGCTAATTTGCATATTTCTGTGCATGCAATGGGTTGCAGAACAGAGACCAGGTAACAAGATATAATGGGAATACATTGCTCTCTTAGGTAGGAACCATAGGATGGTGCACCACTGGCCAAGAAGCAACCGTGCAGTAGCATACGAATCGAAACTCAGTGCATTTTCAGTGGGCAGCCAATGCAGTTCTTCCTCTGCATAGATATATATATATATATATTATATATATATATATTTTATACATATATATGGTCATGCTGCAGAATGCCACCAATTAGCTGAGCTGCACAGTTTAAAACACATTGAAGTTGATTAACATTTTAATGATGATGGTACACTAAAGGCACTTTGGACCCCAATACATGTCTTTGTGAAAATGTCAATGTGAGAGATGGGAAGACGCCTTTATAAAGGGCATTACATAGTTTACTCTGGTGCATTATAATTCATGCAGCAGGAAAGAACAGCTTTGGCAGACAGTGAGTGAGGGGGTATTGCTGTCATCACGCGCTCAGAGAAGGTCAATTTGGAGTGGAATACCCAAGTCACTCATTGTAGTAGAAAAAGAGGCATTTGGAAAATGAAACTGATACACATGCAAGACCTAGTTTTATAGCTGCAGACATTTACCAAGCCAGACCAGTAGGGCTTTTCTGGGATTATGGAGCAAGCAAGGTTACCTGGTCCTGATCAAAGAGAGCAAGAAGGTTACCTGATTTTGATCAAAGAGAGCAAGAAAGTTACCCAATCTTGATCAAAGAGAGCAAGCAAGTTACCTGATCTTGATCAAATTGGTTACCTGGTCTTGATCAAATAGAGCAAGAAATTTACCTGATCTTGATCAAATTGGTTACCTGATCTTCATCAAAGAGAACAAGAAAGTTACCTGATCTTGATCAAACTGGTTACCTGATCTTGATCAAAGAGAGCAAGAAGGTTACCCGACCTTGATCAAATTGGTTACTTGATCTTGATCAAAGAGAGCAAGCAAGTTACCTGATCTTGATCAAATTGGTTACCTGGTCTTGATCAAATAGAGCAAGAAATTTACCTGATCTTGATCAAATTGGTTACCTGATCTTGATCAAAGAGAACAAGAAAGTTACCTGATCTTGATCAAATTGGTTACCTGATCTTGATCAAAGAGAGCAAGAAAGTTACCTGATCTTGATCAAATTTGTTACCTGATCTTGATCAAAGAGAGCAAGGAAGTTACCCAATCTTGATCAAAGAGAGCAAGAAGGTTACCCGACCATGATCAAATTGGTTACTTGATCTTGATCAAAGAGAGCAAGAAAGTTACCTGATCTTGATCAAATTGGTTACCTGATCTTGATCAAAGAGAGCAAGGAAGTTACCCAATCTTGATCAAAGAGAGCAAGAAAGTTACCCGACCTTGATCAAAGAGAGCAAGAAGTTTACCCGACCATGATCAAATTGGTTACTTGATCTTGATCAAAGAGAGCAAGAAAGTTACCTGATCTTGATCAAATTGGTTACCTGATCTTGATCAAAGAGAGCAAGAAAGTTACCTGATCTTGATCAAATTTGTTACCTGATCTTGATCAAAGAGAGCAAGAAAGTGACCTGATCTTGATCAAATTTGTTACCTGATCTTGATCAAAGAGAGCAAGGAAGTTACCCAATCTTGATCAAAGAGAGCAAGAAGGTTACCCGACCATGATCAAATTGGTTACTTGATCTTGATCAAAGAGAGCAAGAAAGTTACCTGATCTTGATCAAATTGGTTACCTGATCTTGATCAAAGAGAGCAAGGAAGTTACCCAATCTTGATCAAAGAGAGCAAGAAAGTTACCCGACCTTGATCAAAGAGAGCAAGAAGGTTACCCGACCATGATCAAATTGGTTACTTGATCTTGATCAAAGAGAGCAAGAAAGTTACCTGATCTTGATCAAATTGGTTACCTGATCTTCATCAAAGAGAGCAAGGAAGTTACCCAATCTTGATCAAAGAGAGCAAGAAAGTTACCCGACCTTGATCAAAGAGAGCAAGAAGGTTACCCGACCATGATCAAATTGGTTACTTGATCTTGATCAAAGAGAGCAAGAAAGTTACCTGATCTTGATCAAATTGGTTACCAGATCTTCATCAAAGAGAACAAGAAAGTTACCTGATCTTGATCAAATTGGTTACCTGATCTTGATCAAAGAGAGCAAGAAAGTTACCTGAGCTTGATCAAATTGGTTACCTGATCTTGATCAAAGAGAGCAAGAAAGTTACCTGATCTTGGTCATGGCATGATCTGAGTTGGAACAGATTCAATGGAATGAAACTTTCTTGAGTGTGCTCTTTTGCACAGGAATATGTATCTCAAATCATGGCATGTCTTCAATTACAATTATGTTAATCATATAAAGTTTATTTTATATTTCATTGCAGTGAGAGATAGTTTAATTATTCTAAACATTGGCTGAACTTTTAACAGAAAATGCTTTGTTGTCCAACAGATGTAGAGGCTTTCATTTTATTGAGATGTAGTTAATTGCATCCAAAAGTACTTTCATTGTGGTTTGCTGATGTTGCTTTTGAACCCCCCCCCCCTCCCAATCCCCAGCTGATTTGCATCCCAACAACTGAAAGAAAAAAATTTTTAGTTACCCAGTAGGCCTAGAGCATAAGCTTTCATTGGAGTGAAGAAGATTCTTGTGATATTCAAAAGCTTTGTCAGTTGGTGTTCATATGTTGACTAGAAATCTTGATTAGTCTTATTTGATGTAGACTTGCTTTATTTAACCTAAATTCCAATGATTGTGATTATCTGCTCTGATAAACAAATAAGTATTTTACTTCATTGAGATCAATTCATCTAGGAGTCTGGATAAATTCTGTCAAATTTTATTCACACTTACTCAGTGACAATATTTAGGCAGAATTCTTACTGTGTTTGAATTCTTTTGTAATGGAGTTTGAAGTCTCATTACTGAGCCATATACTTTAATGTCAGAGTTACATCTGGGAAGTGTACAGTTAACGGACATCTGAAACTCTCAAAGTAATTTTGAACAGATTAGTAGGGTCAAAGTGCTCATAGACTCAATGTCAGTGGAGTGTCTTTATTTTGTTATCAGACATCAATTCTAACTTCTAACACACCGGACATATTAATGTGTATGAGCATTCTAATCCAACACCACTAATAGGAGTCCGGGATAGTTAATAGTTATGTCACTGTCTTAAGTACTTTTCTCATTTCTTCTGGACATGCCGCTTTTCCAGTGATGAACTTATTCCTGACGACATTCTGGCGTATGTTTTCCATTCCATTCTAGAAAGTCACTTGGAATTCATTTCTCACTGCATGCCAACCTTTGACTTAAACTTCTGAGAGTGCATTCAAAACATTTCTGCAGCCTATAACTAGTTTTCTTACTTACTAAATTAGTTTTTACCCATTTCTTAAGTTAGTTGTTTATCTGAGACTGTTGCCCAAATGAAGCCTTTATAATTCGGTTCTTAATAAGAGAATATCTTTCTATCTGCTCTGCAGCCCAACATAATCTTCTGCTTAATAACATGGAAGCATATACTGGTTTTATTCATCAGTATCTCACCTGCCTATTTAACTGTTTGCTTGCTGACTTGTTGACCTATAGATGTTGAATTGCATTCAAGAAATCTCCATTTTAAGGAGTAGCAGCCAACTTGGTTCAACCAAATAAGGGGTCACTAGTCCAGTTGTTTTAACTTATATTACCCATATTTCTGTTGAACTTTTAACATTATTTTCTGGCTTCTTTATTTGAGGATTCTTCTGCTAATCTTCTGATAACCTTTATTTGATCTGTCTAACTGTGAGGAGAAGCGGTCTATGTGTCTGCTCTGTTTCCTACATCTGCATGATTCTTTTCTCATCCCCATCTATATAAATGTTTTTGAGCATGTCCTACTACTTACTTGTTTAATGGAATTCACTCGCATGAGGTAGCTATTTTCAGGAAGGGAAACACCTATATTTCCTTTTTACATTTTTTAAAAAGTAGGTGTTCGTATTGTGGTTATCATGTGTCCAGTTGTTATGGCAGTTTCCAGGTATTTATTAAATGTTGATACTTCTGATTTCAACTTTGAATCAATCAATCAATCAATGTGAACATAATATTCCTATTCATACGGAATTTGTTTGGTTTGACAGTATTGCTCATGTTGCTTGGATGTGAATAATGTCATTGAATCACTTAATCTTTTGTAATAACTTACCTATTCCTGGATAAAATATATGCATTGCCCTTGACACGCCATGGCCTGGGTCGATTCCGGAACTATTCTAACCATTCCGGGATGGTTGGCAACCCTAGTTATAGCACATGTTTCCAAACTTTGGCTCCTGCACCAGACCAGAAAATGCAAAAGGGATGAGTAAACGTTTGCATTTATTAGCAGATGACGCAATCAGTTATCACTGGGGACCCTCCTCCCTCCGATCCTCAGCTAATCTCATGAAGAACTCTGCAATTGAGACAGATATTGTTATTGTTTGCGAATGCTTGACTTGCTGTGCCAGACGCTTCCAGCTTCCTCGACCCTGTAAGGGCCCAGAGAGTCTGGAAATCTTGATGTTGTGCAGTCCTCCACTGTGTGGAACATCGTCTGCACATTGCCACACTTGCACAAGGGCGACGTGGCCTGGGACCATCTGAGGAGATCAGTTCCACAGTGGCCGTGGTTCGTGCGGAAACGGTGTTGATATTGCTTCAATTCATTTCATTTCATTCTGATCTTGAAACTGGGAGTATCTGAGTTTTGGTTTAGCAGAGAACCACCTCTGCTGTCATTTCAGTAGGCATGTTTTCTGTGACTAGTTTTACCCACTAAACCAGCACAGCCTTCAGTCATATTAAATTGCACACATGTTGCCAGCAGACACACTGAATTGCCCAGTTACAGACACACTGAATTGCCCAGTTACAGACACACTGAATTGCCCAGTTACAGACACACTGAATTGCCCAGTTAGTTTGAGACACATATGAGGGAGCCGTTTGCAATAACGCTAAATGTTAATAGATTGTGGATTATTTCTACTTACACTTGTAGTGACTACTAACAATGAGCTTCATTTTCATATGTAAAAATAAGTGTGTAAAGTGCTGGCGCTAGAACAATTCGAAGATGTTCATTTTGCTGATTCAGTAGACCAAGTCTCAACTCGTAACAAAACAGAAGGTAGTTGATTTGATCATTGCAGAAAGATATGATCGACCAGTTTCCACATACTAATTGATACAGAGCTTATATTATCTGATCCACTGGAGCAATGGAAACCGGTGAAGGATCACACAGTGACCCTGATTTGTTGGAATGACATACTCTACCAATAGTTACAACACTCTGAGGCATCTTTAAAGGTGAACTTTGCAGAGGCAGTTTTTGCCTGGCTTAGCAAAATAGCTCACCCACAACTGATGTTAAACATCATTAGAAAGTCCAAGTGGCTCGTGGCACAGAATAGTTTACAGGTGAACGTCTAACATCGAACAAGATCTTGTGTGTTACACATACTAAGCTGGTGTTGTAGAAGTAAGAAAGCTCCCAGCAGCCTCCAGGCAACTATTCAAGAGGAACATGTCATATAGCTCCTTTAGTAAATGAATCTCTCAATGGAACTGCCTTTGACATTTCCGATGAGGATGGCTGGGCTTCCATATACCGAAAAAATAAATTAATGAAATCTACAGCAGCCGTAGGAAGAAACCTTAAATAATACAAGAAAAGTCTACACCAACAAAACAACAATTGCTGGGAAAATTCTAACCGAACAAACTCATGGTTTCTTTAAATGTACAGGAAGCATTAATAATGACGTTTTTGTATTTGCCACTTAGTTAGCAACAATGTTCACTGCACATTGATTGGCACCTCGTCACCACTTGTTCTAACACTGCCTTCCTTGACATCCACCAAAGGACATGTGCTTTGTACAATGGGACAATTAATGAGCCGTTTGCTGCTGTTTCTGTCTTGGTCTTCATAAAGGACCATCCATGAGAAGATCTTCCTCTGACAACCATTCCACTAAGTATTATTATAAGCAGTATTGTCATAAGCTATGCCTTTAATGAGTGATTACCTCCTCACCTTGTGTGATTTTGCTGTTATGTGCTTGGGGTTGAATGCACATTGATGACTGACATTTCTTTCCAGTTCTGTGGTTCGGATTCTTCCGCGTCACCTGCGTGATCTGATGGTGCTATCGGAAATCTCAGCGGTTCACCGGACGTTGGTTGGAACCTCTCCACTTGTTGCTAACATTGCCTTCCTCGACATCCTCAAACAGTGGCCTCTCTATGGTGCTGTTCTCTATGAGGTCTCAGTAAGTGCTTCACTAAAGCAATCAATTCTTGACATTTTAGAAAGGACTATTAACAGATTTGCTGTCCATAATGAGATATTTGCATAAATATATAATTAGACTGTAAAAATTGCCCTCTTTGACATGTTAGCCAGTCACACGAAGTAAAGCATACATACTGTGTATGCATCCTGGAAATTTACTCCCTTTTTGTATTGTATTGTTTGTGTCAGAGTTGCTTGTCACTAGTGAAATTGTGAGAGAAAGCAACTTGTGTGGTTGTCAGATAAGACACATGTAGCCTGAAAAGTTCATTGTTGCCTTCGTGTTGAGCCCTGAAAGTTCACCTGGAGATTTTCAACAATAAGCACAATAGTCAGAGCGTTGACTGGTAGATGATGGTACCAGCCCTAGTGGTAGAAAAGTTCTTGATATCATTGAAAACCACACATAACTGAAAACTCATTTGCTCTGAAGACTCTAAATACTAGGATTATATAACACTTTGCAATACTTGAATGTCTCTGAGATGATAATGTTATGTATTCTCTATGGTATCTATGAATTTGTATAGCACCTATCGCAGTGCACACCAATACCTGCAAGAAGTATTACTAAAATATTTCTTGGGATGTTATCATTACCCCAGTAATTATAAATGCATTCAAATGTATTGAAGGTGATTGGAGCCACAAGAAATTCACAAAATCGCAGAAGTCATGAATTCCATGATTTTCAGCAGTGAATGCCTTGAATTTTCACAAATGAATTGCTATGATTTTTGAGCAAATTTATGCAACAGGATGTTCGGAAATGATTTGTTTTGCAACCTAACAACTTCCAATGAATTAAAATAAATTGATATAGCCACATGATAATGCGAGATGTAACACTAATATGTTGTGTCATTATGCATACTGGTAGTGCCAATATCATTTCTTTTGTTATTTGGGTCATTGCTTGGTCGGATCATAGTAAATAAAAACGTAATTTGATGCCGTGGATTTGTCTGAACCCATATTTTACCAAAATCCTACAATTCCTTTTTAACTTTTTGTTGTGAATTTCTATTGGCGATGGTGATGATGATGATGATGTTGATGATGATGATGACGATGATGATGATGATGATGACAGTGATGTTAATGATGGCAATGGTGTGATTTTAGCATTCTGGTCTGGATTACCTTCCAAGGACTCTATGGCTGGCAGTGTCACAGCTGGGTCTGCATCTAATGGAGTTCAAAGGACAGGTCAGACAGTAATAGAATGATGTTGTCATCTGTCATATTCAACAGTGTAATGTCACACAACGTTATGCAGCATAAATCTTCAAAATATCTCTGTGCCCACAAGAGCCACATAATTTCAGGGTGACCATTTTAGCACTGGTGCTATTGCTAGACTGCTCTCTCTGCCAGATGAAAATCTGGGGAGGTCAAACCTGGAGACAGCATGGTGGAATTAAACGATTAAATCCATCTAGAGAGAAGGATATTTTAGCGAGAAAAAGATGACTGCATTCTACGAAGCACATTTCCTGGTTAAAAAGATTTATGAAAGGTTATTGCATTCAACGTGTTCAGGACGTCAATTAGACATACATTTTTGAAGAGAGTGAGAGAGAAAGTGAGAGACAGTAGTGGCGGCGCTGCTTAAAAGCAAAATGCGCAATTGCATCCCAAAGAAAAAAAAAATCACCAAAAATATTTCAACAACAATCTTTAACTAAATAAAATAAATTAAATATTTAATCAAATAATTTGTAAATGGAATTAAATTTTCAACTTCGTCAGAACATACTTACTTAGTACTTAAGTTATGGTGTATATTGATGTTTTCGAGACTCGGGATAGCTAATATTACCCGCTTTCCATAGCGAACGATAATTGAACAGTTCGTGTTTAAAAATGTTCTGTTTTCATTGTGCTTTTAAATTACAGTTTAAAATTGCATAACAAATTTTCAAGGCCAGCGCGCCACTAAGAGATAGACAGAGATGTCCTTCAAACTTTACCATGGGCTTAAGAGGAGTTTCTAGAGAACTATTTGTGTTGCAGGCCATCTACAGCACATACTCTTTCGAAGAGATCGGCGAATGCTTGCCTGCAAACAAAACGCTCACAATTACCATTGCCAGTGACAGTCAGAATCTTCTCATGTTCTTCACCTCTGAGGTAATTGCCATATGCCCTATCTATGGATTGCTCTCTGCATACATCGATTTTTCTTATCTATCAATTTTTCACATTTATTGATTTTCACCATCTATAAGACCTATTGGCTATATTAATAATTAATATAGCCAATAATAACCTATTGGCCTATTAATTCTGTTCATCAGTGCACAGCCATTCTTTTCTCCATTAATTCCACTGAATATCAATACATTTTTATTTATTGAGTCAAAGATACAATGAAAGTGACACTCCTCAATCTTTCTGACAGTCATATAAACAGGTCATTTTAGGGTGGCCGGGACAATTCGGCGCGTGGACAATTTGGCGCCCGATGAGTTTGTAAGAGTATTTAGATCAGATATTGGTATGTAATAACTAACATTTTTATAATATTCAGAATGGGAGCAAAATAATATTCACCATATTATCCAGCACATGTTTGGTTATTATAGAGTCATGGTACACACATAGGGACCGTGTCACCTTGTAACTGGAGTAGTCCTCCACTGTAGAATAACTAAAGAATATTACAAATTACATCGATTTCGATTTCTGACTCACATAGTATTTACTAACGGCAGTAGAAGTTGATAAATTCATGTTTTAATGTTACTGTACTCTTTAATCACAATTACTCAAAGTCAGTATTTTAGGGCTGTTGTCTTCACCAGTCTCTATAATAACCAGACATATGCTGGATAATATGGAGAATACTATTTCGCTCCCATTCTGAATATTTTAAAACTATCAGTTACTACATACCGAAATCAGGTCTAAATACACTTACAAGCTCATCCGGTGCCAAATTGTCCGGCGCCGAATTGTCCGGGAACCTATTTTAGAGTGTTTTGCTAAGTACATTGTATGCACTGTATGAATTTCATTATGACGACCGGATGCTTCTGTCAAGTGATCCACCTCTTTTGTGGCTATCTGTAATCACCTTGTCTTATGAGGCCAATGTGAGTACGACTTCCTTTACCTTTTAGAACTCAACAACTAAATGCCTAGTTTCACATAATAATGAAGATGATACAATAAAAGTTTAGATGCCTGTTTCTTATTTAGGCTAATCAGATAGTTCAGCTGATCAACGACTACAGGGAAGTTCTCGCTCAGCGAAGGAGGGAAAACGGACGGGATGATGTTGATGCCACTAACCTTCCTGATGAGACTTTGCATTTGGTGGAGCCTTTGAAGTCTGGGTCAGCGATGCATGACCATCCAACACACGATCGAGTTGCACTCAACAACCTTGGCCTCCATCATCACCGCCACCTGAGCCGGCAGAAAGCAACTAAACTTGCTGCAGTGGCTGGCAACTCAGAAACTGAACCGCTCGTGGAAGTTGCTATCCGCGTCGACTCAGAACCCACTGGAAATCTTCATGAGAGTCTGGAGCGAGGCGACGAATTAGCAGGTGCACCACGAATGTGGTCAACGCATGGTGGCATGAGTGCCGCCAAGAACTCAATGCGGGGGCATTCAAAGTATCAGCGGATAAAGGAGGGATTGCGACATTCTTTCAAACAGTCGAGCTACCAGAGCCAGTTAGAGGCAAAATCAGAGGAGATGCCGGACTGATAATAAGTGTCTTCGCTTTTCCAGCGATAATTCTTCAAACTTTAAAAGCATTGTCGGTCGACATTCGACTTTGCAACAGAACCGCAAGAGAATGAGAATTTCATGGCTTTTGTCAAAGAAAAACTATTCTACTTCCGTAGATCTTTTATCGCACACACAATACTTATTATGGCTGAATTGTTGCCAGTTGCACTTACTAGATGCCAGAGGATGTAAAAAGACATTCATTGTAGCTGCACTGAATGTTAATTACAGTCTTTAGGACCATCTTGTACAAGATTTTCTTATACACTGGTTCTCTGTCTCTTCTTCATTGTTATCTATTCTTGCACTTTGACCGGTTTTTTTGCAAACTTTTTATTCCATTATTTTAAGTGAATGTTGAAGTTGAACTTCTAAAATTTTGATGGATGCACTGTTGAACTCATGTTAATTGTAGCTGAATTATTGTGCACATTTACTTCATTAGACTAATCATCAATATAATTATAATTTCTATTATCATTTTATTGCTGCTATTATTGTCGTCTTTGTTATTTTTATTGACTTTACGTCATCGTAATATTGCAAAAGGCAAAATTAGTGCATGTTTATGAAATTCCAAGCTGCTTATGAAATTTGAACCATGTTGCTTACTTATAATTATTACCATGTGACTTCACTGTCCTCAACCAGCTTCCACATTGTATTTGGTGGCTTGAGATTTTGTGGTTTTTATGTGATTGAAATAGAAATGTATCGATTAAGGTGTGTTGAAAGAGCATTCAATGATTCTAAAGATGGTGTTTATGGTAATTTTATGCGACATTGCAGTTGTGTAGTTGTACATTTCACGCAGCTGTACCATATCCTTAATGAACAGCAGATGAATAATTATGTCTGACTGAAAACTTTGGGAAGTGATTTGAATACTCGATTTGTGAATTTCCAAATCTAGTAATTATAATTAACTTAAGAAGTGTTACGAAACAGTAACAAATAGAGGGAAATGTGATTCATGGATGGATATTTCTTGGAATTCTTCAAGGGTTTTATTATGAAGAAATGGTTGACTCTGAGAACCAAAACGTGTAGACATATTAAGCAAAAATTATCGATGAATTAATTCATGTTTTTTAGCATTCAAAGCGGTTCATGTGGTTTTCTAATGTATGTTGAATGACCTGACACATCTATTCCCACCGAATTGTCAATCATGAAACACATATTATTTATTTGCTTAGGATTCTGCTGTTCATGCTGTTCGATTGCCTGACCAGATCACATGTTTAGTCTTCAAACAATAAATCGACTTGAGTTCTGCCAGTAGGCCTACTAAGACCTCATTTGTTTTGTCAACTCTTTTGCAAATCTCCACTAAGCAGAGCGACCTGAAGATATTCAACAGCAAGGACACTGTGAAGGCTAATTAAAATTACCAATACTCCAAATGCACCCAAATGACAGGAGTGGGAGCATGTATAATATATATATATATATATATATATATATGGGCATTTTGTATGTATAAGTAAACATATATGTGAACTTAATGTATGTGCACTTCTATGTATGTGTTTTGAAGAAACTGCTCTTTTACACCAGGGTGCCAGCGCATAAGTTGGCCAGCAGTTGCTTTGCATGACATTTCCTCCTACAGACGACGACGATGTTGTTTCAAATGGCCAAGAATCTGGTCATGTACAAAGTATTTCTCTCAGTTGTTACATTTGTGATGTATAGAAAGGTCTCTCTTCTCTTTCATGTACATAATCATGTTCTTCCACGCTTGTTTTTATTTGCCATATGACGTCACTGCTAAGCATTTCTATGTGTGAGTGTCAATACTGTACCTCAGTGATGTTCGGAGTTCTGTTTGCGTTGAACTTATGTTTACGTTTCTGAAGACGTTTGTTGACTTATTTGTGGTTTTTGTCCATGTTTGTAAACAAACTTTTACGATGGTTTGCCCCAGCATAGTTTGATGAAGACAGATGTAAGTATTTTATTTTGTGCGATAAATTTTCATTGGTGCGTTGGTTTTGATGCGAATTTTGTTTTCATTAAGGTTTGAGATTTCTGTGTTATTAATACTTTTTGACAAATGCTTTGGTTCTGATTTAATGCATCTTAAACTTAATGATTTCTAATGATGTCATGATTTCGAAATGTTAGCAAACTAAATGACTCTTCACAGCTATTTCTTCATTTTAGCACTCGATCGATTGCTTTGAATGTTAGGGTGCTGAGCTCTTGATAGCTTCAAGAGACTTCTTCTGGTTGAGAATTACCTGAGGAAAATGCTAATTCTACGATCTTTTGATATACCATTAATAGGCATCTTATACATAAAATTATACACATCCATGTATGGCCTTTCAAAAATAAACAATTTCATATATATATATATATATATATATATATATTTAGAGATGAGAACATTGACGAACTTAATTTCAATTCACTTGCTGATATCTACATATTTTAATAGCATGTCCCGTTTGGTGAAGGAGATGGAGGTGGAACGAAGTTGGAGACTGCAAAACAACAGAGGGTCGTCTGGGGTGGTGTAATGCAAGTCATAAGTAAAAAGTCCTCTAAGGTTTTTGCGGATTGAGTTGATGAAACTGCTCTTAATTCTGGCAATGGGTGCTGTGTATGTGTATATGGTTGATACATCTGAATAGTACTTGGTGAACAGTTCTTATGTTTAATTATGCAAATGTCAGTTTTCTTTCTTTAGTCATTGTTTTTTTTCTCAGTACAGTGTAGTCAAAAGCTCACAGGCAGAAACTGTCTGATGATTAAGAACAACCCATGTGGCCTACGACCAGATAGTTAGTATGGCCTTAAACAGTACAGTGTCTATCAAATGATGCATGCATAATAAGGCAAAACCATTCTCATGAATGGTTATATATAATCACAAAATACAGACTTTTGGTTGTTTTTGCTGCATGCCGGATTTTCTGGCCAACATCAGAAAGAACTGAAGCCAGAAATAAAGTGCAGTTGAACTGTGCCCATCTACCACCCATGGCCTGTGTTAATGTGGCCTTGTAGTCAGACTGAAGTGACTGGCTATCAGAAACGTATTTGCCAAACCATTTCTGCCCACTCCAACAAAATTATGTCTATGTTTAGAAATATTCTGCATGGCTCTAATGATGTCCGTCTACAGCCACTGCCCTTCTACAATGCACCTACTCATTTACATACTCGTTCTCATTTTATGTACTCATTTACATACTCGCTTGACTGCTTTGCCTACCCTTTCTGACTGCTAGTGGAGAGAAAGGCTCAGAAGAACCTGCAGTTCACAGATCCATGCTCACAGAAAACATTCTTTCTCAATGATTCATCTTTGTAAATTATAATGACAATCATTTGCACAAATTGATCAGGTTATCTTTCTTGTTAGGTGATTATTAAACAGCCTGTGGGAAATCTTTGAGAATTGGTCATTTATTATGTAATCAGGAACTGTTTTAAGCTATTGATGCCTTTCATTTCATTCATTGCTCAGATCTATTCTTGAATTGATGTTAATGCACGCTTCTGCATTACACAAATGCTTCACTCTAATTTGTATTTGGATAGTCAATCTTAAAATTGCTAAAAGCAGTTTAAAACTAAATAAAACTTCAATTTCTCACCTGAATTTATATTTTTAAATATTTAAATCGATATTAATCTCCTGCATCAAGAAAGTCTCAATAACGATATTACATTAGAACATTTGCAAAGGTGCAATGAGTCGTTTTCTTTGAATTGTTTGTAGTGATAAATGTAATGTGCACTCCAGAGTAAATATTTGTTTTGAGCTAACAACAGACATGCTTTGGTTGTGCATAGAGATTGGCCATCTGGTGGTAGTAAATTGACTATTGCCTTATTCTCCTACTCAAATGTACCTAATAATGTCTTGCTGTAGGATATGTCCATTGTAAGACAGGCCTGGTGAACAGCAAAAGAGAGACCATCAGACACCGTTAATATTGATTAGACTCCATCAGACACCGTGGCCACAGTTTATTTCCTGTGGGCAGTTTTGATCAGTGACCTCACTGCCTGAGGATCACGTTCCTTGCATTCAATACCATTTTTAATCTTAAATACACACTTATTGTAGTGATAATTGGGCAGATGCTGTGAGACATTCAGCCAGACTGTTTGGCCTGTAAGGTAACTAGACCAGCATTTCCCAAACTGTGTTCCAAGGAACCCTAGGGTTCCAGAAGGTGACGACAAGAGTTCAGTGGAAAACTTTCAGTGTGGACAAATGGAGGTTTTTTTCTCAACATCTGTGTATAAATTAATATGAAAGAGAATTAATATACCATTGTCATCGATATCTGTGTAATTATTAATCTAATCTAGGTTTCAACCTATAATTGTCAGCATTCTCAAGCACTTGTACCTGCAACAGAATGTGTTTAGTTTTGGACGTGGGTTCTGCCAAAAACATTTTAGATCAAAAGCGTTCCACGACCAATAAAGATTGAAACATTGAACTAGACAAATGTCTGTGGATCTTCTCTTTACAGTAACCGGTGAAAGTGTGTTTCTTGATAGCAGATTCCAGGAGCTTCGCCTATGTGGGTCCCAACAGTTGGAGCAGCCTCTTCTTCCTCTTCAAGAGGAGCTGCTCTCTCTTCCCTCTGTTGTCTTCCGGAGGCCTTCCGGAGGCGCCTGAAGACTTTACTGTTCTCCATTAAGAAATGTCTTAAGTCGGGAGCGCCTCTGATATTGAGTGGCACTATATAAGTTTTCCATTACAATTACAATTAACTGTCTCAAGTCTTATCAGACAGGACTCTAAGGTGTGCTTCTTTGATCTGGTGTCAAATTAAGCAAACGACTGCTTTCAGGCTTTTTCTCAGTCACTGCTGCTGCAGAAGATTTTCTCAGCTTTATAATGCGATTTCAGTTTTCTTTTGTCTTCGTTTTCATTTGTTGAAATGCTGTTTGAAGGTTTTTAAAGTGTAGACAAGAAACACTCAGGTTTTGTTTGCAAACAAAGGCATTTTTCTTACTACTAACTTGAATACCACTGATCAAAATAAAGCAAGTTCATTTTGATATGAGATAGCCATAAATGCCCAGTTTCAAGAGAATGCATTATTCAATGGATCAGGCCAATCAGGCCAGAAAGCTTCAAATCAACATGTCCATTGTGCAATGCCCAGGATGAAAGTTTCTGTTTAGTTTTGTTGACAGAATTGTGTCATCCTAAATTCCTGGTTCCACTGATTTTAGATTTATTAGGTGATGGTGATTTAGGTTAGCCAAATATACAGAGGTCAACATGGTGGGTGCAATTAACTCTTTCACAGTTTCTTTGGTACTTTTGGTGCCATAGTTTTATACTTGTGGGTTATCTTGCATCATGAATATTGCTAGAAAATCCAGATAAAGTGCAATCAACCCAATTTTCACAATTATTTCTTTATTTCCACATTTGGAATTACCTCTTTCTACTTGCTGCAGTACTTGACTTCTGCCAGATATTCAATGTAATACTCTCTTTTTGTGCTGTATAAATTCCTCTGAAATATGTATAATGCATATTATTCACATGCATGTAAAGCTTATTCACTTATTTTATAATATTCTTGTAGCTTATTTGTCCTAAAAGAAATTTAAGATGGATTTGTAATTCAAACATGTATTATTTACTATAAAAAGCTTTAGTTTATTTAATAAGAGAATTGGTATAAATAACTTGAATATTCATATTCTGTCAACATGAAGGGTGTCAAAGGCCTGAATGTGAATATTCAGTATGTTTTTCATTTTTTATGTCCAAACATGTTTGTATTGAGTAAGTTTACATTTTCATGAAAATAATTACTCCTCAGAAAAGCCTCAAAAAATGCTTTTAAAAGTGTAATGATATATTATAACTACACTATTTTTGGCAGATAATTTTCTGCTCAGATTGTGTTTCTCGTGACCAGCATTCACAAAGGAGCTGTTCTAATGCACTGCGCTGTTTTCCATTGGCCCAATTCTCCATTTAAAATCATATATTGTTTTTTTTCCAAGTCATAATCACACATTTTTTTTACAGTGTACTCTTCACCCATCCCAAAGACCTACCAATGTTGGTCAAAATCAATTTTCCTGCGAAGAAAAACGTGGCTAGAAAAGGTCCTTGCGTATTGCTGACGGTTTATCCACATAGCCTATGCAGAGAGAGAGAGAGAAAATGCATATTTCCAATATGGCAATATACTCGTTGCACTAAAGAAATGAGCGTTTATGTTAATGAATATTCATGAAGAATTAAAAACTTGTAATAAATATTTATAAGATGGGTATTCACAACTGATGCACGTTTGTAAATGTCTGTAAAATGAGAAATCATGAATATTCAGAGCATCAATAACTGTTCATGGAGATGTAATTAAAATGTTTGATTGACTGATTCTATCAAATGAAATATTCGTAAAAACGATGCATATTTCCGTAAACCTTGTTCATAAACGCATGTTCATGATGTTGCTCATTTGTTGGCTTTGTTCCATTGTTTTTCTTTACGTATTTCTCACCTTTTCATTGCATCTGATTGTCTGTGTGCCTTTAAAATACTTTGTGCTCGACAAAGATTTTTCGTTACGTTTTCAGTTTCATCGACTTTCTGTTTTAATATTGCTTCAGAAATGCATTTTGTTCATTCCTCAGATTACAAGCAACATTTTCTATCATAGTAAACCATCTATCTATGTATCAAAGTACAAGATCTGTTGCGTCCCTGCATGAATTGTAGTCAGACCAGGAGCACCTCTGAGTAGATATATGGTAATACATTCGTTGCACTATAGCTACTCACATTAATTGATGGATGAATTTATTGACATTTAACTCCTCCACAAACACACACACAAACACACACACAAACACACACACAAACACACACACACAAACACACAAACACACACACAAACACACACACAAACACACACAAACACACACACAAACACACACACAAACACACACACATACACACAAGAACAAAGGATGCAATGCCTTTTAATGAATAATAGTAGGCTTGGGGTGTCTGCTCACTCAAACATGAATGGGCCAGTATACTATACCAATCAATGAAGAAAGTTGAGAAGTCAGCGACTTATGATATTGAATCAATGTTGCGTGTGTGAAGTTGTAGAAAACTGAAGTTAGGTACATTGTTGAAGTTGTATATTGGAGTTTGATGATGGATTCTGAGAATTTGTTGCACTGAAGTGAATGTAAAAAGTACAGAATAGTTGTATGAAATGGAAAGTTGACAAATTGAAGCTGTTGTATATTGGCATTTGATGTTGAAGTTTAATGGCCGTGCAAGGAGCAATAAGCAATTGAAAACTATAAGTGAAGCGATGGACATATGAGAGAAAGGGTGAGAGTGGGAGAAAGGAAGATAGAGATTGAGACAGGGAGTTATGAAGGATGTATTCTTGTAAGATAACCTCAAATTTACTATCAATTTGCAACGAACTTATACATTTAAGCAGTTAGAGACAATAAAGTGATGCATCGAGAGTGTTTTGAGATAGGATGAAGAAATTTTGCACACGCAGTGCACTAGAATCTGAGAAATTATTGTGAATATGAACATGCAACTTGTTAGAGAAGCAAAAAATTAGTGAAATATATGCTCAGTTGGTGAGATAATCAGATAGTTGGAGGGTTGAGAAAGAAGAGGAGGGATGGCTGGAGTGTAAATGATAGAACAAATCAATGGTCGAATAGAAGGTTGAGAGGTGTATACTTGAACAGAGGTAGAAATGCACAACAATTGAAACAATTTTGGTTGAAAAGCATTGAAAATACGATGATGAATGTTGGTAGAGAGAAAAATTTAGCAGATAGTTGGTGGGTGAGAGATGATGGGTGGAAAAGTAAGAAGAGAAGAATATGGAGGTTGAAGAAAGATATATGACTGGAAAAATTTTCAAAGTTTTCATTGCCAATGGTTTACAGGAGGTGAGATTCAATGTTTTCATTACCATTGATTTGCAAGAGTTGAGTTTGAAAATTTTCACAGATGTTGATTTGTGACAGTTGAATGACAAAATAGCCAATACGGTCGGGTTGCAAGAGTTCAGTTTAAAAGCTTTCTTTGCTGATGGTTTACAAGAGATGAGATGCAAACTTTTCAATGCCGATGGTCTGCAATAGTTGAGATCCAAAGATTTCAATGACGACAATTTACAAGAGTTGAGATGCAAAGGTTTAATGCCGATGGATAACAAGAATTGTAATGCATAGCTTTCAATGTCGGTGGTTTACGAGAATTGAGATGCAAAGATTTCAATGATGGAAGACTTACAAAAAGTGAGATTAAAAATGTTCATTGTCGAAAGCTTGCAAGAGTTGAGTTTAACCAACAGTGGTGAAGTTTCAAAACCGATGGACTCCATCAGTCGGGTTTAAAAGTTTTAAAGGCTGACGGCTTACAAGAGATATATTTCATAGAAGAATTATTGGTTTTGAGAATGAGATTAGGGTTACAAGATCAAGCAGAGGCGAAAATTCAGAGATTTCGTTACCGAATCAGTATACAAATTAGGCGCTGGCTGGCGAATTGGTCGTGAGAAACCGTTATCGCTTCTGTAGTGGCATGAAGCAGCCTCAGGTTGGTATTGCAGCAGCTTCCGCTTCCCCTATCCGCGTGCGTGGCATGCACATAAATAATTCGTGTGCTTTGTCAAAAAATCTATACCTTTTAATTTTTCAAGTCATAATGTAATCAAACAATTGTCATCAAATATTAAAACGCAAAGTCATCAAATTTATAAATTCTACAGTGATTAAAACTATAGTGAATGGAAAGGGGAAGTGTGGGTGTGAGAGATTGAAAAAGATGGAGAGAGTGAAAGAGAAAGCATGAAAGATTGTGAAAAGGAGTGAAAGAGAGTCGGAAAGGGAAGAGACGGAAGAGGGGAGGAAGAGAGCGACTGAGAGAGAAAAGGAGAAAATGCGAGAGAATGAGAGATACAATGATAAAAAGAGAGAGTGAAAGTGAGGGTGCGGTAGGAGTAGACTGGGAGAGAGAGAGAGAGAGATGGGGCGATGGGATGGTGGTGAGGGATAACGAGGTAGAGAGTGAAGACGCATGAGAGGACGAGAGAATATGAAAATGAGAGAGTGAAAGTGAGAGAAAGAGAGGGCACGTGAGAGGGGAAGAGAGGGCGCGTGAGAGGGAAAAGAGAGGGAGAGAGAATGAGAAAATGTGAGAGAGAGATAAATGGGATGATGAGGGTGGTGGGGAGGGAATAAGAGGCAGAGAGGGAGTGATGGAAAGTGATGAATTTATAAATTTGATGACTTTGCATTTTAATATTTTATGATTATAAATTTTTATGACAATTGTTTGATTACGCCGCCGCCGCCGGAGCGCCGATAGCTGAGCCGTAAACGTATGATTGACGGGTGGGCGTGTCTCTTTCGTATGTGTGTGTATGTGTGCGTGTATGTGTGCGTGTCCGTGTGCGTGTATGTATGCTTTTATGTGTGCGCTCATGTGTGCGTGTGTGTGTGCGTGTCATTGTATGCATGTATGTACGCATATGTGTCTTTGTATGTGTGCGTATGTCTAGATGAGCGTGTCCGTGTGCTTGCCCGTGTGCGTATGTGTGTCCGTGTGCGTATCGCTGCTTGTCCGTGTGCGTATGTCTCTCTGTACGTCCAGCAGAAGAATCGACACCTCCCTGATTGTGAAGCCTCCTTTGCCCCACTACTTAGGCATCATGAGGTGTTACTGCAGATGACCATGTCAGAGGCGTCAATCTTCCTCTGAGTGATGGAGACAAACCCTCTGGTCCCAAGTGTCAGGAAGGCAAGATATTCACCCTCATGCAAAGACTTTAAAAATCCCCCCCCCATTTGTCTCCGGACCCCCGTCGCTGCCCATCTGGACACCTCTGGACCATGTATTAACAAAACTGCTTCATGCTATGCTCAACCTCGACCTAAATTCCTCCCACCAAGGCACCAACACAAAATATAGCTACTTGTTGCATCATCTTCAAATTGTCCGGTGGCAGACGATGTACAAACAGTTGGTTGATGATGGAAGATTAGCAATGTTCCAACATCGATAGACCTTGAACCAGAGCTGCATGAGCACCAGATGATATTCTTAATGTGGTCCAACGTTGACAATGCACAGACTAGGCCGTGCCAGACAACGTTGACCTATTGACAGTCAACGCAGCTACTAGGCTGACTAGACAATGTAGTGGCGTGTAGAGGCTACTTGAGCGAAATAAAATTCTATAAAATAACAATGGTGAGTAGGCCTAAATAATTAAATGAAGCTGCATAATAAAATAAGAAATTGAAAAAAATGGAGCGAAAAATAAAAAAATGAAAAAACGAGATTTTTCAAACAAAATAAAAAAGGAAAATAACCTTTTTTACATCTATGGTTCAAAGAATAACAGTGAAGATAGATTTTCATTTCTCGATTTAAATCTACACAATAGATCAGCATCGACCTCAACAGAGCATCATCGCTTTCAAAATAGTAGAAAATACTGTGATAGGCCTATATTCTGTCTATTTCGGGTTGGAATTAGTTTCCTTTATTATTATATAGGCCTACCATTCTAAAGCGTTTTCCGTCAACAGTAAAGTTTCAAATTTAAAAACCTCAATTGATACCGGGTGCAATGTCTTTATGAAGAAACTTGACATGCTAGGACCTAATAATTTTTTAACCAGCAATTGTGAACCAATTGAATTCTGCATAGATTATCTAATTCATTTGTTCAGAGTATAACAGAGATAGATTTTCTATTTTCGATATAGGCCTAGACACTACACCGCAGACCACGGCATCGCTACAAAAATAGGGCCTACTACGATATTCTGCCTTCGGGGTAGAATCAATTAGTTCTCTTTAGCATATTATACAATAATAAAATACAATTCTCAAGCGTTTCCCGCCAACAGTTAAGTTTCACAATTTTTAATAAAACCTTGATACCCGGTCCAGCGCTTTTTATAAAGAAACTCGATACTCTCCCAACCAAATAACTTTTTAACCGTACATCTATTACTCTGTGTGGAAAGGGAGATTGAGGGCGAAATGGAGGAAAGGGAGGAAGAGGGAAAATGGAGGAAAGAGATGAAGAGGGTAAATGGAGGATAGAAGGTTGAGGGCGAAATGGAGGAAAGGGAGGTTGAGCGCGAAATTGAGGGAAGGGATGAAGAGGGCAAATGGAGGAACAGGGCGAAATGGAGGAAAGAAGGTTGAGGGCGAAATGGAGGAAAGAAGGTTGAGGGCGAAATGGAGGAAAGAAGGTTGAGGGCGAAATGGAGGAAAGCTAGGGCCCGAGGTTGAGGGCAAAATTGACGAAATGGAGGAAAGGGAGGGTGAGATTAGAATGGAAGAAAGGGAGACTATATAAGTTTTGACTTTTGAAGAACTTGAGAACTTGTAATTATTATTATTAAGTGGTCAATTTCTAGAGCGCTGTAACGCAGGTCATATGCCGCTACAAGTGTAATAATTGGGCCCTTCCTTAAAAAGCTTACCAAAGTGCTTTTTCGAGTTTGCATGCAGTAACATGCAGTAACTGTACTTGGTAGTAAATGCACTTCTCGTTATTTTATTACGACTGCTTCGTTTCTCTTGTAGTGCTTCTGGCAGACTGTTCTGTGATGTAGGCCTAATACTGTGACGCTTTTGTAGGCCATATTTCCTGTGCACTGCTACGCGCTGTAGGTTAACGTTCCAGTTGCAATACCGAAATGATCAGTTTTCATAGGCTTAAAAACTTCTGACTTCCTCTCGTAACTGGAGTCACGCCTCGTCAAGAACTCTTGTCACCTTATCATGAATCTTCCAATTCTCGAGCTAAACGAATGAAGCGAGCTGCCTTAACAGCTACATGTATTCTGCTAAAATTAACTGGAATCAAAATTCCTTCAGAATACCCTTCGGACAATTGCTGCAACCCACGATCCAATGGAGACGTCATTTTTCTGTTCCAACGCATCTCGGTTCCTCAGCGTGGGAACGCCGCCTGCATCTTCGGGACATTGCCACCATTCACTTAGCTCGCCAACATGGGCGATAACAGCATAATGTGAAACAGATATGTATAATAATAATAATAATAATAATAATAATAATAATAATAATAATAATAATAATAATAATAATAATAACAATAATAACAATAATAACAATAATAACAATAACAATAATAATAATAATAATAATAATAATAATAATAATAATAATAATAATAATAATAATAATAATAACATGTGAACACCGCGGTTATAATATTGTAAGATTAGGCTTATAGGCGCCTTTTGGGTAGGCCTAATTGCGTGCTTTGAATATCTGTAAGTATAGAAGTGTAATTCATTCGAACGTGTAGGCCTACTTACTAAAGACGATAAGTTGTGCGCTGTATTTGAAATAGCCTAATAATAATAATAATAATAATATAATTATAATGGTAGTGGCAGCGCTGGCCTTGAAAATTTGATACGCAATAGCGACAATACGCATGTTCCGCACATGATGTTCATTTAAAAGACATTGTAAGATGTACCATAATTTCGATAAAAATTGATCTTTTATCTTTCTTTTGGTACGCAATTGCGTATTTTGTTTCCATGCAGCACTGCCACTATATATAATATCTATATACAATGGTTACAGTCAGTCTGTGATGATCAGGAAGGAGATTAGATTTTGTATTATTTTACAAGGAATAGCTCAACAAATCAAATAATGGTCGATATTTAGGTACAAAGAAACATTGACTGAAGTGAACACGTCTATCTCATATTCCATACTGATCTTTAAAAATGTTATCATTAATATATTTTCTAAAGTTCCAGTATTAGTCATAATCATTCATTCATTCATTCGTTCATTCATTCATTCATTCATTCATTCATTCATTCAGAGAACTGTCGTTTTTGCTAAGCTGTTATCTCGGGTTTGTCCACATAATATCAGTCGACGCTTAATTCCATGTTGACTTTGTCCATTGATTTGATTCAAATGAGTTCATTGACTCCTTGTGAATTGTCTTCTTTCTTCTATTCTGTTTTTCTACCATCATTCATCTCTTCCCACGCCTCAACTCCAGGGCTACGAAAAATAAACAGCACAGTTATCGACAGAGTACAAAATTACCACGCTGTACACAAAACCAGACACTAAACTAATGACTGTATTCTTCTGTGTTGAGAGCGCCTCTTAATAGTTATTTTTAGATAGACGCTATATAAATCCAAAGATTCAATACGATAAAGATACGACACGATACATAGGAATACACATACATTAATACATACATGCGTAGGCGTACTTCCATGTATACGCACACACATGCGATAATACGAGCACTCATTGACCAACCAACGTATCAAGTCCTACCTTCTTGTTTAGCTTTGCAGCGATATTAGTTGGCTGATACGAGTGTCTAGATGGAGAACACACCGACGATGACGTAATTCAAGTGGATTTTTATGAGAACCTTCTTAGATGAGAGATCATCACCTGACAAAGATATAAACACAGAATGAAGACACAGGAAGAAAGAGAAGAAGGAAGAGGAGGAGAGGAAGAGAATGAGAAAAAGGAGGGAAGACCAAGAGAACAGAAGAAAGAAATCTGAAGATATAGGATGAAGGAGGAGAAAGAAAAGGCATGCAGAGGAGGAGGCAAAGAAGGAGGAGGAGGAGATTGTGAAGGAAGAAAAGAGGGAATAGAAAGATATGAATATGACGAAGAAAAAAGAACAGGAAGAAGAAGTAGTATAAGAGGGAGAAAATCAAAGAAAAGGAGAAGAAGAAAAAGAAACAAGAAGTAGGAGGAGGATGAAAACAGAAAGGATAAGGAGGAGTATAAGAAGAAGGAAGAGAAAGATAAACAGTAGGCGAAGTAGAAGTAAAAGGAGGAAGAGGAGCAGGGAGAATGAGAGGAAGAAAAAGAAAAAGAAAGACAGAAAAAATAAGACGGAGGAAATCGAGGAGAGCAGTCCATTAAGCCAGCTTGTGAGGTAGTTATGATATGAAGTGTTAGCGACTTCACTTTGCTTGACCTCGGCATATGAGGACGGGAGGCCATTTCTCTATCTTACGTGTACCTTCTGATCTTCTCCTAACTGTATATGGTCAGTTTACTCATAACATCCGAGTTGGAAGCCAAGGTAAGAGAAACCTTTGAGCGGAAGTGTGGCTATAGGCCTTTAGCTTTAAAATAAAGCAAAAAAGAAACATTTTGACCGAATATATAAGCCTACACTTCACTTTGCGACATAGGCCTACACCACCCAAGTAGGTATTACCTGTATGAAGCGACCTTTGATCAGAAAACCGTAGGACTTCAGCGAGACTTCCTTCCTTCAGCGCAGTTATTGCAATGTGAGCTGGACCTTTCTCGAAACCTTTGACTCCTGTCTGGTAAACTGATGTAATATAAAAAGGAAAACAGAACTTGGAGAAATCAGCAAATTATCAAACAGAAACTGTACTGCATATGCGAATTTTGTTTGAATTAAAATATATTGAAATCATATAAGTTATTGTAATTAGCAACATGTATTACATGACTGTCTAATTTGCAAAAGGCTAATTAAAGGACATTGGATTGCTCTAACTTATTGTAATTAGCAACTTGTATCAGTGGTGTCAATCCCCCTCTGATCGAGTAATGGAGGCAAACCCCCGACTTCAAGTGCCAGGAAGGCAAGATATTCCTCCCTACGACGACAAAATGTCCCCCCTAACTGAAATTGAAGGCATTTGCCTCCGGAACCCCCTATCTGGACGCTTCGGACTTGTATTACACTGGTGTCTAATTGCACAAGGTTTCAATCGTTTACATGTCGATCACAAAGGCTTACATACATCAACCACTCAATCAAAACATTCATACTTCGCAATCAAAAACATCATTGTATATACAGAGGCTGACATGAAATCGTATTAGGCAACACTAGAGACCTAATTACTAATTGAAGTCCGGCGAGTGTGCGTTATCCATGCATATAAACTATGTACCTAAATGTACGTACATATCTATGTATAGTCTATAAGTACGTCTATGCATATAAGTAGCCACTGTATATATACATTATCTACTTGTATATTTAAATAAGCTACGGCATATTTACTGAGCACGTCTTACGTTTAGCTTTGAATATCTAGATTCCAGTGAGCAGATCTTCGGAATCAATCTCCGTAGCTGATCGCCATATAGTTTCCTGCAACATTTCTGCAACAAGAAGAACTAAGCCATCTGCACAGAAGACGTTCGTCATCTATAAACACAGACACGCATCACATTTACTACGATATAAATGATCAGATAATCGTACAGTCTAGAGGCTGATTATAAAGATCCCACATTGACTTTATTGCCATGTATAACTAACCGTGATTAGGCGATATAGGCCTATATATATATATATATATATATATATATATATATATAATGAAAATGATACAGACAGCTGACAAATTGATCGTAGACACAAGAGAGCATGCAGTCATGAGGATTTCTTCCACTTGGTCCAAATGACTGAACAAATCGTTGCACAGATGATAAACCAGGCTTAGCAGTTCCTCAACCTCCTCTCTCTCCTAATTGTCGATCTGGTCACAGAACTCGATCTGAACCCCCTTGATCATATCCAGACAATCCTCTCGATTTGACGCAGCGTTGTTGAATAAGCTGGCGACCTGCGCTTAGCTTTAGATATTTTGATGTACCATTACTCTTGTAATTCTAATTTATTATTTAATTTAGTCCTTGGTAATGCCGTCGCCTTTTTATGTGGCAGGACAACTCTCCGACACAGTCCGTGCGGTCTAAAATGTTACCATTCACTGAACTAACAATTTTTATGAAGGAAGAACAATTATAATATTTATCTATGACTACAAATACGCACCTGCTCTTATAATGACTACGAGAACCCAGTAAAAAGCAATCAGATGTTTGTTGTTTGAATTCCTCGCACTTTGCGCATGATGAAGCATCAGCTGAGACTATTGAAAAAACAGAACACTAAGACACATAGAAAGAATATCGTCAGGTAAGGACTTAAATTGAACAGGAGACGTGAGGAACACGTGTTACAATAGGATATATGTTAGTTTGCTCGGGTTCAAGCCTCCTTGAGGTCTTATAAAAATTATAATTTTAATATTGGGGAACATCAACGTGCCCCTGAGAGAGAAAAGTACTCGATCTGCAGATTGGTAGGCCTATACCTGGGAATAAAAGAACAACAGCAGAAGTGGACTTGTTCAATCTTCACCTGGCAAAGTACGGATCACTGATAAAACATTAAACATCTGACACAGTACATTATACTGATTACTAAACAGTAAAATCTCATCCGTAGGTTTTAAGCATCGTTAAGCATTGTTCATGTGAGCTTACCTTAAGCGAATGTCTTCTGCAAGCTATGGTCCAGCTCTTTGTACATCAAGATTGGAGACATCTCTTCTTTGCTTCATGGATATCTGCAATTTTACACGTTTTGATGAATTGGAGAATAAATGATCCTCTGGCGACCATCATAGGTTCAAATAAATGACGTTCATTACTTTCGGTTCCAAGCGTGTATAATTAATATCCAATTCTCGTCTCGTCTCGTCTCGTAGTCCAGCGTAATATCATCGAACGAGTAGCGGTTTTGTTCATATCAGGCGTCGGCTCTCTATGTTCCGTAGTTGTAGTTGCGTTCTTGGCGTAATAAGACCCGTTTTCATAAGGCGTAAACGGGTTTCGTTCCTTTTGAGTACATTTTCACGATAATTGGCGGTTTTTGTTCCCATGACGAGTAAGCTTATCTTTAAATTCCGAAGTTGTAGTTTCGTTGAAGGCGCGATTTGGACTTCTTCAAGTTGCATGAAGTGAATTGGTTCCATTCTCTAATGCAGTGGAATCCATTTAACATCGTTTTCGTTCTCGCATATCGTACAATGTTCATATTCACTATAAGTCGAATAGGTTTGTTCTCATCATTCTTTCAATTGTCCATTTATTTGCACATTCATCCCGCTCGCTCATTCATTCATTCATTCATTCAGTCATTCAGTCAGTCAGTCAGTCAGTCAGTCAGTCAGTCAGTCAGTCAGTCAGTCAGTCAGTCAGTCAGTCAGTCAGTCAGTCAGTCAGTCAGTCAGTCAGTCAGTCAGGCAGTCAGTCAGTCAGTAGGTCAGTCAGTCAGGCAGTCAGTCAGTCAGTCAGTCAGTCAGTCAGTCAGTCAGTCAGTCAGTTTATACAACGTCTCTTCAGGAGAACCTCTCATAGGCACTCCATGTCCATTCCCGCAACAAATGCGGGCAATACCAAGCAAACCCAGTGCCGACCCAATGAAAATTGATATCGTTCATCAGAGGAGGGGTGTAGATGAAATGAGCTGGGTGTAGGTGAGGGTGTGACTGGGGTGGAGGCGGAGATAGAATTTCATCTGGTTTGAGGTCACTCAGATGTTTTTTTATTTCTTCTTTGTTTCCTTCGTAGCTACATAAGGATTGATATCGTTCTTCAGAGGTGGGGTCAAGATGGGGCTGGACTGGGGTGCAGATGGAATTTCATTTGGTTTGAAGTCACTCGAGGTTTGTTTTTCACGGCTGCACATTTGATGGATAGGTGAAGGTGGGTTGAAGCGGGTGTACAGAAGGGGTAGGCGAAGTCGTATCGTACGATTCCCATCGACATAATCTGCTGGTGGCAAAGCTGACGATCTTCTCTGCCTCATGACGTAATTCTGCACACACGAATGGCAATTCAAACGTTAGAATCGTTCAGTTTACACTTCTGGAGACGAATTTTCGCGATCTTTACAACCGATTCTCCTCTTTGCTTCGACTTCGGATAGTGTTAGTAATCTTGTTATGTGTCCCAAAATCCCACACATAAGCAAACTGTGAAATTCAGAACTTGCAAAATTTCATTGTCTGCGATGAAAACTCGGGGAATTCCAAAAATAGTGACTGAAATTCTTAATCAGTGCATAGTATATTACGTCGTTCGTTTAGGAGGTGGAGTGGCTGACGTAGGGTGAGGAGGAGGAGATGGAGGCGGAAAAGGATGGGTGGAGCTGGAGGAGGAATTTCATAAAGACATTCAAAGAGATTCAACTTCCAGAAAACGCTGCAATTGGTTGAAGGCGTTTCTCTCATCTTAATTATCTTCGTGACGTTGAAGAATACTGTAATAAAAAGTTTAGAAGCTTGTCAAATAGGAAAAATATTTACGTAATTAATATTCCTATTTTCTGCAAAAAAATCAATCGGAGAATCGTGTTCTTCTTCATGAAAGGAACAGTCCCCTATAATTCAGCCGGATATTTTAGGCATATCGATGACCATCCATCCATCCATCCACCCACGCATCTATCCATCAATTCATCCATCCATTCATTGGACAGATACTTAGAATGCGTTAAAGAACTATCGGATGCAATACATTACAGGATAAGCCTCAGCATTGAATGGATATTTCTCTCTAGTGGAAATGATTGGATCTATGTTCCGCTGATAACACAGTCACAAATGAATTACATAGATTGAGTGAAACGAAAGACAGGTAGTGTAGGTAAGATAGACACAGTGACGCAAGTCAACGCAGGGTCAACGCGAGATATGATAAGATAAGTCAATACAGAATGAGTCACTTCAGAGCAAGCTTTACCTTTCCTTGAGCAACGGCTGCAGAAAATAATCAGTCCATTCATTCGGTCACTCTTCCAATTCTGGAGCTGGACATATCTTTCAAAGCGGATGAGGTAGCAGCTGTCCAGTTAGTCATCATCCTCTTCGATGGGGGAAATTTCCGGACCTCAGGCGCACCTCACGTCTCAATGATCCGAAGCATCCTCATCGCTGCCACAAAATCTCATCGCCTGGTATTAAGCTCCAGATGCCGGAGCGCCAAGCCGGTCGGAGTGGTACTCCGTTCCAGTTTCTTTCCCTGCTGGATTACAACCAACTGCGAAGGATCAAGGTGAACGGGGAAAGGACACTTTGGAAGACCTGAAGATGCTGGTCGTATGAGAGCAATTATAAGTCATATTGTGCGTGCGTGAAAGAGCGTGTTGACTTTGAGATGACTCTAGTATTCTGCCGATCTAAGTAGTTGCAATTTTCATGTAAAGCTATATCTTCTTGTTCTACATTCGTCGCAATCATGCAACGAAGTTTCATTCGTTGTTTAAATAAAGTTTCTCCAACTTATTTTCCAGCCATGTATGATTTTCTTTTTATTTGAGAGTTATGTTCTTATTATCTGTTTCATTCGTGGTTCCACTTGTTCCTTCAACTGCAAATAGTTCCTCGTTTTCTTGTAAAAGATGCAGTCACTCCTTCCAGTGAAAGTGATCACCTTATTCTCCATGTCCCTTGCACTTTTAGCAGGACACCACAATCGTCGTTGGAATGATTACTCCGACTGCTTGCCACTCTCTGATTTTATAGCACGTATTAGTCACACAATTCAGGGTCACTAATCTTATTCTTGATTTTCGCTACTGTTCAGAGCTTGATTTCATTCGCAGATCAATTGACTTTTTAAAACTGTTTTTGTATTCTCTGATCTTGTGGCTACATTTGTACACAGTAACCTATTCAGGTGAAATTATATTCTGATTCCATATTTTCGTTCATTAAATACCTCTGTTTCATGCGTAGTACCATTGGCTGGTTATGTTGCTCCTTTTAGAGCGAGCTATCTCCTACTTCTTCATCCCATGCAGTTCAGAGATATGTTTCATTCGAAGTTATGGTGGCTTTTTAAAAACTGTTTTACTATTCAATGACTTGATATGTCGCTCTTTATAGAGCGAGCTATCTCCTAATTCTTCATTCATCGCAGTTTAGAGACATCGGAAGTTTTATTCAATTTTTTCAACTGTTTTAGTATTCTTTGACTTGATATGTTACTCTTCTTAGAGCGAGCCAGCGCCTAATTCTTCATTTCTCGCAGTTCAGAGATATGTTTCATTCGAAGTTATTTTGGCTCTTTTCAACCGCTTTGCTGTTCTTAAACATGAAATGTTGCTCTTTTTAGACGAGCTATCTCCAAATTCTTCATCCCCCGCAGTTCAGAAAGATATATCTGTCGAAGTTATTTTCTCTTTTCGCAACAGTTCAAACATTCTTTGACTTGATATGTTGCTGTTTTTAGAGAAAGCTATCTCCTAATTCTTCATCGCTCGCGGTTAATATATATGTTTTTATTCGAAGTTATATTGGCTTTTTCAACTGTTTTACTACTCTTTGACTTGATATGTTGGTCTTTTTATAGATTGATATGTCCTAATTCTTCATCCCACGCAGCTCAGATAAATGTTTCATTGGAAGTTATATTGACTTTCCTCAACTGTTTTAGTTTTGATTGACTTAATGTTGCTCTCCTTAGAGCGAGCTATCTAATAATTCTTCATCCCATCGCAGTTCAGAAAGATATTTCATTCGAAGTTATAGTGGCTTTCTTCAACTGTTTTACTATTCTATGACTTGATATGTTGCTCTTTTTAGAGCGAGCTATCTCCTAATTCTTCATCCCCGCAGTTCAGAAAGCTATATCTGTCGAAATTATTTTCTCTTTTCGGGATTGGTTCAGTCGAGATCTGCCGCGGCTAGCTCCCACCAGGCCCCTACTGATCGTTGTTGAATGTTCACTACTTGGAATCGATTGTCGTTGCTAAGATACCACTAAGATACCAATATATCAGTCGCTACGTGGCGCGGCTAACGCCACGCAAGCCGCGCCACGTAGCGAATGAACCACCACACAAACCAAATACACAGTGAGATAGAAGTTGTCATATCATAATCATAGTCCACGACTCTACCATCTTTGCTTAGGGATAACTATTAAAACGCGCTCCCAACTCCAGCCCGAACTAAAAAGTAAGTTTTGAAGCGACCATAAAGTACCACTGCACGATTTAGGGATCAGACGTTACTACAGAAAAGGCCATTCCAAACCATAGGGCCTATCAGTGCTATCACATAGAAGGCACTATCAGGTAGGCTCATTGGCAGTCATTGCACGAAATGATCGATAACAATTATTACTCAGCTCCAGCAGCGGCTGATTGTACGTTGAACACTCAGATAGGTATCAAACAACGCATGCGCGAGATGCACTTCCGGAGTTTTAATGGGACGGTTTTAGGTAGCTGAAAACAGGAATAGAATCACTTAATTTGTTATTGCGTTAATTTTTGTGTTTGGTGGCAACTGAAGTTTTCAATAATTCGTTGCTGCGTATGCGCGATGTCGAATCCAGCGGCTACTCCGACTGCCGTGGAAGACGTACAGGGCGACAGTCGATGGATTAGTATGGTGGGTGCTGGAATTGGATCTGGGCTTTTAATGTGATTATTTTATGAGTAGGCCTATCATATGAAAGTTATGGAGAGATCGCGTATTATGCGTAAGTTTTAGTCCTAAATACTATAAGTAAGCCGGTGCTCTTAGTGTATTTTAGCTTATTTTATTATTTGACGTGAATAGATGTCTAACTGTAGCTTAAATGGAGATGGGATCGATGAAAAAGTTTAATGTGCTAGTAGAAAATGGAATTATGAAAGAAATTATGCATAAATGGAAGCTGGATTGGTGAAAATATCATGCTTGATTGATGCAAGAATGTCGTTACGATGGACGTGAAATCAATGTAAACAAGGCCGTATATGCAAGCAAAAACCCGATTAGTGACAAGAAATATACCTAAATGGTAGCTGGGTTGATGAAAAGAAACAGTGCTTTTTTTCTGGCGGAACGCGCCGGAACGGCGTTCCGGCTCCTTTTTTCAATGAAAAAAAAAATTGGGTTGTGTAATAACTCTGGTATTTGATAGAAACTTTACAATCTCAATTTTATACATTCTAAAAGTAACTATTGTGATCGCTGAGTCTTATAAAATGTATTTTATTTGGTAGTTATAATTTTAGCGTAATTTCTTTCGTCAATTATACAGATGCGTTCCGGCACCTTATTTTCTAGAAAGAAAGCCCTGAAAAGAAATATACTTAAATGGAATCTGGAGCGACGAAGAGAAATACGTATGAATGGAAGCTGGATCGGTGAAAATAGCATGCATATTTAGAAGTTTGATTGATGACAAAATGGCATTGCGATGAAATCTCGTGGGATTTCTTATCACCATTTTGTTTAATGAAATGATCTAAAATATACTTTTAAAATTTCTTTTATAGATCCAGCTTCCATTTAGAGCATAATTATTATCATCAATCGAGTTTCTACTTGATATAATGAAGGAAATAATAAAATATGCTACTTTTACCTATTGCTTTAATACTCAGCAACGATTTAGTGTTTTATCACTATTCCAATGAGATTAATCTTTAGAGACCGAAAATTCGGTCGCAATAAAAATGGAGGTAAGCTGTCGTTTTAGCGGGTTTAATTATGTACGGCAATAAACGTCTGGATTTTTTTCGTTTAAATGGAAGCTTGATGTGATTGAAAGAATTCTACGTAAGTTGAAGATGGATGTGATGAAAATAATTCTGTTTAAATAGAAGCTGGATTGATGAAAAGAATCACATGTACATGTAAGTAACAGCTGGGTATGATGAACAGATTTTTTTAATGGAAGATGGGTTGATGAATAGATTCATGCTTAAGTAAGTAGAAGCTGGATGTAATGAAAAGACTCTTACCTAAGTTGAAACTGGATGTGATGAAAAGAATTGCGTTTAAAAATGGAAGCTGGATTGATGATAAGAATCATACCTATGTAGAAACCTAATCTATCTAATCGTAAGTCAGTAAGAAAGTACATTGAATTGTTGCAAACGCACTGCGGGCACATCATAAAATGAACGTTCAAAAAATGTACACTCACAAAATAATCATAGCAAGCAATTACACAGCAGACATCCTCAAAGTAGTTGAGTAAAATAATGTACACTTATAAGATCATAACTAAAAAGTAAACAACAGACAAATAGAAATCAAACAATAATAGGCCTAATTAGGTAATAAAACCACACCGAGTTAGTGCGTCAGCGCGCAGGATCTCTCGATTGTGTGATCGAGGACGGAGTGAATAGGTAACAATCTTTAAAGGTGGCAAAAGACAACTTATAACATGGCAAGGATTGTGTAGCACAGAATAGAAAAGAGAGGAATCTGTACGGTCACAGAGGTCATCAAAAGTCACCTGGTCAAAGGCAGAAACTTGAGCCATATCAGCTTCTTTACAATTGCGTTGAGACGCCTTCTCTGGCCAGCATTAGCAAAGCCTGACCATGCAGGGGAAGCATAGAAGAAGCGAGCCAGCCAGGTAGCCTGAACTACATGATATAAGCGCATCCCCGACAGACCATGAGCAACAAGGATTTGCGTAGTGCATAGAGTGATTGGCTGGCCTTAATACAGATCCGGTCAATATGTGGGTAAAAACTAAGTCCCTCGACTATCGCTAATGGTTACCCCTTATTTAACAGCTGATACCACCCTTACCATGCCTGGTATAGGGGTGGGAGAGTTGGTAACTTAGATCGTGGGTGCCTAAATATCATCTCTTTAGACTTATTGCTAGTGAGTTTGAGATTACATGTAAGTGCCCATGTAGCTACATTTTCAAGTTCAGAGCCTGTAGTGTCTCTAGTGGAAGCGGGAATCAGAATGTAGCTGTTGTCTGCGTATTTAAGCAATCTATTGCTATTAATATCTATCTATTAATTTAATATAGTGTATGATGTGATGAAAAGAATCATACCTGAGTGGAAGCTGGATTGATGAGAAAAAACTGCTTAACTTAAGCAGGATCAATGAGCAAGAATTCTGTTTAAATGGAAGCTGAATTGATAATAATAAAACCCGTTATTCCGAAATGAGAATTTAAAAAATAATTAAACCCGCTATAACGATAGATTACCCAAACGGACATTACTTCTACCGCTACGTGCAAATTCAGCGAGTGATGACATTAAAAAGAGTGCTCTTATCTATAGTCCATGTCTAGTTTCTTACGTCTAATCACAGTGGACTTTCTATTGACCGCGGAGCCAACTAGAAAATTATAAATATTGCATGCAGGTATAAACCCCTAGATCTAATGTGTTGCCACGACATTTTCGGCGCATGCGCTCTGTTGGAAGCACCTAAATTGTTTTAATATGGGTTGTTAGGGTCGGGTTAGAGATGGTGATGGTCGGTTATGGTCAGGTTAAGTGTCGTGAGGGTCAGGGTTAGTGTCGTTTTTTGATATATGCAGAAACATTTGACCGCAGATGGTATTCTTCCGCATGTTTCATGGCTGAGGTTTCCCACACAGAAGCAACACACATTTCAATAACTTAAATTGAATTTAGTAGAAATTACTCGGCATGATTGGACTTCTTTGGCTCGAATGTGTTCAGAATAGTCAGGGTAGAAACCTGCAAACAAAGTGTTTGTATGTAGATGAAAATGGCTAAATGGATGTTGTTTTATGTAATGGAAGCAATTATTTAAAACGAAAAGCAATGTCTGCTATTTGATAATAACTGGGATTTTTGAATGTGTGATGCTTCTACATAAGCCAACTACTTCTGCAATTTTGGCACCCATGTAAAGTGCCACAGGGATCTGCCCTTGGCCCATTATTGTTTAGTCTTCACTTCCCCAATCAGTCGTATTGCTAAACACTTTGGTATCCAATTACAAGAGTGTGCAGATGTTACTCAGCTCCATATTACTCGGTCACATATTGATCATATTACATAGACACATATTAGGCTAAAACTTGAAGAGTGCCTCATATCTATGTATGCATGCCATGCGTGGTTCTGTTTCAATGGTTTGGCCATAAACCCAGACAAGTCTACACTGGCTTCCTGTTGAATTCAAGTAGAAAATACATGATCTAAAACTGGGAAGAATGTTCAATAAACATGCTGACACTTTGCAACATCCTAACATCGTGTTGTCCCCAACCCTTAGTATTTGGACATCAGTTTGTGGTCTCTGTTGTAGAGATATGATGCACTTGTATAATGTGGGAGTGTTGTGCATTGACTGGACGATTTTGTGTATTGATTTAAATCTTTTTAACATTTTAGCACAACCGATTCATCGCTGAAGCCAAAGAGAAAGAGCCAGAAGTTCTAATTGTTGGCGATTCCATCATTCAGCTTTTGGCTCAGGACGAGGTTAGGGTCAACGATTAACTTCATGTTTCACTAAATTCTGCAGTCTACTTTTATATTGGCTTTTGCAATAGTTGACTAAATTATATTATTTGATTGTAAGAGTTCTAGACAGATCACAAAGACTGAAATATTAGAAGCAGAATCTGCAAAACAATTTCTATGCTCTGCCATATTGCTAACCATTAACAGGCCTGGGCTTGCTGAGAGGAACCGGGGCAATTGCCCAGGAGGACCTGGTGATTTTTGGGGGGCCCGGTTCGGGCCTGCAATAAACTTTTGACAAATATTGTAATCAGTTAACAAAGTTTATGATTCATGCCTTGTTAATTATAATATCACTGACACTTAACTGCATTCCATTTAAGCGTCAAGCACCTTCCTTATCATATTTACTACTGAACATCGTCTCTTCTGTCTTACTTTTGTCTGCTCTGCCGAGGAGCCCAGAATTTCTCTGCCTTAGACTTTTAATTTATCTGGATTTTGGCCTGAATTTTCTCTGCTTGGAGCATGGAAATGTCAGCATAGGGCCTGGAATTTCTTGCAGCTGGCCTATCCATTGACAGTTTATTTGACCATGCAATCTCCTTCATGTTCCATGTGATTATTCAAGTAATTGCTATATGTCTGTTGAGTAATTGCTTGATATGATTATTTTGTGAGCACTTGTACATTATTTTACTCTAACTACTCTGAGGATGTCTGTTATGTAATTGCTTGTTATGATCATTTTTTGAGTGTACATTCTTTGATTGTTCATATTATGACGTGCCCACAGTGTGTTTGCAAGCGGTTCAGTAAAGTACATACTTACTTATACTTAATCTGACTGTGTGCAATGGATCTGTAGATATGGGACAAACTGTTTGTACCGTTGCATAGTCTTAACTTTGGAATTGGAGGAGACCAGACGCAACATGTTCTCTGGAGATTACAAAACGGAGAGCTGGAGGATTTTGCACCAAAGGTATCGATCGGGTCTCTCTTTTACCAATGATCAGCTGTTCGATATATCACTTTATGGTCATTTTCTTATTTTGCTTAACAGAGTTCTGGGAAAATTGTGACTTCCACAGTTGGTATCTGTTGACAGACAGACATTGTGTAACTTAACATGATTTCAATTCTATTGGGCTTTGGAAATGTTATGTTGCAGCTGTATAGTTTCTCAATTTTTCGCATTGTAGGTACATTTGCAGTAATGTAATAGGACATTTATATAGTCTTTCAGCAGTGGTCAGAGGTGAGTAAGGATACAGAACACTGAAACAACAGATGATTTAGGCTGTCAAATAATGTTGAAATCACGGGTACCCATCAACTAGCAGAGCGGGTACCCAGACATGCGGACATTTTGTTAGGAAATGTAGGGAATTGTGCATTTTTACGGCATGTCGGGTACCCGAGAACCGATTTCATTGCCCAGGCTGTCAGCCATGGGCAGGTGCACGGGTACCCGTTTACAGCCTTACCTCTAGCAGTAATAACTATTCAGAGTGCTCTCAGCATCAACACTTCCAGGGGACAGACAAGTTTTCAAGCAACGGAGTGATGTATACGGAATTTTGTGGATACACCACTCACCAAAATCTCACACCGATTTTTGTCGGTATTCCGCGAAGAAGACCCATCATTGCTATGGTGTGACATTTAGCATTGTCTGTGATCTGGCCTGAAGTATGAAAAGGTCACATCTATCTCTTGAACCAAGGGACCAGCATAATTAGTTAATGAGTTTCTTCTCATTTGTCGTTTTTCATGGCAGGTAATTGTGATTGGCGTCGGTACAAACAATCACGGACACTCAGTTGAACAGGTGGTTGATGGACTTCTGGAAATTGTCAAAACATGTCAGAAGAAACAACCTCAGGCTCATGTCATTGTCATGGTAATGAGTTAGCTTCTTGTCATGATGACATTGCTCACAAGTCATCATCATATGAACATCTGTCATGTGGTAACTACCCAGTATTCATTATTGTCAATAGGCTAAGGCAGGGGTATCAAAGAGCCGGCACGTGGGCCCTTTCTGGTCCGCCGACGATATATTTCTGACCTGACAAGACAATTGAGAATACAAGGTCTAATTTGTCATTTGTAAGGCTTTATGAGTTTTCTGTGATGTTTATAATTGATAATGCGTATCAGACTCATTGTTTCAAAGCCTAATTCAACTATTGGTGTGGCACAGTGGCCGATCGGTCAGCCCGTAACGTTCAGTGTGTGCTGAGCGCGCGGGTTCGAGCCTCGTTCAGGGCGTCGCTGTGTAGGGACCTTGAGCAAGTCCTTCTTGCACCGTTGCTCCGCAGTACAACTGCAATTGCGCCGTCGAGGCGTGTGTTTGCACTTCTGAGCAAAAAGATGTTGGAAGATGGGTGGTATCAAATTTCGGAAATGAATGAATGAATAATTTGTATGGCCCCCTCTGAGGTTCCTACCCCATTTTCCTCATACGCCTTTGACACTCTTTCCTGCCATTTGCTGGAAAAAATATTCTTACTGGTCCGTCATTTAAAAAAATGTTTGACCCCAGGGCTCAAGGTGTAAATTTTGTTGAAAGTCTTTCGCTAAGCTAAGCACTGAGCTCAAAGCTAAGCACTGACCTCAAACTTTAAAATATGTGCTGTAATAGACAGACCTCGATGCCCAGGCTTTGATTTCCAGAGACAAAGAAATCAATTGCCATGGTTTCACATTGGCTTAGTTTTATGTAATATAATCGTTTAGTTTGGTCCATGATACTTGTATTAATAATTCTGAGTTTGGACTCCCTTCAGACTACAGTAGAGTTTTCCCATTGTTTGAGTTTGGTGCCAACAGAGGGAGAAATGTATGTTCAAATAAAACCTAAGGTGGTTTAAATTTGGTTTACATTTGACGTACTAACATTTTGAATAATTGTTGCAAATCTTCTCCAAAAGCACACAGAAATTGGCCAAAATTATATCACAGCAATTGTTACATTGGAGGATTTTTGGCAAGTATTGTGATCTACGTTTTTGACACGGCACCCATATTCCTAAACTTACACTTAAGTATTTTGTGGCCTGTTTGCTAACTATTACAAATCTTTTATGTAACAGATCTTTTCTCATCTATAAGTCCTTCAGGTTTTGTTGGAGTCTTAGTAATTTGTTTCAGGACTTTTTGTCTTGGCAACAGCTGTTGCTATTAAAATGTAAGGTTTTGCTGGTTGACACAGACTGACAATTTGCTCAGAATCAAATTGAAGTGAATGATGAGGTCGTGCATTGTTGGTTGAAGGGAATTCCACCACGTGGACAATATGACAATCCTCTTCGGCAGAAGCTGTCAAGCGTAAACGAGGCGGTGGCCAATCAGGTGAGGAAGTGGCCGAACGTGTCGTTCCTGGACATCGACACGCAGTGGTTTGTTAGCCCGGTCGACGGCAGCATCAGTCACCACGACATGTACGACTACCTTCATCTGACGCGTCATGGATACCGCAAACTGGCCGAGCCACTCCTTGAAGAAATCCAGACTATCCTGAAGAACTTCCTGGCAGCTGATGCGCTGTCTGCCAGCGAAGCAGAGAATTAGGACGGACTCTGGTTGTGATCGTTGAAATTTCCAGATGGAATAGCATTTTGAATCTCTGTAAAGAGGTGTGTGGGTGGGGGATTGATTGGATGGTTTCAGGTCATTTAGATTTCCTCTTAGTGAATTTTGACTACAAAATATCTGTTTAATTGATTCAGGGAACAAGAGCAAGGTAAACAGAACATAACGTTTGTCCTGATCCTCTGCGTGATCCTAAAATTTCACAGGAGTAATGGTTAAGAAATATTTTTTCATGGGCAATTTTCAGTGGCCTGCATGAAAGAATTTTTATGCATACATGTATATACAGAGCTTCCCATTTGATTGCTTTCCTTGGTTGCTTGCTTAGCAAATGTCAGCATGACTGATAAATCACTAGTCTAGCCATAGGCGTCGCACCATTGACCGTGGCCCGATGAGTTTGAGTTCTAGGAAACTAAGTTACTTTATCGTTCGCTGAAAAGTTCTATTGTAGTTAGCTAAAGCCGAAAACTTTTTAAAACTGTAACTAAAACTGAACTTGAAAGTTGAACACTGAATAATTTTTCAGTGTTTGCACAAACCAAGTGGCAGACGTGTTAGTGGCTTCAATATCACATGTCTGAGAGAAATATTGGTCAAGAAAACATCCATTTCAGTCCCTTTCTATCGGCTTCCTGCTTAGCAGTTGGCCTATTTTAAAAATGTCTTCAGCCAACAAGATCGGTTGTGGTAAGGGGACTCTTTCAATTTTGAATTGATGCATGGGTTTATTACCATTACAATGCGAATTTGAAGTTGTTACTGTTCCAAGCTAACAGCTATTGTCAGGTAGAAATGGAACTTTCATGAATTTAATCACATCTGTTGTTCTTACTAATTAAACAAAATGTAATTGATAAAAAGTGTCATTTAACTGCTTGTGTTGAACTAAATTAAAACTGAAAAATTCTGAAAAATGAAACGATCTTACAGCTGTAAGTAACACTAAACTTGAAAATTGAAGCAACTAAAATTGAAACAAAGCTAAAACTTAAAAGTAAACTAAAACCAATATAACATTTGGACTCCAACATGAACCTAGAGCCAGACCATTATTCTATTTACCTAACTTACATTACTTCGTGAATGCGTACCATGGCAAGATAATGACTGACACACCATGACATAATGACTGACACCATGACATAATGACCGACACACCATGACACAATGACTGATACACCAGATGACAGCCTTCGTAATGTACCTAATTTTGGAAATCATTGAAACCAATTAAAACGATAATGACGGCAAAGGGTACCAAGTCAAATAGTAATGTAAAGCTGAGCAGGTATCTGAACTGAAAATCAGGTGACTCGTTCGATTTTGAATTGATCTTGATAGCACCAAGATCACAAGGCCGTGGTTCAATACCTGCTAGTCCCATAACGTTGAAAGTGGCTTTCCACTCTCTAGGGTCGACTGTGAAATGAACAGTACGACAGACGGGGCCTTGCAGGCTGCTACACATTTAAATTCGACTCCTAATAAACTACTATATCATATAGTCTTAGTGTTTGAACTAATAAAACGAATATTATAGATTAGTAGTATATGCAATCCAGTGCAATTGATTATATATCAACCGCCAAATATTCTCAACTGGGAAGCTCTGTGTGTATATATATATATATATTTTAAAAACTAATTGATAAAATGTTTGGTTGTTGTAAGTAAGAGTGTAATTGTTGTGATATGATTTGTAATACTTATTGTCCTGATTAAAAAAAGACTCCAGTCTGAATAAGGCAAGACAAATTAAGAGAATTGTTGTCAGTTAGTCACTAAAGGACAGTTGGATATCAAAATCGATTTTCACTGTGTACATGTTAACGGTTCGATCACACGTTGTGTGATCATGTTAGTTGTTTTGCCTTTGTTTTGTGTTAAGCATCAAACTTCATCTATTGTGGCTGTACAATGCTGCAAGAAATTCACTTTGTCCATTTGATGATTTACTTTGGTTCAGAAGAAAATTATGGTAGAAACGTTGCTTGACAAGACATTCCAATGTTTCCTGTGAAAATCTCTTGCATGCATGTCAACAGCAACCAATTTATGTTGTGTCATTTTAACTTGGCATCCAACTCGTTTATATGTTACAGAACATCTGCTTTGCATGCATTTAGAAGGGCCATTAAGCTTCAGTTGTTCAGTTGTGTGGACATATGTGCTTCTGTGTGTGGCTATTTTTAATGTCTGAACAGGCAATCACCAATGTTACACAACATCTATGTTACAGATGCATGTTTGTTGTCATCGTGCATAACAAGTGGTTCTTTTCAATCTAGTCATGCTTCAATGAAGTAAGAGTCACAGAATGATGTGAAGTCTGTGAATTGAAAGCTTGAAGGAGCAGAGAAGGCTTTGTTCAACAAATCCAGGCAATCTCTACATTTCTTTAAAACTTATGCTATGCTGTGTTTAATATTGAAACGTGTTATAAATGCAAAACAGAAATGTCATACAAATATGGCAAATATGGCTTGCACGATCTCTTCACTGGCCCTTAACTAAACTGCTATGATTCACATACATTTATTACATACTGACAGAGTACCCATAGAGAGTGACACAGGCATAAAATATGTCCCCATACCTACCCCGTCCCATTAGGTTTTCCCATACGTATTAAGGCTTGGATTCAATACTGAAGTTGAAAAGATATAGAACATTCAACGATTTAAATTACATTCGTAGTGTGAGGACTTAATATTGTGTGCGGACTCGTTTAGGGCCCATTCACATATTACGTATGCAAAAAAAGCGACTTTTGAACTCCCTCCCTCCCCTTGTTGCACAGCGTACATTTCGTGGAGCCCTCCCCATGCATACGTACATCTGAGCTATACACCCCCCCCATTGCAAAGACTAAAGACATCTTATAAGACATAAATTTTACCATAGACTCTTTCTTTTGTTAGGCATCAAATTTAATAACTTAAATTTGTCAACTGTTACAAGGAAATAAAACACTAGCAACACATTTTTAAAAGTTTTAATATTAAATGTTATATAAAATTGATTAAGCAGGAACATAGTCTGTGATTGGATTTACAGTTTTGATTTTAATATTCTGTAGTGTGGACGTCATAATTAGAGAGTTATATGTGTACGTATATATTTTCGGGACCCCCTACCCCCACAGTATGCACCAATACGCAAATTCACCGAAATTCGGAACCCTCCCTTCCCCCTCCCCTCGCTGCATACGTAATATGTGGACAGCCCCTTAGCTCGATGTATAGTTCATTGCAACAATGGAGGAAGTAATAACCGTTACCTCGGTAATTACCAAGGTAGGTTTTGCTACCTTGGTCAATGACACCATGGTATTACCACCTCTTCATTACCACTTTTCTCCATTATTGTGTCACTCTCTACTTCAGAACATGTGACAAAAAGCTTTATATTGAGTTTGTGAGGTTGCTTCGAATGGTGAATGGCCTTAAATTGCACTGTCCTAGCTGGCTCCTTGGTGCTTGAGTCGTTGCAGTAAGACAACGTTGTCCTTGCGCATCTCTTGATAGTCTGTTGTTATTTTATCTAACGTTTCTTCCATGTTTTTCTTACTTTCAGTTTCCAGCTGGAAAAACAACCCAGTTGCTTTATGATGCAGCAACAAGAATCACAAGAAAGACGATAAAACGTCTATTAAGTAAAAAAGATTTGACAACAATCAACATAATTCAAAATAAAACCCTGGTAACAACATTCCTTTCAACGGTAATAATGATGTCTTCCCTTGTAATGATTTATAAACCGAAGTTTACAGAGATAAATTCACGGAACAAGGCACATTTTCAAAGGCCGAGTCAATAGACTGATTTGTGTGAGAATAATCTACATTGACTTGAGCAGTAAGGGCATGAGGTAATCCCTTAAGCACTTAGGTTAACTGTTTCACAACTAATGATAATAATAATAATAATCACTTAATTTCAAAGCAAGTTTACAGACACAGTATGAACGAATTATGACAAGTTATTACAGGAGTTGAAGTAACTGTCTGCAACCACGCAAGGCGCCCTTTATGTTATATATCTAATTTAACCAATGCTGCTGCCCAGCAATAGAACGACTGGTCAACTTTACGGAGGATACAGGAATCAAACTCGATTCCTGAACTTTGCGCTCCAGTGTGTACTCCGTTTATATACACCCTTCTTCTGAACCTCCGCTCTAATATGTCAACATGTGTAGGGCTCACAAATGAATTAATCCAAGGGATAAAAACTCGAGTACGAACCTGGTCTTCTAGTTCTCGTATTTCACGAGTGGTTGCTCCGGTTTCTTCAACTGACTTTATGAGATGGCTGCAGTTCTAAGCAAAACAAAATGATACAAGGATCATGTCATCAGCATCAATACTTGTGCATCAGATGCTAGTAATAAAGACATTCTGAGATTAGACTGTAAGAAAGGAAACGGTTTATTTAAATAATACGTACACAAAGAAATGCAGTTATACCATGCATTCACGTAAGTTCATAGCAGTAACCCACCAGAACAACCTTTCATCATAGGTTTCAAGTGTGAAACCAGTTTTTTAAAGCCAGATGCAGAGGCCAAATAACCACTTTGGCAGTTTGGATGAATAATTTAAGGTGTCACATTAGGCTGGAACCAAGGACCAAGATACATGGGACTGGAAACTCCCTACCTTCCTTTGTGTCACTAGTTTTTGAGCAATAATTGGGAGGAAGAAATTTTCACATCTTTTTGACATATCAAGCTGATTCGTTAACTTTTAGCTATGAAGAGATATTGAATATATGTGTTAGCAAAATAAAAAAATGCTGTTGGAGGTTTAAAATATTATAATTATTCAAATAGAATCAAAATTTAGATTGGAGCAACATCTATGTTTGAGAGTAAAACGCATACACATAAATTGGACGAAATTCTAGTCTTTGGGCTAGAACTAGCAATGGCAAACCTCTGCCAACAAGTGTTATCAACTAAAACTGTCATAATTTGCATATAATTAACTATTACAAGTGATTTATTCTGTGCTCACTTCATGCAGTGCAGCAAGGAACTTGTATGATTTTCGGACATTTTCGTCACGCTTGGCATCTCTAAAGATCAACTCATCCGTGACGGCAAATGTCCGGTCAAGTACTCCTGACAGATGATTGATCTCCTTCTGAACAGACCTTGTATCACCCAACACCTATCAACATCAATCACTTAATTTCAATTAAATACCTCTGCAGTTTATCTCAGAATTAAAACTCTACATAAGGAGTCCACCCTCAGGCCATCAGTTAACACCGCTTAGATAGAAGTTCAAACCTGTAGAGTTCATCCTTGTTATTATCTTTGTGTTCATACTGTACATTGAATAAAGAATGTGAGCAGTTGATTAAGATAGCCCGGAGTAATGGATTATTGAAGTTCTTCATCAATGTTTAACCACAGATATATGACACAACTAATGTTTGATGAATCATGGACCTCGACCTCTCTGCAGAAATGCTATAGAAGACAAGACAGAGGACAAATGGTATGCAACATATCTATGGTTAGAGCTGACCTCATCTGATGTACCGGTATTTTCTGATGTACCGGTATATTTCATATGATAGAAACAAGAGTTGTAAAGGTTTGCTATGTGGGCAGTGGAGACAGAATTGTGAGATAACCCCTTCCAAAAGTTTTTGCCAGCTGAGGACCAGCCCCAGCCAATAGTATATTCGTTTACCCTTACAGACTAAATGCTATAAGTTGATGTTGACCTAATCCACAATTCAATTATTTGGCCTAAATAGATGCTTCTATACGTGATGCATGGAATGAAGTTCCAAATGTCTTTGTTTGAAAGGGTAATTGGAATTCTTTACGAGACGATGCAATGCGTAGAGCAGCAGCAGCATTTCGCATACCTTGTCGATGTCTTCATTTTGTTTTCTGATGTTAGCTACGATCTCCATGATCCTTTGCGTGTAAGCGGATCGATTTACATCTTTTATCATTCGATCGTATTCAGCAACCTTCACAGTTCAAAACAATGATTACGAAGTAGTAACAAATTATAATTTTCAGATTTAACTGATCTTTGTTTCTCACATCTCATCAACTGAACATGCAACATATTTGCAACACGCAACTGCTTCTGCATAAACAGACAATAAACAGACAAGACGACAACAATTAAAATGTAAGGCTACTTTGACAAATCTACACCAACTTGTGTTCTCCGGTTACTTCTCATTGTTGCAATTTAACAACACTGTGACATAACAAAGATGATTAGCGTTGCCCTTCTCCTTTTCCTGGCTTAGGACTGGCACTGCTGTACTGTAAGCAGTGGAAGCATTCAGTTGCACGCTTCTGTTTTTGGTTGCTTATATACCCTTGGCTGTCTCTGTCTCAATGGACTGACCTTCTGGTAGTTGACCTCATTGCAGTTGACAAAGGTGCACAAATGATTGACACCTTGTACATTAGACTCTGGTGCTGAAAAAGCTACTAATTTAGCAATAACAATAATTTACATGGCACACATAATTTTGGCAAAGCCAGTAATAATTGAATCTACCAAACCATATTCTGGTCATATATTCAGCTACCAGTATTATGTAAATCAGTTCATTTCACAATGGGACTTCGCAGTATCGGATTTGAATTTAACTGGGTACTTCTGTTTCGGCCAGTAATTTTTAAGACTTTTCTTCTCCCTCAGTGCTTTTCACAATAATTAGGTTGTACTGGTGCTATAGACATCCGTCAATACAACGTACAAAAAACACATACGAGTTGTTTGTAGACTCCATCTTTGTCTCTGGTTTCTGTAATTAGTTCTTTCATCTTTTCCTGCATTTCTTTGATCTCTTCGATCTTCCTCTGACTTTCATTCTGACACAAATAGAACAGATTAAGTATTTGCAACTTAACAATATAATTTTTAATTAACACTGTACCTAACACTATTATAATCAGGCAACATCATTATTACATAATAATTGAACAGTTACATAACCTCTACATGAAACTACACGAAGCTGTTCATAACCTGATAACGTAAGTCGAATGGAGGCAAGAAACACACATTGCATGTTAGTCTTATCCAAAGTTAAGGCCAACCACTGTACAGTTACAACGTTGCATTGTGGAAGTGTAGGATGTAGGGAGAATAAGAAGCAGAACACCTTCTGTTGCATAACAAAGACAGATGCCACAGACATACACGACTCCCTTTGATAGAATAGAGCACAAATGACCAGACAGTCAGACAGGCATAAGTAAGAGCATCTTAACAGGGTAGAGCAGGACCAACCACAGGCAGATCACCCCACAGACAAACAGGAATACAACAGAACTTAGGAATGCCACAGATCACTCCGTCACTGTTCATACTCTGATAGCGTCAGTCCCAAGCCTAGATAAAAGTGGATAGTGACATTCATTATCTTTGATGCCGTTAAACACTGTGCCGTTAAACTGCAACAACTACTACTACACAGATCAACCGAGTCACAGCATTTAGACCGATGGAAAGTTGATAAATATATATTATATATATGATTAGGTAAAGGGTACAGGTATATAAATGATATATATATATATGTGTATATATATATATATACATATATATATGTATACATATATATATATGTATATATATATACATATATATATGTATACATATATATATATATAATATATATATATAATATATATATATATATATATATATATATATATATGAATTCGAGCAAAGCAGTCTTAGGATGCACTGAGTGGTGAGGATTGGGGAGAGATGAATAAAAGCACAGTAAGAGTAGGCTCATCAGGGTTCAGGGTCTGACTGAGGCAACAGTGTTATTAGACTCTCACCATTTGTCCCTCGGACAATTCTTTGAGTGACCGATACTCATCGAGAAGTGGAATTCGATGCTTTTCCCATTGATTGGCCAGACTCACTAACCGCTTGGAACTGGCCTCAACCAGTGCCTTAAACACAGACACACGATAATCAAACGTCAGCATAAGTATCATCAAGAACTAACTGAACAGTCTGATATACAACATGCTTTGACATTTGCTCTAAACATTTCCTGTTACCAGCAACAAAACGTAATTATGGCTAACAATTAACGACAAACAATGTGCAAAGCGAGGTCAGAATGACAGGGGCCACAGAGTAAAAAATAGTAGGGCGTGGAGCTGAGGAACTGATTTCAATACCCATATCCACGTAAAGCTGACAAGTCCTTAATTCGCTAGGCGGCGGAAATAGTCAAATTAGATGAACAGCCGTACAAGCCGTAGGAACTAAACCTAGCCATAAAAGTCACAGAGATTGAAGATTGCATCAGAATTCAAATGAGCTTCTCTCAATCAGACCAGAAAATGGCAGCCCTCTTAACCCTCTTGCCAAAGCGATCTGCCTCCTTTATTCATTGCAAAGACAGACATGATCAAACGAAAACATATCTGTTGCGAGGAATTCACTAACCTCAAGTTTTCTGATGTTGTCATCGGCATTTGGAAGGAGGTCGACGAGCTTCTTTTTCATCTCGACCTCCGCTTCCTTCGTCTGATTGCCAGACTCAACGGACTTCAACTGCTCCATAATCTGAAAGATTCCACCCAAGACCAATCTAAAGGCATATAATCTCAACAAAACAGAACATGTGCACCTCCAAACAATCATTGAATCATCATCATTCAATATGAAAATTTATATAGCGCCCCTTTAAGGTTACTACTCGGGAGCGCTCCCAAGCACGGCTGATAAGAACAGTTTTAAGCCGAGTATAAAAAAGAGTCTGAGTGGACCCTGGGGGCCAAGCACAGCGTCAAAGGGAGTCGGTTCCAGAGAGATGGGCCAACCACCGAGAAGGCACAATTTATTTCAGTGGTTGTGGGGGCAAATGGGACACTGAGCAGGCCTTGCTCAGTAGAGCAGAGGGTGCTGTGACCTGGTGCACTCAAAGTAGAGTAGCACAGATCGTGAAGATAGGCAGGGGCGAGACCCAGCAAGGACCGCCAGACCAAAGCAATGATACGGTACGAGATTTGCTGTTGGGGAGGAAGATCCAGCATATAGCTAGGGACATCAATCATATGGAAAAAGACTTCCACTTGGCGGATGATCGATGTCTCTTCATAGACCTCTGTTTCTCAGTCGTCCAATCATCTTCTGTTTTCTGATCATTGTAAACTGTTGTCGCGTCTGGAGTTAAACGTTGTTAACGTGGGTCATAATAAAACTGCTCACATTCAAACCATTAAAACATTATAGCCATGCTTTGACAATGAAAGATGTCCAAACCTCACCCCATACGACAAAAAATCATAGACCATAATTAAACTTATAAAGCAATCTAGGACAAATAACATCTGTGTGACAAGCCTCAACATTATTATATCAAAGTCATGAAAAGCACAATAGAAGCAGCTTGCTACCGATAGCACTCTATAAATGGCTGTAATAACGATTACAATCAAAGGTTTGGAACATACCAATTCATTAGACACTGGACGTCAATATTTAGTATGACACTGGACTCAAAAAGCTCTTACGTTCTCCGTTCCAAGCATCAGTTTCTTCAGATCCGACTCCAATCCGTTGACCGTTGAAGTAATCTCCACCAATTCCGATTTTAACAACTCAATTTCTTCTTGTCTCTTCTGCTGCAATTCCTACACAATGAAACGAATTGTTCGTCATCTGATGAAATGATAATTCACCACTTCCAACACTGAGGACTATAATGTCACAACATCCTCTTCTGATGAATATCATTGCAATGTATGTTTCTTCTGACAGGTCCTATATATATATATATATATATATATATACTTTTCAGTTACAATATACATATATATATTTTTTTACATAGGCAAGTTCTTTAGTTTTCTGCCTCTTTGCCAGGTCCAATGTCGCCACTTCCCTCTGTTTTGGGCCACATCCTTCATCTTCTTGTAGCCAAATCAACCAGTCATCCAGTCCAAAATCATTTAATCTCGGCCATCCTCTTGTTTTCTTTGCTTTCATTTTCCCTTCTATGATGTTTCATAGTAGGGAGTTGCCTCTTAGTATGTGTCCAATCCATCTCCTTTGTCGATCTCTTATTCTCTTCATCTTTTCTCTCCTACCATTTGCAGTACATAAGTAAGTATATACTTTATTTAACGAAATGCATATCTGCAGATTGGTACTCAGTAAACTTAAAGTACAGTATTCTAATTAAAAAGTATTTTCTTCTGCTAGGATGTCTGTGGTGACAGAACATGCATAAACAGAATGGGCATAAACGGACTATTTATGTCACTAAAGCTACTACAAATGATATTAGAAAATCTGCTACTACCGCTTCAGTTGTTGTTCGATCCGCAGTCGTTCCTGCATTGAGCTGAGCTAAGAGTCGATCATCCTCCTGTTGCATCAATCATACAACGAAAAAAATCAAAACATTTTCTTATTAATTGGCCAAACAAATGTTATCAAGCAAATGTATCTGTATCCTGGGGCGGCGATCCCGGGGGTGGGGGTCGAGGGGGACATGTCCCCACCTTTTACAGAGAGGGGATAATTTATACGTGCATCCCCCACATTTCCTACCCCTCTCATATCATCATCACTAGATGCTACTAGCAACTTCTGACTAAATGAACAGCTAGTGATGTAATGTGCTGCATCAAATCTAAACCTCAGTTAAACAAGTTACACAGGTAACAATGCAAGATGATGACCTGGGCGAACTGTAGTGTCTTTGCGTGCGTGAACCTTGACCTGGTGACAGCCGAGGAATCTCTTCCACCCATCGACTCAATCAAGGAGTTCAGATCCAATGCTGCACCATTCACATCACTTGTCACCTGCGACACCTGCTGCCGCATCTGGTCAGCTATCTTCTGACGCACTCTCTCACGCTTCTTTGCCTTGTACTCCTTTGAAATAGGAAGAGGACAATAATATAACACTCTGTTGAAAAACTAAATAATAACCATCTTATTATTCAAACTGAGAAATTTATTATGCACATCGAGTTCTACATCGCAAACAGTACAGGGATATAGTCCAACTGGTTGGAAAAGAGCCAGACATCACCGGAAAAGTTCCACATCACTCAAAAAGCTTCCCAAACCACTGAGAAAGAGTTTGACAGAACTGAGAAAGAGTCCCACTGCACTAGGAAAATGTCCCACTGCACTATGCAAGAGTCCCACAACACTGTGTTGCTATCTCTGAAATGACATGTAACACCATGTATGCCAGTGCAGAGAGTGTCTGTGAGTAGATTTCTTGAAGAGGAGCTACATCAAGTTTCATTGATTGAATGACTTGGTACAAGTACCACAGCACTGGGCAATGATGAGGCAGAAATGCGTTGTGGTCGCCTATTGGTTAGATCAGTCAGCCCATAACTCGGAGAGTGTGGGCTCGATCCTCATCAGGGGAGTTACTGTGTAGGGACTTTGAACAAGTCCTTCGCGTACAATTGCTCTGGGATATAACTGCAACTGAACCGTCGAGGCATGTGTGCACTTCTGAACTAATCGTAAGAAGGGCACTATGAAAATACAGTTGTATCGTATTGTATAAGTGCGATGCATAAAAATGTACGACAGATAATCTTCTGACTCATGAAATGAACATAAAAGCCACACAAAGTTAGATGATTGCAAAACTTATGTAATTTAGATGTTGACCTCTTTTGTAAGACGAGATGCGAGGCCTTGTTGACTCCACTCCGTCTCCCACTCATGTTGACGTGCAAGGCATTTGGCATTCTCCTCTAAGATGGCTCCAGGGAAGTCAGAGCCGTCAACCGGCTGGTGACAGGCGTACGGAAGAGTCAACTTATAATACTGGCTCAAAACTAAGACAGGAACAAACAAAAAAAATCTTATATTACATCGTCATCAAAACAATTCTATTAAGGCAATTGAAAGGAAAGTTTCATCAACTCTTCAACTGAAGAAACAAACTATCTGCACTATGTAATACAATGTGGCCAATGTGGTCACACTCAAACCATGCTGCTGAAAAACACACAACATAAGTTCAGTCACAGGCAATGTAACATTGAATGCATAATAATTACATCTAGAAACTCTTTATATATTTTCCAAAAACAGTGAAACACTGATAAAGCAATTACAGAAGATGTTAGATTACATTTCTGTAAGATAACCTTTTGGAAGAGGTTTTGTGAGGTTATGAAGGTCATGAGGAACAAACAGTCGACATGAACGAAATTGACGTGCGCCTGCCATTTGCTGAAATGAAGTAAGCAAAGTAACTATGAAATCATAATATTTATTGACGGGTGTATGGAACCAGTCTGTCTCTACCTACTTGGCAGAAAAATAATTAACCTCATGGTTAATTGCATATTTTATTTGATAATTTTTTTGTTTTAGTCAAGACTCATGTGCATATTAACCTTATATTTGATTGCTGTATTACACTCGGACGTCCGTATGTTTGTCTTAAACTGTACGTAGGTGTCCCTACCAGTGGGATCGTATTGATCCCTTCCTTGTGGCCGCTATCAACCATAACGTGTAATTTTTTATTGTATATTTTTTGGTTTTGATTACAAAATAAACGATTCGACTTGAGTCCCTGGAACCAATCTAACTATGTCAAAGTCCCTGGAACCATCCAACCTCTAAGCATTTGCAACCACATTATCCAATAACTGGAAAACTAGCTGAAGATTCACAGGTTCTGGTAGTAATCATAACCTCAAAAGCGAAGTCGCGGGAACCAGTTTATTCACTAGCAGGAGAGTTTACCTTAACTTGAGCCTAAAAGAGCATCAATTGGAGTCATATAACTCAACTAACTTCACTGTCTATGCACCTCTAGACCAAGCAAAATGTTCCTATGGAAGAATACTTCCAACTAAAAAGGATAGCTGTTATGTTGGTAAGTAAGTATGGCACACCTGTGTGGGATCGTATTGATCCCTTCCTTGTGGCCGCTATCAACCATAACGTGTAATTTTTTATTGTATATTTTTTGGTTTTGATTACAAAATAAACGATTCGACTTGAGTCCCTGGAACCAATCTAACTATGTCAAAGTCCCTGGAACCATCCAACCTCTAAGCATTTGCAACCACATTATCCAATAACTGGAAAACTAGCTGAAGATTCACAGGTTCTGGTAGTAATCATAACCTCAAAAGCGAAGTCGCGGGAACCAGTTTATTCACTAGCAGGAGAGTTTACCTTAACTTGAGCCTAAAAGAGCATCAATTGGAGTCATATAACTCAACTAACTTCACTGTCTATGCACCTCTAGACCAAGCAAAATGTTCCTATGGAAGAATACTTCCAACTAAAAAGGATAGCTGTTATGTTGGTAAGTAAGTATGGCACACCTGTGTTTGGCAGAATGGTGGCATCCATGGCAAAGTCAGTCTCCTTGAAATCTCAGCAGCGATTGACTTCTGCAGAAGGGCCAAGGACCCTGCATCACATGAGAACAAATACAATGAATCACTTGAATGGCTGATATTAGCCTACGGCAAAGACAACTATTTACTCAAGTCAGGCAACTGAAGAGATGGAAGACTTACTTACAATGATGACCAGCCTTAAATAAATCTCATCTATAATTAATGACAGCCCTGATTTAGAAATGGACATTTAAGCTGATCATGTCCAAATGGATATTTAAACTGAGACTCTGAACATCCCAGCCATCTGTCGGCTGTCGACGGGAATCGGTTGGTTGGTTCTACGTTTGTGCGTGGGCCCACCACTGGTGACAATTTTCAGCTTACTGTGCATAGTTTTGCTAACAGATGCATTTTACTCGTTCACTATGACATTTAATATCGTTTGGGCCCAGAGAGCGCCTCTGAGTAAATATCTTGAAGGGCGCTACATAAATGTTTGATTACATAATGTCCATTTGTATAGATCTTCGATACAGTGCCTAGCTCACCAACTGGTTCCTGAGCTGATTCCGAATGTTCTTTTGGAAGGCGATCAACGAGGAACATAAGAACCCGTCGGATCTCGATCTCATTCAAATACAGGAATGTGTGGTAACCGACATCACCACGGTAACCAAGACCCTGGAAGCGTATCACCATAGCAACAGATAAGAAAAATGTCAGAAACCACTGAAACTGCCCTAAATGACAACATTAGTTAATACAGCACTAACAATGAAATCAAACCCAGTATCAAAATGATAGTGATCATAACTCCTATTGCTTGCTTTTGCTTTAATCTCACAACTCCAAGGACATCCTTTTGTAATTATTGCTTGTTATGATCATTTTGTGATTGTACATTCTTTGATTGTTCATGTTTCATGTTCCTGTAGTGCATTTGCAGGCGGTTCAATAAAGAACCTACTTAATTGTACGAAACAATCCTTGTATAGCAAGGGTGATATTTCAACCAATAATGAATGACGTTCGGGATTTGCCAACCACACATTTGAGCAGAGATGGGCAAAACATGTATATTACTGGCCTTATCTCTCTGGTAAACTCCATTAAGCATGCATGGTTCTGACGTCAGGCCATTGGTCTCCCATTGGTCCCATATCAACGATGTTTGAAAGTACATTGTCTAAAATGAGAATGCCTATAGTGCCTGATAAGATGCACTTACTTGAACCGCATTTGCAAGATTTGTGCCAACTCTGAAGCGAGCAGCCATGCTCGGTGGTAATTTGTAGCTGACTTCGACCGAGCTGTCGATGATGTAGAGGCATCGTGCCACGGCCTCAACGATCAGCTCTGTTGTAAACTGACCCAAACTGTGCACATCTTCATCGATGTCACTGAAAATTCATCAAAACAAAACAAAAACTCTGAAGAAAACAAACCATTTCTCCATTATACAGCAGCAAGGGAACAAGGACAAGCCATCAGCTTAATAAAACAGAAAACAAGATATATGCAATTTAAGGTTTTATGAAATTCAAGTGAGTATGAGGCCTAAGCACAGCCATCCCTGATTTGGTGAACAACAGTCTCTTGCCTTAGCTAATAAGTACATCAATCAACGTTCTTACCCAAATTCTGGGTACCTATGGTGCAGCTGTAGCATTCATTTTATTCAATGATGGAATGTTGGGTTATAATAATCGTCAATTGATATATTAATTAATGCAACTTCAAAAGAAACTCCTCAGTGCTGCTATTAACATGACAACACCAAACCATGATAGAAAAGAATGGTTCTTAAACGCATGCAAAAAAGGGGCAAAGAAATACAAAGTTCATTATGGAGGTCGCTAGGCAAACAATTCCAGAAAGATGGACCCCAACCACAGCAAATGAAGTTTTTATGGAGCACTGTGCAAGTTGAAGCCACCGGGACATCGAGTTGACCTTGTTTGGCACTTGAAAGCCAAGCGCAGGGAGGGCACTAGCCTATTTATGAGCTGCACCAAGTCATAGGGGTCGTCCGAAGAGTAATCCAAGGAACGTCCGAGTTCACTTTCCAGAGGGTCATAGTAGCTGTCAATAATTGTTCAAGCATTTTTGGCAAAGGAAAACAAAATTTTTTAAATGTGATTCTTCCTTTCTTACTTAATTCACCACTTGTATTGTGCTGAGCTGTTTAGGTTGAGAACTGGAAGGTGGGATTATCAGATGAATCGAAGTAGGAGTTTAAAATAGACATGCAACATTTATTAGTAGGCCCACAGAACTGTCAGAACATCGTTTGCACATAAAGCACAGCTCGGCACAATACAAGTGGTAAATTAAGTAAGAAAGGAAGAATCACATTTAAAAAATTTTGTTTTCCTTTGCCTAAAATTTGTTTCGAATGATCTATTTTCGTTTTTCTTAAGCCTTTATTGTTATAAATCATGTTTAAATTTCTGATGTCTGAATATCTTAGTTGCAGTTTTAGGCTATTAAGCTTCATAGTACTTGGCCTGTGGCTTTCCAATGGCTGTAAACTGACAAAAATTAATGTCTGTTCGGACCTTGTAGGGTCCATTACACAACAGCCGGCAGCAGTTTCAGACGTTCTGGAGATTGCCTTGGTGAATAACTGTTGGCGTTTCTGTGACACACTTTCTAGAGAAATTAGTTTACACAATTCTTGAACAATTATTTAACCTGTATTTATCCACTCCGAGTTTCTAATATCCGAATGGTTTGAGCGATCAACTTTACAGAGGTGGTGAGAAGATGGAAATCGGAAGACGCCCCCACTAAGTGATCGCATTACTAACCCACGCTACAGACGCATTGACGCGTGCTAAACAATCGCCGCAGTGAACAAGAAACTGCTTCATTTATTTTTATAAATGGTAGCATTACCATCCGATGGAACGAAGATTTCGAACAATTATTCCATCCACTTCATCCATCCTGCTGGAAAAGATACAAAATCACGTGAAGAACCCCAGTGTTTACATTATGGCACAGAGATTCGCCTTTAATGACGTAACGCAGTAGAATCATAAAGTCATGATAAAACTAATGATAAGTGACCAAGTTTAATCGAAGATTAATGTTTTAAACGAATCTTTATAGTATTAATCGATATGAATGAAGAAATATGAAATTATATAGCGCACGCACAGCCTTAGAAGGAGAAAGCGAGAGCTTGTCATGCAACATTGTAGTCCTGTTGGCAGCTGACAGCGCATTCGCATCCACGGTTGAAGGGAGGCATCAGTTGGAGGCTGAAGGAGTGTGCGTAGGCCTACCTATTGGTGGACTGGCGCTTGTGCTACTGTGAATGGGATGAGAGCGCTCGTTGGGGACAGAAGGGATCCATCTGGGACTAATATTAGTCCCACGATCCATCCTTAGGGGCCAAAATTTATATCCAATAATTATAAGTCCTGGGTGTATTATTGGTCTCGGGTTACGTGGCTGGTTACGATGCCTGAATCATCGAAGTTCGGACCACATTTTTACGTTTTACAATATACTGGAAAATGACCATACGGGGTGGGCTCAATGCTTTCTTTAAAAGAAATTTAGCAGACATAATTGTTGTATGGTAGTGAATGCATGCTGTCACCACCATTGTTTACCATCTACACAGCTCCCATAATGGTTAGTCCAAAAATAATCTGTAGAACACCTGGAAGAGGAGATAAAGGAATTGACAATCTAGAGGCAACAATGGCCATAAGGTGGAAAGGTCTAGAGGCAATGATGGAAAGACAAAAACACAATTTATATATCAACGAAATAAGGAATGAAAATAAACACCAATAGGTAGTGAAGATTAGCAAAGAAAAGTAAATGGCAGTCATTATACACATTGAAGAAAAGAAATAGAACGGGTGATGAAATTCTGCTACCTAGGAAGTATGATCACAGCAGGTGCCACAGAGAAATTAAAAGAAGGATAACATAAGGTAAAGAGGCATTCTCAAAAAGTAGGGGAAAACTAAACAGGAATATGAAGAAAAGAATGACAGAGACACACAAATGTTATGTTGTACAGGGCAAAGACATGGACCACGAGAAATTTAACAGACATCAGAAGCTAACGAAATGTTGACATGGAGAAGAAAGGAGAAAACAGCTGGAGAGAACATAAAAGAAAGAAAGAAGTGATGCAAAGAATTGGAAAAGATAGAGCCCTCATACACAATAAGAAAAACATATAACACAAAAGAAATGGATTGGATACATGCTCAGAGGAGACGGTCATCTAAGGGAAGATGACAGGGAGACCAAGATGAAGACAGATGATGCTGGATTGGACGATGAAGGGTGGATATGGAAAGCTTAAAGAATAAGGCAAACAGTGAGAGTAGCAAAGTTAGACATTTGAACCAGCTTAAGATAAAGAGAACCAGAAGAAGCCAGAATCTTGAGGCCATTAAAATAGATCTGTTTGAATCTAATTTTACTCATACTACATGGTTGGCTCCAATGATCAACTCTTAATTCCCGCTTCATTTCAGTCTCTTCTAGGCTCACGATATCAATTTCATCACAAAGATGGTAGTTCATTTTCTCAACAGGAATCTGAAGCATGGCTTCAATTCATTATAAGACTAGACAATGAATGAAGTAGTATGTCGAAAGAGCATTTGGAGAAGTGGAATACAGTGGTTCAGGTGAGGAAGAAGCACAACTGATCAACTATTCACAGATAGACAGATACTTAATGAAAGCACAGAATGCAACAAGAAACTCTTCATGAACTTAACAGACTTCAAACAAGCATTTGACATTATAACATGGTATACGATGGAATGTGGAGTGATGCAAAATGCAGGAATACCAGAGCAACTGATCAAACTTTTACAAGAGATTTAAAAGCAGGTAAAAGGAACACTTAGAATACAGAAAGATGTGAGAACAAAAAGGATGCATTTCTTATCCCCATACCTATTTTAACGCGGTATTAGAATCAGACTTTATCCATAACAATATCGAGGCAGGAACTAAATAGACGCAATGGACGGCTGTTGAATAATCTCAGATCGACCAATAACTAACTTGGCCGCCTTCTCATTGCAAGCGGCCAGAACTATAGGATATTATGAAACAGATTGACGAAACCAATAGACGTCAAGAACTGCTGAAGATGACAATGTTTTACTCAAGCTTTTCTTATTCTTTGTGTACAGGACATGGTTCAGTGACAAATGGCAGAAACCCATCATAACCCATTTGCAGAGTAAATGATGAATACCTAACTACATGTAATGTGCTCATTTCAATTGTCTTCCAAATTACAAAACAAATCCAGAAGCACTAATGTAATGTAATTGCAACACATCTAGAATAATGTGCAACAACAACTCGCTACTTCTACAAAAGCATTTGCAATTAACTGAAATTTACAGAACTTTTTCTAATTGCAACTGCATTGCATCAAACTAAATGATAAACTGTAAAAGCTCAAATTGAAAAGGATTAACACAAACCCAAGCTAAAATTTTCCCAATGCGATGAGCCATCATTTAAAAATTAAGCTGATTGTAAACCTACAGATGGTCTGCATGTCATTGAGTAATAATTGCAATGTTCACTGATTTCAATTGAGAAGAGTCGATTCATTTCAATCACTGTGTACATTATCTCATTTCAACACAACACAATTGGTCGTGACTCCACAGAAAATTCGCCCATTTAACTGGATTTTACCAGAAGTTGATTTCAAAGAACACAAGTTTTGATATGACAAGAATTTGCAATCCCTTGCAATCTTTGGTCACAAAACACCAGACGATCTTCGACTAATTAGAACTCGTCACAATCTCAATTAACTTAGTTCATTACACAGGTTCCTAACAATCTCAACTCGATTGAAATTATCCCAAGCAGCTGTAAAAAAATGTCAAAAAGTGTTACATACATAGACAATTTAAATGCAGCAGACATCTATTAGCATTTTCACAACCATTCTTTTTGCAAGTGAAAGCACTTGATGCCATATAAATATGTGTTTGAGTATAAAACGTGTTGGGTGTTCGCAATTCATTATGTATTTCTGATTATGTTACATTAATCTTCACTCTTGCTGCTTAAGAAAGTGTTTCTAAAGAAATCATCCTCATCAAATTTGATCGAATTATCATCTAAATAATCTGCCATGAAGACATTCTGATCGAGATTGGCTCGAACAGCTTGATCCTGATCGATCACAGCGCTTGGAATGAGATCGTTTTCTATTTTATCCAGATTAGTTTGCAGTATGGCTCCATGAAGATTGTCTTCAATCAAGATTTCTGTACCAATGCCATGGTTTCCACTAAGTATCATGCCAGTAGCTGTTGGCTTCTGCGAGAATAATTGTACTTTCACTCGATCTGGATGGCCAATGGGTGAACAAAGATCGTCAGCTCCCTCCATCACAGACGATGCCAGCAGATCATGATCATTCGGATGATCGTTCAGTCGATCATTGGGATCCACGTTCTCTTTTGTCTCATCAAACCTCTTCCGGGTAACTGGAGATTTTGGAATGAAAGGACTGCTGTAAAACACAAGGAGTGGGTCTTAGCAACTTAGATGCAACCTTCTGGCAAATTAGATGCAATGGATATTAAAATAAATTAACTCTGAACAGCATAATGCACAAATGAAGAAATTGAATGCAATGAAAATTGCATATTTTATATAGCTCCACAAGACATACTTGAGCAGTTACGGCAGCACAAAGTGGTCTGTCTTCCCCAAGCTCACTGTAAATAAAGTAGAACTAGCACAAAACAAAATGCCTTCTGGGGGAAATCCCCTGCTGTGCTCTCAGCTGCAACCTCTTTTCTTTCCATTTTTGAGGAGATGGTGCCACATCATTTCATTTTTTTAAAATGTATTAACTTGATCAGAGACCAACTCTAACTCTACAGATGACCGATTACCTTTGATGGACAAAGGTTGACAATCCAAGTTTCTGGTAGAGTTCGGCAGTTCCTGGCAACTCAAGGTTTCTTCTCTTTCGGACGGACGACTGAGTCTGGATGCCCAAGACGGATGAATCTTGACGTTCTAAAACAATTGAAGGAATGATCTTTTGTTGTGGATCCTTAGCTGCAGGCTGTAAAATGTTTCATTACCTTACAACTGAACCATGTCCATCGCGTAAAGATCGTTATGTTGACATGTGCAGTTTGTCTAATAAATGAGCAACATTCACTCATTCATTAATTAACGTAATAATAATAATAATATCTGCTGATATCCAGAGAGACTTCGAACCATTAAGACAGTTCAGATGGACTAACCCTTCAGAGGCCACACTCCTAGGCGCACCTCTGTCAACGGATACGGCCTTGACGAACACTTTGAATGCGCGCACAGTGGAGCTAATGCGCATGATGGAAAAACTAACGTCCATAGCCACACATGACGCCCTCATCTTGCTCCGATACTCGCCGAGTGCCACCCGACTATTATATACCCTCAGAAGCTGCCCATGCGAAGGCCACAAAGGACTGTGGGAGTATGACAAGGCCTTGAGGGTGGGCCTCGCTGAGGTGCTCAATCTTGTTCTCACCGACGAGGCATGGCTCCAAGCCACCCTGCCCATCAAAAGAGGAGGACTGGGCATCCGATCAGTGGTTTCGCTGGCACTTTCAGCCTTCTTGGCATTGCCCGCAGCCACTGATATACTCCAGACAAGGATTCTGCGAGGAAAGCCTAAAAAGGACCCTGCCCTGGAGAACCTTCAGGCCAAATGGAGGGAAACCAGCACAGTACCAGAGCTGGAAGAAGCTTGGGCTCACAAACAATTGAGATGGGACGACCCTTTGATCGAGCTCGGAGTGGCAGACCTCGCCTCCAGAATCAGGCACGCCTTAGAGCAGTGGCAGCACCACACGCAGGCGATTGGTTCTTAGCCCTACCGATTACAAACTGCGGGCTGAGACTTGACGATGAGTCCCTGAGGGGGGCGGTGGGTTACAGACTTGGGTTACCTGTCTGTTTACCTCATTCCTGCCCATGCAGTGCCCTGGTCGAGAGAAACGGATATCATGGTCTCTCATGTGGCCTGGGCCTGGGTCGCTGGCCCAGACACGCTGCCCTGAACGACCTTATTTGTAGAAGTTTAATCCGTGCAGGGATCCCCACTGTCAGTGGGTTTGACCTGATCTGATGGTAAAAGACCAAACGGACTCACTCATATACCATGGCGGGCGGGGCTGTGTTTGATATGGGACACGACAGTCTCAGATACAATGGCAACATCGTATCTGCCAGAAACACCACAAAGAGCGGGCGCTGCGGCCGAGAGGGCGGCGAACCTCAAAACTCAGAAATACGCCGAGCTAGCCTCCACGTATGTCTTCACACCGGTGGCATTCGAAACCTTTGGCCCCATCAATTCCGAAGGCCAAAGCTTCCTCTCAGAACTGGGACACAGACTGAGCGCCGTCACTGGGGAGCAGAGGGAGACGACTTTCCTCTACCAGCGCATCTCGATGATTATTCAACGCTACAACGCAGTTGCTTTCAAGGGAACTTTCGCTGCTCAGGAGTCCAACGAACAGGGCTACTCCGGACGACATCACCATTAATTAACATTGAAGACCATAATAATAATTATTAACAGAATAATAATAATATTCTAGATTAGATGGAAAGTGACCGGACGGGCAGACCCTGATACCGTGAAGTGGAGGGCGGGCCTTACTTTGGGACGCGACGGTGGTGGACACAGTGGCCGCTTCTTGTATCCCCGAGACAGCTTCCACAGCTGGAGGAGCGGCGGAGATAGCAGCCACAAGGAAACACACAAAATATTCTGAGCTAGAGAAGAAATACACATTTGTTCCGATCGATATAGAAACCTTCGGTCCCCTCAATAGTGAGGGTCTCGCCTTCTTGTCTGAGACTGGATGCCGACTTTCGACAACTACTGGTGACACCCGAGAGACAAACTTTCTTTTCAAGAACTTGTCGGCATTGATCCAACGTTTCAATGCGGTGGCTTTTCAGGGCACTATGTCAAGATTACAATCCACTGACAAGCGGCAACCCACATGGCCTGATGACAGATCCGTTGGCAATGCCAATGATGAATAACACTATAAGTGACATGATGATGATGATGACGACGACGATAATAATATCTTTGTTACAATTTAAAACTTTTGTTCACAAAGTACAGTATGAAAGGATGATGAGTTGAATTTAACTGTACAGCAGACATGCAAGGCTCCCATCATGCAGCCAACACCACCCCCCAGCAAAAGAAGGACTAGTCAACCGTAGAGGGATATGGGAAGTGAACTCCATTCCTCAGCTCCACACACCAGTGCGTAATACATTACTCTGTGGACCCTACTGCATTCAATCTGCTACCATCCACTGGAATTATGTGCTCCAGATCACAAATATATCTCATCAAATAGGTTTCTGATTACTGATCTTGTGATGGATTTTGTATGAATAGAAAAAGAAAAGCCACTTGTAAAAATCGTTTTTATCAAGCAGCATAATTTTCTACACAGCATCAAAAGTAGTCATTCTTATATGATTCATTCATTCATTTCAAGAATTTGTAGAGACCCTCTTCAAAAAACAAACTCGGAAAAGCATCCAGACGAACCAATCACCATGATCGAACAACAGCAATGGCCCAATCTGGTTACAAAAGCATACATAAGGGTCATAAAGCAAAGAGTGGAAAATAACCCGCAACTGGCGAAGCAGGTAAAAGCAGCAACAGTGAGCCAATTATATTATTCTATCAGAAGTTTAAAAAATTGACTGGAGACTGTAACCAATTTTAATCGTACTTACTTGAATTGGTCAACTTTCCTAGCGAGTGTTGGCCAAGAAGGTCAGAGTGTCTGTGGCCTCTAAGGTCAGATCGCAATGGGGTCACCAATTGCTCCAGCATCATATGGTAATTCTTTGCCTCCTCTTCAGACATCTGAAAATCACATTCACAATGAACACGATTATTATTTTAAACCGAGGTAAGTATGATCCCTGAATGGCTGTCACTCGTCACATATCGCAAGTGCTGAGGAAAACAAATGTGGTTGAAAGACATGCAATGCGTCTCCACACAGATCATGGAGTCTTTGATTTTTCTCTCATTCAATTCTAAACTAAAGAGACTTGTTTTTCAACCTTCATACCCCTCACCGTAGCCAGCTTCTGTTTCTCCTTCATCCAATCACCTGCCATCGAGTTGGAAACACCAGAGCCGATTGGTTAGACCACGACTATGTACTTTAGCGGAGAGTATGAATTCGAGCATCTGTTTACTGTGTAAAGACCTTGAGCAAGTCATTCACTCAGAATAACCCATCAATTGCTGTTTGCTCAATAGACAGTGATGCTTTATAAACATATGTATATATTAGTACATATATCTATGAATATATATATATATATATATATATAATTTCGTTTATCATTAAAATCAAACTTACAAGAACTTAGTCTATATACAAGTCGTATAATGAATTGATGATCACAGGTTATTATATTACTCGAATTTAACTGTACAGCAGCCATGGAAGGCACATCACGTTTTATATATATAATAATTCTCTGATTGGTTAAGAATTCAACCTGGCCTCTTCACATCGTCACTTCAGCAGCTTCATGACCTAATTATACAGTCAAACTCAGATGGCATAAATTTATCCTTCTATGCTTCTGTACATTTAAAGAAAGCTTATCTGTGGGTTTCTCTTTATTTATCACTGGAAAGTGATGTCTGAAATCATAAGTTTCATAGTACTTGGTATAAACTCGAACAAATAATGGGTCCACATTTTAGTCATGCCAATTTTTTCTGTTTGAAACGAAAATCAGATGTTTTAATGTACAAAACAACAATCGACCTATACAACTGATCTGCTAATATTAGTACTTACTAGTTATTTCCTGGTGTGAACTAAAGCAATATTAACGAATAAATTTTTTTTTACAAAGTGCCAAACTAAAAATCAAGAGAATGAGATGTGACTTTTTAAACATTCTCAACTTTGCTGAGACTCGGCAAAGTTCACCTAAAAAAACTCGGTACTAAGACTCGGCAAGAAACTCAAACTCGGTTCATCCGTAATAATAAGACTGACTGAGATCTGAAAAAACAATGTCAGACGTCACATGCATCAACTTCTGACGATGGTGCTACAGAAGTTATTGGCTTAAATTAGACCTCTTCAGCAATCTTTGCCGTTACATCTCTGAGTCTCTGCTTCGCCTCAGCAACACACTGCTCCGCTTCCGACCAGCGTTCCTCTTCCAGGTGATCGGTGTCTCGCAGAAAGGAAACCTCAGCCGTACCTTGTTCAAACTGACTCTGTAAGAAACATAAAGTAAGTATTAGTAATCATTTTGAGACTACCAGCAAATGCACAAGAGCTTACAAGAGGTATACATTATAGCATCAATTTTAAACAAATTCATATGGCATTCACATAACAAAAGTTCTCTTGGCAAAGGTAGGTAGTGTACGGTCCAAGTGGTCTGGATTGCATGTTGCATGGAGTGACCTTGCGAGAAGAGTGAAGGTCGTGAAGGATATAGCATTTGTTCAAGAGGACTGAGTGGAAAAGAGCAGTCAGCTTTTTTAGTAGTGCTCTTCAAAATAAGGAAACTCAACAGGAAAGAACGCAGAATGGGTCAATTTGTTCACGAGACCATGTAAAACGTACAAGGCCATTGATAACATCCGTGTGACCTTGGCTGAGGAAATGGAAATAGAAAAGAAATAGATAAATATAGAAATTTGGATTTTCCACAAGACAATGAATATGGCATATTGTGTCTAATTAATGCATCATCGTATCTGGCTCACTGTCTTCAAGTGTGTTGCAAACCGACTGATCTGTCAATCACTCTGACTGTCACTCTGACCCCATGACCTCATCTTCTGCATGCTCATCTCATTACGGTTGGTTTTGCTGTGCCTCCAGTTGATGCATCGTGCATTAGACAAAAAGCACTACAGAAGTTATTAATTAATTACAATAACTGATTAATAATTAATATTAGGGCCGTACCAAATAGGTGATTTTCACTATTCGGCCGAATACAAATAATTGGACCAAATATTCAGCGAATACGAGTAGTCCACAAAATTGGTCTACCGACAAATTTCAAACGCAAGCAAAATTTCAGTTCAGTTAAATTAATACATAAACTATAGGTAAACAGTAAACTACAAGTAATATTTTCATCCTTCGGCCTGTAGGCCTATGTGTAAACTAGAGATGAAACCAATTTAACCAGACTTAGAAATGAGACGGCTGAAACTGCGATACCATGCTCCAGGCAGTAGAGAATTACTTTGCCGCTTGTGCATAAACATATGTCACATGACCATTTATTCATTTCAAACTGACTACAAGGGTTAACTAGGACCATTTATTCATGAAATAGTAATCTTCATTTCAAACTGACTACAAGGGTTACTAGGACCGATATAATTACTAACCAGATAGCAACATCTCTATTTTCAACATTTTCAATAACATCAGTGTCAATATGCCCAACAGTAGAAACTGTCTAGAATGTTACGTACCATTATGAAGGCATGCTGTTGATTGACAATCGACCTAAGATGCTCCACTTTCTCTTCCAGACTTCTTATTTCATCGTCTTGTCTCCTGTTGACATCCTCCGATTTCTCTCTATCCTCACACAGTGCCCTCTGTTGGACAAATGCTGAAATGCAATCCATCCAGTAAGCCTTGCAGGACAACCCTATTGAGAGATCTTATTAATTACAGCCCTGTAGACCTTAATATTGCTTCTGTCCATTTGCGGCTCTGGGTTGGATTACTTACCACACGTGACACAGGGGGTCAAAACTCGTCACTTGTTGGCGTTTTGACCTTTTTATTCTTACAATTCTTCTGCTTACAAATACTTCTTACAGAATAAAAGTAGTTCTTTTCTAACCGAAGTTGTTTGGTATAATTGTAACAACTGAGAAAATCGAAATTAAAGTTTCAGAATATTCGTGTCATCAAAGTTCTTAGCAACCATTATTAGATGCTCTGCAATTTTGCAAAATGAAATAAAGCACATGGCATTCAAATCCGGTTACTATTTTGCAAGTAATGGCAGATCGGTGTATGAAATCTACATTCACAGCAGATTTAACCTTTGACTACATGAATATTTAGCCATTGCCACAATGCAAATCATGACACCATGTGCATTAAAAATACTTTTCTCCAACTAAATATTTAAATTCAACATTTTTTATTTCAGATATTGGAAGCAGACTAGTTTTGTAAAAAGGTACCATACAAAAATTGTCTGTGTTAATAACCCATCTCATCCATTTCAGCCTTTACGCACTAACCAGGAAGTGACAAGCGACAGGTTTTGAGCCCTGGCATCACATATGCTTCCTTACTGCCTAACTGATCTCTGCAATATTGACCTGATCATAGCTTGGTCTTGGTGTAATATTGTTTCTTTTTTATAAGACACTGACACCATAGAAGTTAATAATTACGCTTATATCGGACAGGAAAGACGTCTTAGCAGGAATGGAATAAATGAGAGAACTTTCTTAACACAAGATCAAATGCAGGCAACAGTGAGTATGTTGTAAAATTGCAAGCAAAAACTCATCTCATACTCTCCTTAAAACTATTCTTTACAGCGGTGCTGGGGTCGGGAGCCCTGCTGAGTAGTAGCCCTGATGCCCCTGAAGGGGTGCTAAATAAACCTTTAAAATGAATGAATGATGAACAGGGCAAGTAAACTTAATTTCCTTCTTGAAATGATTTACCCTGAACTTTCAACTGCTCAATGACGTCCTTTAACAAACTCAGTTTCTGTCGAAAGCTTCCCAGAATGTCATTCTCAACGAGTTCAAAGGGCATTTCAAAGAAAGCTGTCAAATAGAAATGAATCCACCAATCAGAATCAGGCATCAATTACAAAGGTCAATGTTTACTTATTCAGCACTTTCTAAAGATTAGGCAGATCTTATGGCAAGAATAAAAACCTTACAAGAAACTATCTAACAACAAACCTACAATAGGCACGTAATTCATCATAATCTGCTGTTGTATCCAAGACAACGAGTCAGTCGTCCCTATTCTTGGCTTGTCACAGGCTGTGTGCAACCCAAAGTTCATTGGGAGTAGGTCAGCTTCCACGATTCCTGCCTGTGTCCAACAAGGGCATCAGACAGGAGAAATTCTAACTCCTCTGAGGGCCAGAAATCTTGCGGTCACCTTTGTGCTGCACACAATTAAAGGACAATGACCGACTGTACTGAAGAAGCTTCTATAGTGTGGTTATCCTAATGAAGAAGGATTCATCCAATTTTCCATTTTTTTTAACAAAATTGCATAAGTTATAGTCCATTGGATCATGAGATCACCCTTCGATCAGATCAGAACCACCAGTCAAGATCGGTAAGGATACCAGAGACAGGAATACTAAGGGCAAGTGTTACAAAACAAGACAGGATTCAGTCCTGATCTTAACCACCAGCATACGACATATTACCATGTCTTGCTATAAGGTAAAGTGAAGCTACCACTATACATGAGGAATGTAGAGTAGGTGCTCATTCCCTACTCGCTTGATGAAGGTGTGCCATGAGTTGATGCTTTGTAGATAAGATGCTGGTACAATATAAGTTTCAAGTTTCCCAGTGCCAGTCCCAAGCTTGGATAAAGAAGGAGGGCGACACTAATGATCTATGTTATCAAACAGTGCTGCTAAACTGCAACTACCGCCATGTTACAAATTAATTTGGTCCTTTAAACAGTAAAAGACAAATGTCAATGTGATGAACATGTGGCAACAAACCACATCACAGGACTTGACACATACATCACAATCAAAACCTACTCATTGGTGACAAAGGCATGTCTGAGTGCAAACAATTCCTCCACATTCAGTACACAGATTTTAACCTAGACTGACCAACCACTTTACCAACAGATACACACATCTGCCCTTAACCATTTCAGCCTAAACTCAAAACACACATGTAATGAATAAATGAAGTCATACTTGATAAGCCATTGTGCATTTGCTGGTAGTCTAAAAGGAACATTCTTACACTTACTTTTTGAAACCTTACAATACCTTAAGCATGGCCATAAGTGGAAATCTTACTCACCATTAGGAATCTTCTGAGAAGAGTATTTTGTATGCGTTGGCGAAGTCCGGCTCAATTCCAGGATCTTTCATCAAGAAATCAACATAAATGAAGATCATAACCAAGTTAAATAACAATTCATAAACTTACATATTCCCGAGATCCAACTTTTCCTACAAATTGCACCACATTGTATGACGGCAAATGGTCAGTCCATTTGCTTTCATTTTATAAGTAGATGCCATAGTAATTGCTGCAATTACAATAAAATTCCCCAACGGCATGTAAATTCCCTTCCCATGTAAATCATGGGTGTCAAAGAGCCAGCCCATGGGCCAATTCTGACTCGCCAAGCCTTGTCTAAAGACAACACAATTGAGAATAATATGCTCAATTCGTAATTTTTAAGGCTTTATGAGTTTTTGTGATGTTTGTAATTGGTAACACATATCAGAATTATGTTTGCAAAGCTATTTCAACTGTTTGTATGGCTCTCTCTCAGATCCATGCCCCATCTTCTTTTTGGCATTCTGACCCACCACTTGCTGGAAAATATTGCTACTGGCCTGCCATTACAAAAATGCTTGACACCCCTGGTGTAAATTGTAGTGCCAATGCATATCATGCTGTAGCCATAATACAGCATTTATGTAGCGCCAAAACTTGACCGCTGCTCACCTGTGTAGAAGAATCGACACCATCTTCAGAGGTCGTCCCTGCCGATGCAAGGCTGCTGCTTGGATCTGCCATCTGAACCAGTTCCATCAGATCATTCTGAAAACTGCAAAGTGCACAACGGAAATCCGAATTCTCGATAAGAAGTTTCCGTTGGGTCTCTTCGTAGTTTGCACTGACTGCATGAAAGACGCTCTCATCGTTTCTGTTAAGCAAGGTAACAGCCAGCTGATCATTGTGGCATAAAGCAATTAACACATATAAGTACTACTTTTTTAGCAAAGATGCTGGAAAATGCAGTCATGATGTTGATACAAAGGCAGCTTTTATTAATATTCAGCTTCGATTTATTTATTCAGACCTATATATTTCTTCCTCGTGTTTCTGTAGAATGACCATAAACAGAACTTTTATTCTGTGGCCTCATTTGATACTTTATGTATAAACACTGGCATTATAGAAACTCGCTAATTACTTACTTACTTGCCACTGAATGTTTAGTATTATAATGTCAAGTGAAAATTGAACACCATTGCAAAAATATATAAATATTGTAATCTGCATAAATATCAACAGTTTAGTTGATTAATGCATATTTTTATATAACCTTGTTAGTTATGAGCCCACCTGAATTTAGAATTGGGAGGAAAGACGGCAGAAATAACCATTCCTGAAAAGAGAACAAAACCACTTATATGCCTCCTCCCTCATCTTCTTCTCATCCAAGTCCTAACCAGACATATAAGATCAGGTACATCATGCTAACCACATCTGATGAATGATTTCAAAAAGTTGCCTGTAGCTTGAAACTGACAGATGACACTATCTGTAACTGTGCAAAACCCTAGAGGCTACTTACAACCCCCAATGCACATACCTTCTTAAATTCAATACAGGCACACCACATAATGATAGTAATTAGTGTAATTTAAGAAGTCATAAAATAATTGTAGTTATGATCATATTGGTCATTACAAATTCATGATAGGCAGAGGATCATCATCATGTTCATCAGTTTCACCGTTTATTTTTATCTATTTCAGATTTTTGCTTCTTAAGAACTCGTAAATCTACTTGAGTTGTAGCATAATTTTGTTTTGTGTATCAGATAAAAAGCGACAAAACAATGAAAATGGTACCTTTACTAAATTCTCACATTAAAAAAAAAATGTTTGACACTAGTCACTTTAGGCATCTGGACATTAAGGGGTTAAGCATCACTCACAAGCATCAATCGAAGTCGCTGAGAAATTGTGAGTGAAGGCCTTGTTTAACATTCTAAACAGTAACCATCTGATGATAGGAGGCTTAAGCCCATAGCCGTCGCTTCACATGGCGAATGTTCTAGCCGATAAGCATGATCTTTGAGTAGGCAAGGCATTTATAGGGTTCTTCAAAGGAAACAAAGTAAGCACTGAGATAATGAAACGTATCCTGTTCTCACCCTGTTTTTCTGTTCTTTCCACAAGGACTTGGTGGAGTCTGTCCTTGAGCCGGTTATATTCCAGTTCCTTCTTCTTGGACTCGTGTTTGTGCTGGACCTGTCTTTGCTGCATGACTGACTGCAGTCGCTGGACCTGAAACAATTGGCAGCAGACATAAACAAACACATCAACCATGCATTGCTGTGATTACACAACTCTCTGCTAACAAGACAATAGAACAATGCCAGGCTTACTTAACCCTTCATTAATACATTACGCTGCATAACCATCTCTAACCAGAGTTGTGCAACTTAGCACACTTCCTTGTTTATGGTATTCAACATTTTACTAACACGTCGCATTGGAAACTTAACTCTTCAGCAATACGCTATCATAAATTCCACCAATTATAGGGGAGTTGCTACTGGGACCAACACACGTAACTTCTCCATTAAAATTGCCTGTCCAAAGACCTAGAATAATTTGCCTGTAACAATACATATTGTAACAGGCAAATGCTCCATGCATCTCTATATTTAAACAGAAACTTTGAGATCACTTACTCACTATTGATCCCTGACTTCCTCCATATTATCTCTTCTTACTCCCTTGTGTACCTATGCTGTGGGAATATAATGTGCTTGATGCAACATTTAATGTGCTTCAATTTCAATCTGATTCAATTAGGATCCAAGTGAAGACCTTATATGTGACGGCTCAATACGAAAGCCGTCACATATTTCCAAAATTGAAAAATGGGTTTTTGATGCAACATTATAGGCCTTCTTATTAGTTTTTCAGAACTGCTTCTGTTTCTCTTATATCTTATATCTGAGAAAAGTTATGTCAATTTAAAATCGAACTATGTTCGCCTTCTCTTCTGAGAAAATCACTCCCAAAGTTCGTGGGATCATTATTTGATCATTTTTCTGTAGCATGATATTTCTTTGCATATGACCTCTTACTCAAGCTATGATTGACTCAAAAGCTATTCCATTTCGAATACACAAGATGGCTAGGAGATGTTAACAGCTTGCAGGCAATATAATTATTGTAGGGGTGCAAGCATGGAAAAATGATGCAACAAACCTAGAAAATCATCATAAATTTAATAAAAAGGCAGAAATTCTAATTTGAAATTAGCGTAGGTTCCAATAAATATTCATTAAACATGTTTAGCATTATTTTATAGCAAAAGAAATTGGCAATAATGTTTATTAATAATTTGTTTCATCATTAGTGCAAAAATGTAAAAAAGTGATGAAAAATGGATTTTCCCATTAAAAGGCCAAAATGAGGCATTTTGTAAAATGTGACTGCCGACTGGTTTTGTGAAAAATGATCACATATTCTTGATAATTATACTACAGAGTTAATTGCTATCAGTTCTATGCGCATGGTTCTCCCTGCCAGTGAGACTTTCGTCCCTTGTCTCACTTCCTGTAAATCAAGTAATGCTATGTAACACTGTGAAAGTTTCTTGTCATAAATAAAAACTTACCAATTTGGTAAAATGTTGCACTGAAAACTCAACTCTTCATTAACCCTTTGCCTTGAAAAATTAACTATTCGCTAACACATTGCCTTGGCAACCTCCCTCTTCCGGAACCAATAGTCGCTGTTGAGCTAGTACTCAGTAACATGAAACCTTCATTGCCATTGAGAGCTTCATAGAAGGTGCTGCATTAAAGCCCAGATATATAAGCCAGCCTTGCAAGGGAGATGTTTAGGGATAGGTGCTAAATAAACTTCCCCGTTACACTATATGTCATCAAAGCTTCACCTCCTCTTTCTCAGTCTTGAGCACATTGCTCAGCTGTTTGTTCTTCTTTTCCAGCTGTGAAACGAGCAACTGAAACTGAACGAGTTTGCGCTCCTTCTCCTCGAGCTGGGCCAACATCCTTGTCTGCAACTGATGCAGGCGATTAACTTCCCCATCTGTCTGGATTTGCCTGGAAAAGAAAGGAGTGTAAGGTCTGAGGAAAAAAGCAATCATTTCAAGCATTAGAAAGATTGATAATGCAGAAGTATGTCAACGTAACAAAAACAATTATAGAGTACGAAAAACAGTGACAATTTATGGGAAAGTGAGGCATAGAAAGGTAACGTATTTTCTAGAACTTTCGTCCCTTAGAGTAAAGTAGAGTAGACCCCCCTTATTAATCTTTATTCATTCATTCATTTCGATAATTTATATAGCACATCTTCAAGGGAAACTACTCAGAGGTGCTCCCAGCCCAGCAACAAAGAAATTATTTTAGCAGCTTACAAAAGGTAGGTAGATCATTGTAAGGGGGAAGACAGAGGGCAACCGGGAGCCCATTCCAGGTGGATGGACCAACCACTCAGAAAGCTCGATGCAGCATTAGCGACGAGCGGGCCCTAGACACCAGAAGCTTGCCTTTAGCAGAAGAGCGCAGAGCTCTACGCGAAAGGAGTTCAGAGACCGGACGACACAGTTCAGTCAAGTAGGATGGTGCACAACCAGAGAGACACTGCCAAACTAGTGTCACAATGCGGAAAGTAATGAGCTGTTGAATCGGTAGCCAGTGAAAGACATCGCGCATATAAGCTGAAACTGGTGAAACTTAAGATAAGTTACTGTTTTTAGGTTATCAAAACTTATATCAATAGACTTTTAAACATGATCTTTATTTAACTATCATCGCATTCAGCTCCGACCAAAAATGTGAACCACTTATAAACTGTTGGACACACAAAATTCTTGCACACACTACACTGTCTCCAAAAAATTAAAGGGAACATCGGTCGACATGTAACAATCGATCCTTAGTCATCGTCACCTGATCTCCTGTTCCTCCTTCATCCGATGCGTCTGATGTTGTCTCTGAACCAATCTGTAAGTGTTGTTAACGAGTCGTACAACATCTCCACTGTCAGAATGACTTCTCACTATGGGAGGCAGACCCATTCCAGCAAACTCCTACAATCAATCAGAAACTATTAAATGCAAATCTAAATCCAGCCAGAAACTGAAAAACTCATTCAAACATCACAAACACAAAGAATCAAAGACTCTTTTACTCAAAATAAGAAACTCATAAAATCAGTCAATTTTCACCAAAATGTTGAGTAAAAACAACACACAATGCTCACCAATTAAATTTAAGCAAGTCAGAATAGAATTATTTCCTCACATTTGCAAGGACACCATACCCTCCTTAACACAGAATAGAATTATTCCCTCACATTTGCAAGGACACCATACCCTCCTTAACACAGAATAGAATTATTTCCTCACATTTGCAAGGACACCATACCCTCCTTAACACAGAATAGAATTATTTCCTCACATTTGCAAGGACACCATACCCTCCTTAACACAGAATAGAATTATTTCCTCACATTTGCAAGGACACCATACCCTCCTTAACACAGAATAGAATTATTTCCTCACATTTGCAAGGACACCATACCCTCCTTAACACAGAATAGAATTATTTCCTCACATTTGCAAGGACACCATACCCTCCTTAACACAGAATAGAATTATTCCCTCACATTTGCAAGGACACCATACCCTCCTTAACACAGAATAGAATTATTTCCTCACATTTGCAAGGACACCATACCCTCCTTAACACAGAATAGAATTATTTCCTCACATTTGCAAGGACACCATACCCTCCTTAACACAGAATAGAATTATTTCCTCACATTTGCAAGGACACCATACCCTCCTTAACACAGAATAGAATTATTTCCTCACATTTGCAAGGACACCATACCCTCCTTAACACAGAATAGAATTATTTCCTCACATTTGCAAGGACACCATACCCTCCTTAACACAGAATAGAATTATTTCCTCACATTTGCAAGGACACCATACCCTCCTTAACACAGAATAGAATTATTTCCTCACATTTGCAAGGACACCATACCCTCCTTAACACAGAATAGAATTATTTCCTCACATTTGCAAGGACACCATACCCTCCTTAACACAGAATAGAATTATTCCCTCACATTTGCAAGGACATGCATATCTTTCAAAATAGGTTAGGTATTGCTCTTTCACAGCCTGTTCAAGAGACAGGGTGTTAGGTCTGTTGCATGTAGCTAAGTTTAGCATGCATGCAAGGTACACAAAAGGTGATATATAAAAAGGTACACGTGTGCATCTACACAAATAACTTTTACAGTGCCTAAACAATAATTTAGATGTATCATTGTATAATTATATCTAAATTTCTACTGACAGTTAAGCACTGACAGCAACTTATTCACGAGCGCTGTGTCCAGTGGAGATTCAAGTCCGTGGTGACCTTCATAGAGGTTGATTAAACTGGAAAACAGGAGAATGTGATTGATTATTGATTAGATGTATTATTGACATCATCAGAGGAACTATTGGAAAGTTCAGCCAATATGGACATAGTCTGATGAACCTGAAGTCAGAGTTGGAAATAATTTGTAGCAGATAACTCTACCCTGCATAGTTTCTCAAAAACAAGATAGTCCACTCCACCTTATTTAAATATGACAGACAGTTGTGGACTTTGCTTGGCGTGCAGAAAACCGATTCGACAAGCGAAAAGTCATTTCCAGATGGATTTTGCTCTGGAAGATAAAAGGGAGACTGCATGATCGATGGCGCATTGAGATGTTGGTTCCGCAAGATAGGCGTGCTGCTTTCGCTGGTTAAAATCAAAGAGAAATCGCCTTCGTCTTGTTCTGCTTTCTTGCGATCCCCCTTCAATGTCGACTTAAAACTGCTGGCTCGGCGTCTTTCACTGTAGCGATCCACCATGCTGCAATGGAAAACAGGGCACCAGTCAAATGTTGTGCATTCAAAATGACAGAACACAGGTCGGTCTATAATGAAAACAATGCATATTATCATAACCTTCATAATATCATAACCTTAATAATATCAGACACATAATATTATGATCAGATATTTGCAACAGGCACATTAATAATACAATAGCTGAGAAGGCAATGAAGGAAGAGGTGGAGGCATATGAAGAGGAGGAGGAATGGGAGAGGACGGCTGGTGATGGGAGGAATGAGGAGAAGAAGGGAAGGAGAGTAGGTGGAAGCATGGAATTGGTGATGAGGGGATTGATAGGATGGGGAAAAGGATGTAAAAGGGATGAGAAGCTGGAGGGTAGGGTAGGAGATGGGCAGGCAAGGAAAAGTAAGTAAGTATAATTATCCTAGATTGAAAACCAATCACTACACACGTTTTGGCACACAGGTTAAGGGAAATGGAATGGGCAGGAAGGGCAGAGAAGGATAACAGGAATTGAAGGGGAGAAGAAGAGGAGAAGGAAGCGGAAAGAGGCGGGTGGGGAAGGGAAAATGGAGGGCAAGTGAACAATACTGCTATTATGATTTTAAGTAATTTAATTGCTGACCGCTTCAAATTGGCAGATTATAAGTTGAAAACAAATTTACAAATTGTTTTAACCATCGCATCGCCCAACCAGCTGATTTAAAGGGAAAAACACATTATAAAAACTGTTTATAAATAACTCAGAAGATTGAACATTAATGGCAGTGAACAAGGCTCATTTAAAATTATGAATAAATTTAACCAGTGTATAGACTCATTTCAATCAGTAGTGTGTCACTATTATAATATTAATATACTGAATTCACTAGAGGCCAGATTAAATTCGCTGATTATCAGCGGCAAACACATTTCAAAATTGTTTCTTAACCATCTTAGTGGACAGCAGGCTTATTTGAAGTAATAACAAATACCTCTGAATTACAAGACAAGCAATCTAATTAATAAACTCCTATGTCTCACGCTCATACTTTCATTATGACAGTTGCACCAAACCATGTACGCTCATTGTAGGTGACAGAGATATATTGAACACCCTACATGAGGAGCGACTGATGACACATTTCTCCACATTTACCTGATACAGAAAGTACCATGTACTGTTGCTACAGTTGGTGCTGAGAAAACTTGCACAGAATAAGCTAAATGATTATTTCTAAATTGTCCATTTGGTGGTGTGCAGTCCTGGAACTTCCAGTTGAGTTTTAATCGCATAAAAAGATGAAGTTTTTTGTAAGGTGGTCTGACTCCAGCAATTTCTCAATTTATTACTATTCCAACAAAAGTCCACAATAAAAATACAGTTTACAATGAAATTTACAAATACCTTTTAATGGAACCACAACAGATCATAATTAGCGTCTTCACAAATTCGAATAGCATGCAGCTGCAATTTAATATAATAATGCTAATTGCATTTAAACGCGCACGGAGTTCTGTTATTTCAATTTTAAGCGTATGCGACACAGCAAGACAAATCTACAATTAGCGCAAACGGTAAATCCCCGCTATATGCAAATATATGTAAATAACAATTATAGATGTAAACAATGCGTCAGATGAAAGTAAAAGCTACCTACCTACTTATTTAACTATTTAAATACTTCGAAATAATGGAGCATATACCTCGAGCCCTTGGGAATGCCAGACACACAGGTGATAGCGTACGCTCCGTATATAGCGTTGTACATAATGAACAAGATTCTTAACGCGAATGAAACGTTAGCAATACAGAAAAACAGGGAAACTTTTACTACCGCTCGAAACACTAATTTATACATTCAACATATATTTAGGAAGTTTCGACGAGCGAAAGTTAATTTATGCATTTAAACGCCGCCGCAGCATATTAGTGGACGGCACAAACCCAATAGGAAAACGAATACGAGAGCGAGGGTAGTTATGTAGCGCAATTATTTCAAAGATGCTATTATCTAAATGTAACGTGGGCTAAATTATACATACGGGCTCAGTCTATGAAAGAAATTTCTATAGATAAGGAGACCTGCCAGCGGAAACCTCCTCGGCTTGACACCCCGGATTTCGACCTAGAAAGAAACGAGAGACTTAGCTATTGCGGACTTGATTTGGTATTGCGTCGGTATACTGCAGGCTGGTTTTTTCACTCTTTTGTGGCACTGAGCAATTTTCGAAGGTTTACATTTACACAGTGACGACTCTTCGGGCAATTATGATGATCATAATATCGAAGACAGTTGGTACTGTATTGACTACAATGATTCCCGTAAGCAATAGAGGGCCCCTATACAATGCCCCTCCTATACAATAGCTTCTACTTCCTCTATCGTTGTTTTAGTGTATAGGGCCAACATGAGTTGGACAGTATGATCTAGTTAACCGGTGTCATAATAGTGTACCCCAAAACTGTCTTCCTCTGATTGATGAAAACGAATGTTGATTATACAGAAGCTGGTTTGGTAAAACGAATGTTGATTATACAGAAGTTGGATTGATGAAAAGAATTTTGCTTTAGTGTGATCGCCCAGCACTTAATTTGCACTTTGGATTTCTTCCCTTGTCTAGTGCTGCATCTACTTACCTTAAGGAGCTTTGCTGTCCTGTTGCCACAAATGCTGGCAGGACGTAGCTCAGCTATGCCTTGCAGGGTCTTCTTGAAGTTTAAACTAATTATAGCTAAGTGTCAGTAATAGTCTGTTTAAAAAGCCAAAAATCACGGACTTTCTATAACTTATTGTATAACTTAAACATAAGTTTCAGTAGCAACACATTCAGGGCTTGAAGTGGGGGAAGAGGTGTGGGTATGGATACAAGAACCATTCCCATCCCCTCCAGGTATGCTTGTAATTGGCTAGGAGAGATGCCGGTATGGTGTACCATTTCATATCATCCCACTTCAAGCACTGAATCCATTTTACAAGACTTTTCATTCCTTAACGAATATTTAATTACATAAATCGTCCAAATCATAAATTGAAAACTTTATGAAGTGTTACTAATATGCTAAGTGAACAACACTTATGGCTTATTCACCATTATTGAACAGAAAATATTAATTTATAAAGAAGAGCACAGACCAAAATATATCAGCTAACCTAGCAAACATTCAAACACAAGTGTCTAAAACAACTTCTCTTAAAAACATCTCAACGATCAATGAAACTTTCGATATCAAGCTCTTCGAGTCTCATTAAGATCGTCGTTAATCAACAGTTTAAGCAGTTGAAAGAAGGGCTTTAACAACGTAGACAGGAAACCGTTTTGATCAAAATATAGAAAAAATTAAGAGAATGGTTATACAAACGAAAATAAAATCTTACATAATTGAATTGATCACAACGCTCTCAAGAGTCTATGTGATCATAAGGATCAATGGATCAATCGCTAATATTTATGACAGAAACCGGATGGCTAAAATGCCAATTATCAGTACATGTATACACTGGTACGTATTGTAAATGCCAATGTTCTACTCACACCGGATTTCCACAAAACACAAGCAGATTATGTAGTGCTACAATACTTTATAAATATATTTCATTTTTCATATTTACATTGAGCAGTTATATGAAAATGCAATGTGCAACATCAGCATTTCTTAGTTAAACAGAATTCCATGCACATGATTTCTTAATTTGTTAATCATCAGATACCAAATGTAAGTTTTTTTATATTAATTCATACAGTATAACTAAACTTAAATGCAGTGGGTAATATAATTATATCTACCGGGATATTGAACCATGCAAACTATTCTTAGTTTGCTATCAATGTATGTATGTATGTATTAGGTTATTTATATAGCACCTTTTAAGAACCTCTCGAAGGTGCTAAACGTAGCTACCATTGAAGCTCTGTATCACCAATGAAGCACACAAAAGGCTTCCAACACCAACCAATTGTTATTCTTTACGAACAAAAGCACATTGTTGTTTACATGAATAGCAGGTATGATAAAACATGTATCAAGAGTGCTTTCCATGATCAATTTCCTACACCGTAAATGCTTTGAATTTTGAGACTTCAGGAATGTCCTAAACCCTCACAACTCCTGAAACTCAGAGGCCGAGAGGTGGTTAAGTATCAAGTGAGATGGTCTGCTTGGATTTTAGCCTGCAGGTGACAGATATAATGTTAAAGCCTATCAATACACTTGATATTATGAAGTGTGGGAGTTGTCATATTTTGTGAGCAAATATCCCTCTCAATGCGCTAGTTATCGTATCGTATCTTTAGATAACTATCTAGAGGCACGCTCAGCACAGCACACCCTTGGGTAAGAGGGACTCCTTTAAAGAGTGAAAAGCCGATGGAGAGAAGCCAGTGATTAGTTCACCCTTAGTTATGGAGGAAGGTCATTCCAGGTAGGTTGTTACAAGTCAGTTATAAACATCCACAGCATCAGACAATCAGAGATTTCTTATGCTGAGACACCATGATTTCTAGATAAACCTTTAAAATTAGATTTTTTATATAACTCCTTTTGTACAAAAACTAAAGCACTTATGCTCCTTAGAGGAGGAGGTGTATATTTAATTTTTGGCCCTCGAGTCAAAAATGGAAAAATTCCATGGATGTGGGGCCAACAGCCAATGGTGATACAATGGCTAAGAAAGTTGGACCATAAAGAAAAGAGATGAAGAAAAAATTGAAGCTTTTGAGATGAAATGCATAAGACAGATTCTAAGGGTATCATGGACTTAAAAACAAACAAACCACGAGTGGGTATTGGAGAAAGCAGACATGGAACGAGAGCTACTTAATCTGATAAAAAGGAGGAAATTAACATACTCTGGACATGTGATGAGAAAAGAGGGAAATTGTCTAGAAAAAGAAATCATGCAAGGCACTACACCGGGAGCAAGAAAATGAGGAAGACCAAAGACACGATGGATAGACAATGCGGAAAAATGGACCAGTAGACCACTGGACAACTTACTAAAGAAGATGAGAGACAGGAAGAGATGGAGTAGTCCATGAAGCAACCAACCCTCGGATCGAGGATGGTTAAGACAAGACAAGAGGCCAACACATCCTAGGCAATACAATTTGCCTCCCAATTTAAGCCTAAACAAACCTCTACAATAATCGAGTTAAAAAAAAAGCATGACCAACTCAAGCTGCCATTGTCTGCATGAGGGGATTAACACTTTGATCCCTGAACCAAATATATGCAATAAGGGATGTGAATACACAGTGCTACACAAATGCAAACACAATCATACAATCAATTACATAAAAACATAATTAAAAGGTCCTATATATAGATTCCAATATAAATACAATTAGCAATTAATTACACAAAAAGATGTAATAATTAAACAGCCTATGGAACAAAACTCATAAAATATGCAAGCACAAAGGACAGAATGACCTGGGAAAATTACGAGATTAAAAACAAATTATGCTTAAAATTATGCTTGTCTTTTACAGAACATCTAGTGGTTTTCTGGGTCGTCGGATAGGATATCCTCTTCATTGACCACGGAGTATCCCACTGGCTTTCTGTAGAGGACGTAATGCTGCACCATGAAGAGTATGTCGAATAGGATCGAAAACAAACCGAGACCAAACTTTGTCGGATCTCCGAAGAGCGAACCCCAGTCGTCTGAGAAAAGTTTACAGAGAAACAAGAACAACTGAAATTCCTTTTATTATTTAAATCTTACAACCTGCACCGACTGATATTATTGTAAAACACGCCCACAGATTACATTACTGTAGCTACATTCCATCATGTTAACAACATTGGCTATGGTAACAGGAGTCAAGGTCATTGATTCTCAAACTGTAATTCTGATTCATTCCATCTGGAATAGGGTTTCCCCCCCCTTGAGCTCCGTATTCTACCTAGGAACTCCTCATCTTCATTTCACACCTTTCTGAAAACTGTCATAAATTCAGCCATGGCTAGGTCGGGAGTGCCTCTGAGTAGATATATTGAAGGGGCGCTATATCAAGTCTTTTTGATTGATTTTATTGCTTGATTTATAAGGGGAATGATTATCATAATTAATCAGTAATTATCAATCTAGTTGCTTGACAGATTGAATATCAGACAGATTTTCAAACTGACTGATTGGAGAGTGACTAAAAGATGAAACGATGAATTCAACGAGCGATTGGACGAATGAGTGGATGAGCGAGCGAGCAAGAGAGACCAAGAGCAAGAGTGACTTGACATTGAGATACCATGGTTGTAGGCCAGTAGGAACATCTGAAGGAGACTGAACGATCCTCCAGTGAAGTCGAGAAGTATGTTTCCGATGCTCCATCCATCTGTGCTCTTTCGTCGGTAGTTCATCCAGGCCTGAAGACAACAATCATATCGACAGTTTATGCATTGGGTATAAAGTCACATGGCTTCAGAAACACAGGTGCGGTGCTATGGGAAAGTTGATCGGGGAGGGAAGATGTATGTGGGACAGGGGAATTATTGTGAAGTAAAATGAAAGGGAGGTGAAATGAGAAGAAAGCAGTTGAGAGGAGAAAAGCAGAGGTGAGGATTCAAAGATGAGCTGACTTAAGGTTGGGGAGGTATAGTGAGGTGTACACAAGATGAGGGAGAGATGAAGTTGACAGAAAGGCAAAAGGAGAGCTCATATAAACTTATATAAAAGAATAATTCCAAGTGCAAGAGATATGAGATTCAGGCAGGTAAGGAAGTTTAAATTATACCAATGTCAAAGATATGTTTTAATAATTCCAATTAGACATTATATAGCACAATTTACAGAGGAAACCAATAAAGAGCACATTCTGCTCAATCTGCAATGTTAAATACCAGGGATGAACCAAAACTCGGTTCGGAACTCGGCTCGAGTATCATAGTACTCGGCAATACTTGGACAAACAATGGGTCCGAGCATTAATATTTCCGATTATCTGTCTAGAAACGAAAATCAGATTGATTAATTTACAAAACAACAATCAACCTAATTAAAAACCCAAATACTGTTATTATTAGTGCTTACTAGCTACAACTTCCCAGTATAAACCAAGGCAAAACAAAAAATTCATAAAAGTTGTGCAAACTGCCAAACTAAAGATCTAGAGACTTTTATTAATATTCGAAACTCAGACTAGGGAAAAATTGAACTTGCAATACTCGGCAAGAAACTCAAGCTCGGTTCATCCCTATTGAATAGAATACAAAAAAGAATTACATTTGCTCTTACCTGTGGAATGTATTTGATCAAGGTGATGCCGAGCTTAATATAGGAGAAGTAGTAGAGATAATCGAGCCACGTAATGACCTTTGCCACCGCAATAAATAACGTCACAAGTATGAATAGCCAGGCCAGAATGAGAATCACTCGACAGACAATCGAGATTCTTTGGTTGCCTCTCTAACAAATGAAACACAGCTCACACAATTTCAAATAGCCATACATAACAATGTACATATCCATGTGTGTACATAAGTGCAGATGCATCTGTATATTTATGTAGCACCTTTTCATACCTCTCAAAGGCACTACAAGTAATTTTAAGTAATTAAAAACGCTTCTAGTGCTTTAGCTAGAAGAGCTGAAGCAATACAATGCTAAGGCATCAAGAGTAGAGCTGCAGATATTAACGATTAGTTAATCGATTATTCATTAATTTATTTTAATAATTAAAATTTTTTTAATGATTAATCGTTTCGATTATTTCACTAACATGTACCGGAAGTAAGAAAGAAACAACATAAACCGTATACATTGCAATGTGGCGGCAGATATTAATCGAGATATTAAATATAAACACATTTCAGGTCAATTATATGAACATTTTGGATTATTTTGTGTTATTTTCAGTATGTAACTAATTACACTAACTGAGAATTTTAATTGAAATGTCATTAATTTGTTTGACAAATATAATTATACACAATTTTTGTTTTAATCAAAATTAACTATTAATTAATCGTAAATTTTTAAAAAGTTAACTATTAAAATTAAATTAATTGTTAACAGCCCTAATTAAGACACACATCATTTGCAGACCACAGTTAATGTCAGACACTTTTCCTGCTCATAAAATTAATGTTGTTGTTCCTCAATGTATTAAGATACATAAGAGGAATGTTGAATCACGACAGGCTATCTCTCTTCTTTTATATTATCCATAATCTATGCAGTGTCTGAATTGGAAGAAGTGCAGGGATATCTGCACCAGAGACATGGCCAATCCCAATGCCATTACCAGAGTTCCCATCCCAGAATATATTTCTCATCTCCAAGATTAGACCTACCACAGGAAAATATATATAAATTGTAAGTGATAGTACAGCTCCTTCCCTTATTTCCTGCCAGTCGATATCGAATCACTCAACTCCTATGAAACACAAAATCAAAGTACTTAGTCAGAGGAGGAAACATACCTTGTAGATGAAACACTGGATGATGACAACGATCGTCAGCAGAATGGCATGCAGCGTAAAGAGAACATCATTCAGCAGAACTGGATTAACTCCCCGTGGATGGATCGCTTGGTATTGCGCCTGAAACGGTAACAGCCCGGATTGCACTATTTCTATTTTAAAAGCAGACAACAAAAGCAACACAATCGTACAGCAGTCAACGGTTAATCATTTATCTGGAATTTGAGTCCAGGTGTATCGTGATTGTATCAAATTGTGTAAAACGTCAGTTGGTTCATCACTGAGGAACAATCTTCCACATACTGCTGGTTTTTTGTATTTGCACTCACGGATTTATATACTTCTCAAACATCTGTAGACATTTCCTCTTTCTCTAATGTTCTCATTTGTTAGTGAAAGGCTCTACCAATGCAATGTGAATTTACTCTGGTCCTTTGGCCAGAGTAAATTCATTCCTTGCAGCTGTGTAAATTTTCATTTAGATATTTCCAACCAACCTTGTTTCTCTTTTGACAAATTGGACCTTGATTATTTTGAGTCCAGGGATATCGTGAGAAAGGACTTTGGCACCTTACCATTGAACATACCATACCTCTTTTAGATAACTACTCATCACTCAAACTTACAGCATAAAATTGCCATACCTATTCAACATAACTCCCAAATAACTTAGCTTACCTTTTAATGTCAGATCTACTTTGTATTACTAGGATGTCATAGTAGACGATTGCTGGACATGGTGGCCAATGGGAAAGAGTGGCACTGTGGCACTTTGTAACAAGGACAGCAACGATTCACGCCTCCCCCCCTTAAGACGGCCGCCATAAGTTCTTCACTCGATTAGATAGATCTTTGGTCAATAGCAAATAGCACTTAATAAATGCATAATAATAATAATAATAATAGATTTATATAAAATAATGAGAAGGATGCCATCGAGTAATACCTTAATATCGTCAATCCAGAACAATCCAACGTTGAAGACACCATATGCAATGAAACCGGTCAAGTTGCAGGCGAGAAAATCGAAGTTAAGACCAATGACACTGAAGCAGAATTTAAAATCAGATCCATTACAACAATCGGACATTTTAGGAGATTCTTATGAAGAGAGAAATGCTTAAGGTGAGCAGAGAAGCACAACAAATCCATACTAAATTAGATTCTATGCCTCTAAAGACAGTACGTTTACTTCTGCTGAGGGAAACTGTGAATAAGAATCAATGATAAGTTGCTTTGAATCAGACCAAAATGTTACATATGTGCCTGTCACAAAAATTATCGCCTTCACGAGGCTCTTTTAAAGTGCTATATATAAATGACCATATACATACATACAAGCAGTAGAGGGTAGGTATATGAATATGCAAGGAAGTATACAACAAGTCCTACAATGTACTAGATCCCTGTACAGGACCTTGAGGTTTCTCAAGTGCTGGTTTATGAGTTGAATAGTGAGAAATCATGTCACCCTCCCTATAATGGTATACATTCATTTATATAGCACCTTTTAAAGGAAACTCACCAATAGTGCCTAAGGGGGCTGCAGTCGATTTGAGCAGAGGTCACAAACACCATCTTCTACGTCTCCTCGATTAATCCTTTGTTTTTCTAACTGCACATTGATCGCGTTTACAAGTAACAACTGGTGCCCTGAGCATTATCAATGTAGTGCTATAGAAAGCCTTGAACTTATTAATTTGGATACATATTACAGATATGTCATATATATATATTGGTTATGTTATAATGTGAGACAGAAATCTCCAGGAACTGTACCTCTTGCGGCGATAGTTAACAACGACCTGTGGATAGAAGGAGATGGACCAAGCAGCGAAGTAGATCCAACCGATCACAATGATGATGATCTCCAGAGCGTTGCTATGAATAATACTCACCATCACATAGATGCTATCCGTGCTAAAAGCAGACAAAACACTCAAATAAAGAGAAACATCAATGTTGATATATCAAAGCAAATGACTGAATGAATGATCAGTCATTCACTGAATAGTTTGTTGAATGACAGACACTTTGAACGAATAGCTGGCTGGCTGACAAACTGACTGGCTTAGTTCACTTAAACTTAGTTTAGCTTGCATCTAGTTACGATTTATTGTTCAGTCTGAACTCAGTTGTCTCTCTCTGAACCTAAGCAGCCACTTTGACTATTGATTCTGAAGTCTCTTTCTGTTTTACTTGCCTTGTTGTTATAAATTACTTAAGTGGCCATACCTAGCTGGACTATTGTCTTTCTGGGTCCCCTGTTATTGCTGGTTGATGGTAAATAATTGTTGTTTCTGTTCTGCTTTCAATGGGTTCAATAAAATGAATTGAAAATTAATCGAATTTAATTGAAAAACATCAGACGAAAAGGCATCAAAGTGTTTTTAACAATTATGAAAATTCAACACCAATGGTAAGAAACACAGAATCAGTAATATCACTAAGAAGCAAACACAGATGTAAAGAGATGGGAGAAGGTATCAGCCACACAACTTAGATCAGTCAGATTCAATCTTCAAAACCTCGTTCTGAAAACATGAACGTACTTTGCCAACTCATCTGACGTTGAGTTGAATCCAATGCTCAGAGACCCCGCTTTCACACCATGAATCACCAGCACCGCCTCGGTGCTGCCCGCATCGAGAGTGAGGTTGGGAAGAGGAGAAATTATTTCAACATCTTGCACGTAAGTGACTTTAGAGCTACTTCCGTACGCATAGTTAAAAAACAATTCAGCTGAATAATTGAGTTGATGACTGAAAACACAAAACAAAAAAACCACACCAGTACAGTACACTTAATTATAACACAAATAAAACATAGTCAAGTCCCAATCAGTGTTGCCTCTAAGCTGTCCGCACGCACATGGGCTGTTGAAGCAGCTCTAAGACACATTTAAGACAAAAGACTTTTCCTAGGTTATCCGAACTTATCACCATAGACAAGATCTATGATAGGGTCTTCATTTAACAATCATCGCAATCAGCTCGGACCTACGCACCAATGTGTGAATCATTTTTTTAAATGTTGCATGCACAAATTTGTACGGAAGCCCAATGGTGACATACGATTATTTTTATTTATCTAGTGTGCACTAGGTAGTTTCCTAGAAAATTATCTAGTGCACACTAGATAGTATCTAGGGCATAACCGGATATTGCCTCAGACATTTTCCTCGGCCGAATATTGGGTTACTTGGAAGTATTCGTCTCGGCAAATATTACACCCGCAAATAGCTAAAAATAACTTTTTTTGAAAAAATAATATTTTTTCATCAAATAAATTTAGGACTAATGGACTTACTTATAAGTTATTGATTACTTAAACAAGAACTTAACATTCCATTGAATTTTCTTTAAAATAATGATGTTAATTTATAAATTTTAATTTCTTTTGGTTGGATTGCATTTCTCAGATGGCAACCAAATCAGTAATTTTCCCGCTTGAATTGGCTCCACCCACTTTCCGGTAAACATTAGAGAGTAAAGATGACGTTGATAACTTTATATTTTAAATTTTATAGCAAGGTTTTACATTTTTTTCACAAATAAAGTTATTAAATAATAAATATATTGTCATAGCCTAGATATGCTATATGAAGGATATTGCTATAGACTCTGCATTGACTATAGATAGTTCTTCGTAGCTGTGCACGTGGCAGGCTAACTAAGCTTTGGCCAGATTTGCCGCTACTATTCGGTTCGTACCCGGATCCGGCAAACAGTTCATCCAAATACTCGGATTCGGTACTCGGTCGAAATTGTCTACTCGGTTATGCCCTAATAGTATCTAGTGCGCACTAGATAAATCTATGCAAAATGGCTGACATAAATCAATGCCAAGATTAGACTTGTGAAAATCTCCTTTTAAGCTTAGAAAACAATAATAATGATATAATAAACATAACTATCAGTGTTTGTTTATTATGACATTTACTTGGTAACAAATAGAAGGCTTAAGGATTGCCGCCAATGAAAATTGATTGCTGTACGACTTTCGAGCTTCGTGTCACTCGTACCAGTGGAGCTCTCTTTATTGAGCCACATGCAGAGTTTATGGAGTGGCCATGTGTTAATACTCCACAATATAACTGCACTTCAATAATACCTTGTCTAAAAAGTGTTCAGAATTGCTCACAGGCAACTTTCGCCGAACGCTTTGTACAAGGTTACAGGACAGTGGCGTTAAGTAGATTAAAGCCTGCGACAAAGACATGGAACGTGACGTCACCATATCATGTCTCACCACTAGTATAAATAAAAAATGATAAGAGGACTGTGTGAAGGATACAATAATATTGCCTATATATGTACGAAGATCGAACAATGGGACCAGATTTCGGAGCCACTATATTGTTTTCTAAGATTAAAAAGAGATTTTGACCAAGATATTCTTGGCATTGATTTATGTCGGCCATATTGCACAGAATTATCTAGTGCGCACTAGTATGTCACCGTTGGGCTTCCGTAAATTTCTTGTGCACACTATCTCAAAAAAATTTGAGGGAACGTTGGTCCCAATCTATCTACCTAGGCCACGGGTGTCTAAGGCCAACAGGCCATTTTTTTTACCTGCCAATGAGGTTTTGATGGCCTGCAGAGCCTTGGCCAAAGACTACACCATTTGAGAATAAAAATTAGAATGTCATTTTTATGGCATAATGACATTTATGTGATGTTTGTGACTGTTAGTGAAGATCAAAATTAAGATTTTTAGGCCTGTTTGCATGCTGAAAAATACACCATTTCAGATTTAGTTTGCATGCATCTTCTTGGGACGTGTTCTCCGAACCCTCTCCCAGAACCCTACCCTCTTTGCTCAGGTGCATTCAGCATCCTAACCTGCCACTTTCCAAAAAACTTTGCCAATGGCCCACTGTCAAAAAAGCCTTGACACCCCTGATTTAGGCAATTAAAATAGTGCCCCTTCAAGATAACCATTCAGACGCACACCTGATCCAGGATGGCAAAAGACGAAAGTCTTGAGAAGCTTATAGACAGGTAGAGTGGCAGAGAGCACAGGTCAGATGGATGGCTATTCTAAACACTGACCCACAATTGAGAAAGCTCTATTCGGTCTGGTGACAACCACATAGAACTAGAGAGTCACCTCTGGAGGCTGAGCAAAGAGATCAGCTACCACAGCTGGGCAATGATAAGGAAAAATCATAGGGTGTATTAGAATTACAAGGCTGTTCTTAATCATCAGTCCCCTAAACAGGCCAGAAACAAACTAAACAACCTAAGCTGTAATATTTGCAATTTATTATTTTCAAGCAATGCAATAAAACTTGACAGGCAGTCATGAAAATTACATAAACTATCTAGATAAATAATATTTGGAATGAAAAATGTGAAGTGTGGGCAATTCTTGTCTTAAATATTATTTTTGAAAGGCTTGAATATAAAATTAGTTATAAATTAGCCATAAAAATGAAATACCAAACCTTAAAGTAACTGTTACGTTGTGGAACGAATCAATCTCCAGCTGAAGGTTTGTTTCAGAAAAATTGAAACGAATCAGATTTTCTACAGAACACAATCAAAAGTAAATACTTAATAAAAATCCAAATCTCTTTTCTATTGTTATCTTCCTGCCACACACCCACCCACAAAATGATCTGCTCCTCCCAACTTTCAATAATGCGCATCAGAAAACTAGCAAGTGCCAAATTTCTACACACATAAAACATACATAAATAAAGTATGCCAACTGGACTAAAAATTACAAAAATAAAATGGCTGCATTATTGAACACAATAATACCTGGGTCTGCTACATTGTGGAATACTAGTCATTTGCAAATTTTGTGTGTGTTCGGCTACAGTAGATTTATCCATAACGTAATGGGCACTTTGCATGGCTCACGACAGTTAAGTTCGACTCCTGTATTAACTCAACATCATTAGTCCATACTATGTTTTTAATCATTCTGCGGCATGTCAGTTTTAAATAAAACGAAAATTATAAGCATTATTATTATTACGCTCTTGCGTCACGTGAGCCCGATCGCTATCATCCTATTGCGTCCTCATGCATTCAGGTATACATACGGTATTGTCAGCGCCTTTACAATAATAAAGCAACTTGCTCAATTTCTGTTTAGCCTAGTTTGTTTGGAAAATAATTGTAACGAAAAAGTCCAGTAAAAACATGTTTGTTATGTGTATGTAAACATAACATCCCATTAAGCATTGGAAAGTAACGAACCGTTCACTGCCTGACCAGCCAAGCCAAGCGATAAAAGGCTGATTAAAATGACTATAAAAGTCAAATTGCATTGAAAAGCTGCAGGCATCTTCCTAAATCGAGTTAAAACCAACTAAACTCAGTCAACGCATCGTATTGGCAAGCATCAACAAGTCATCTGACGATGACCTGAAGCGCAGATGACCTAAATGGTGTGTTATATAATTATGTACCTCACGATGGATCTGACACTGTGACATTAACTAAAGAGTGTTTATAATTTTCTAGCACAAGTCTATTATTGCCACGATGGCGACTAATTTAATACTGCTTCAATAATATTATTATAATAATATTATAATTGTACAGTGATAGGGCGTCACTGTAATGCGATGCCGTTCTTATGGACACTTTGCGTAGATGCCTATTCAAGACGAAACAGGTTTTAGACAAATTTAGATTAAATCGGCGCACTGAAATTAAATTCTTTAAAGCGTAGTTCGGAGGCAATCGTTTAAGCGCTGAAGCAATAATTAATTAGCTGATGGTTTGTATTGGCCAGTGTGTTGGTGCTAATAGTTATCGTAATCTCCCAACTTCTAAAGCGCCACATGGAAGCCTGGCGCAGGACACCAGCTTATTCGCGAGCGCTGCATTAAACCAGAGGGGTTGTCCAAAGGGTGGGCTATAGCGCATAATAATTTATTAAAACAAGCATCCATTGCCATGAGCAATAATATTAACCGTGGCCAAAGGCAGCAAGGATCAAAAATACCACAGCCGTGCTGCAAAATACAATGGCGAAAATTGCTTTTGATACTGTCAATAACATTTGAAGTAGATGACATGCAAATAATCAAACTAAGCAAATAAAAATTACGGCTGAGTCTACTTAAAATTTACTTACGTTTACTTACTTGCCATTCTGTATACAGAATTAGTCCTTGCCAACTTACATGGAATCGGAATGCTTTTGTAGAAGCTGTTCGGACAATGTGGAATTGATTAAAGCAGATTGTCAGGTTATTTTAAGGCGTACTAAATAGCATTTAAATTAGACTACTTCGTTCTCTTTTACGACTTTGTTGAGACATACCTTAAAACGAAAGATGAGAGATGGTTTCGTCATTTAGAAATTCAGTCTTCTATTACCGCTCACTTGCGCAATTATCGCTGCAGTTTGGGTTTGAAACTCGTTTAACCCTTTAACAACCAGCATTATTGATTACACTTTTGTACACGCTGGTCGTTAAAGGGTTAACCAGTTGAATCGTTATTACTACAGTAAAGCTTCATCATTTTTTTCTAGCTCAATCATTGCTGCTTTAGTTATGTTGGGAAATCCATTTTGATCAGTTTAGTATTTGGGGAATAATTGAAAAGTAGTGGATAGCCGGGTTCTGAGTCTATCGGAATTTCCATTTCCCGAAAGCGATAATCCATACTTCAACACGAAGTGCATCTCGTGCGTTTGTCCATCCCTCTAGCTGACATTCGAGCCTTCCCTTTAGACTGTGGTTAAGTTACTTTTGCTAGCTCGCCCTCTGTTCCATTATGCAATGACTATCGTCTGTGCAGTTAATAAACAAGATTGATTGATTGATCACTTGAGTGGGTGTTTTTGAAAGGTTGCCTAAAGGTGCTTAGAACTAAGATTCCAGTTCCACACATTTCAATATGTTTTAAGGATTTATGTATATCCTCCCTTTATGATCTCCTGTTTAAAAATATACCCTTCAATGAATAGGAGTGCAACTTGTGGATGACGTTTTGCAGTTTCAGTGCTGGTCATTAAGTTAACGATCATACATAAGCAATCAGAATGGATGATGAGGCAGAGACATACAAGCTGTGGAGAATCAGGAAGACGATTATGCAAGTAATGTATAAATATTGAGAAAAATTCTATTATTTTGTTGAGGCAGACCTCATTTGCCTTAATGATGCTAAAATTCATTAACCCTTTAACGACCAACATTATTGATTATGCCTCACATTTTAGTACATGCTGGTTGTTAAAGGGTTGTATTGTGATCTTGAATTTGTAATCACACCAATTCATAGGAAACTGTTCAGAGGTGCTCAAAACCCAAACCCAAAATTATTTTTAAAAGACCAGGTACCTCATTTATTACTAGGCAAGCACTATCAATCTAATGATAGGATTCATTTCAAAGTTCTCTTTCTTACATTCAAAGCGTTGTTGGGTCAAGCTCCACTCTTATCTATGTGATCTTATCAGGAAACCTATCTCAGCTACCACCGGACGTCCTCTCCATTCTTTAGACCGTCACAATCTTCTAGTACCGCAGTCTAGAACTGCCACAGCTCAACATCGTGCCTATGCCTCTGTTGGCCCTTCGCTATGGAACAGCCTTCCTGCTGTGACTCGTGCTGCAATCTTATCTAGTCGCACAACTGTTTCTGCTCGTTCTCTTAAGACTTTTCTTTTCTCTATGGGTTTTTCGCACTGGGAGCGCCTCTGATTAGGTTGTTCTGTGAGAGGCGCTTTATAAATCCATATATAAAATAGAATAGAATAGAATGTATTCCAGAAATGTGAACCAGCCCAAAGAATTCTTGCTGCTGGATTGTGAAGGTTTGGGATATTTGTAAAAATAATATAAAAGGTGAAAGTGCTTGACATATGTATCAGAATTTGAAAGTATCTGTTACAAAGGGTTAAAAAATGAGTGATTGATATATATATATATATATATATATATATATCAAAATTGCTAAGTTTCTGAATATCAGAGCTAGAAAGTACTTGATATATGTATCGGAGTTAAAAAGTATCTGAATCTATCAGAGTTATAAATTGCATGATTAGTTTAACTGTGTGTTGTGTTTTTCTTTGCAGCTGTGCCACGATCGGTTGTATCTGGTGACGCAAGCCGAGTTGGACCAGACGCTCGATCAGTTCAAGGAAACGTACGGTGACAGACCAAGGTTAGAGAAATGACACAACAATTAAAATCAAATTACAGTTTTAATATTAATAAATGAATAAATAAAATTAATATAAAACCTCGAATGTTACATTTAAGAAATGAGGTCATTCTGATGACTGCGATTGGTGATGATTTTCACTCAATACAGCACACAATTTAACTTTGGATATGTGTGATTGCCCTGTGATTAGCTGACTGGATTTCCAATTCAGAGGTTGTTAATTTAAATCCCATGGTGACATAAGGGTGTTTCAAGATTTCTGCCCCACTTTCCACACCCTAGTGGATTCAGTTTGATAGAAATCAGTTAACTGACTGTACATTGTCTGTGGGAATATCACACATCAAGGGAGAGGTGTGCTCTCGTGTGCCAAGGATAAGAAACGCATTGAATTGGTTGTACTTCATACCTCTGGCTGCCTCTTCGGGTTGGCTTAAGGGATGTCATGTTCTGCTAAGTTTGACTCTGTTCTGTTCTTTGGCTCTTCTTTAGTCAATCTGCAAATGTTAATTTTGCCATATCCCTGAAATTTTATTTACAGTTTTTGTTGAGTTAGTCGTGAATTTTAAATGAAGATTATTGAAATTAAGAATAAGATTTGACTTTTCAGTTCTTGAATAACCAAAATGTTGTTTTGTTTATTCCAGTCAGGGTAAGCCATCTCGCAGCGATCTTGTCGTTCTTGTTGCACACAACGATGATCCCACGGGTGAGTCATGGGTTTGCTTTTAAAAGCATGAGAACAGATCCATCATGACAGGCGTGGCAATTGTTACTTAGTAAATAAACTTTTATTTAAAATTTGTGCTGCTGTTTGCGGGTCTTTCCTCTGTTGATAAGCCTCTGTTTAACATCCTGTTTGACATTTTTTAGTATAATCATCTTTAATTTCTGCTATTTTTACTAAATTGAGCTATATAGGCTATAAGGTGTTTTTTTAAATTGCATTTGGTCACATATTTCAAAAGCCATTAAGAAAATACTTATATTACCTGCGAAAATCAGTGCTGGGTATGCCATCTTGCAGCGATCTTGTGCCAATTATTAGTAAGTAAGTAAGTATATTCTTTATTTTACCAACTGCATATCAGCACTCAGGCAAACAGTAAATTTAAAAGTACAGAATTCTAATTAAAAAAGATTACCTCGCTAGATTGTCTGCCTGTCGAATAAGTCATGTGGTATTATTATTATTTTTACTATTGTTATTGTGTATTTATTAAGTAATAGTTGAGTCTATGCCGTAGATCAGTGGTTCTCAACCTTTTTAGTCCGGCAAGCCCCTGAAGAGAATTCCAAACTTGTGGCGACTCCCAGCAATTAAATTGATCGGGTTGTGCACTGCTTTCACTGCGTTTTTACTAATATATGCATTTAACTTCTTACCGTTTGATAATTGGTTCACCTCGTGCATAACAGCTTGATCAATGATTAATTAACAGAACAATTTAAAAGTTGCTGTTGGTAATAGTTTAATTGAAATCATACATCATAGTGCAAGCAATAAGTAATGTAAGTCGCTAAGGTGAGCAAAGTAATCACGATCACATAATCATTGAATATGAGAAGCTATGCTGACAATTGTTTATTTTACAAACTTCTGAAGGTTCCATCCGACCCCTGGCAAATCGTAAGGTGACCCCGTGGGAGTCGCGACCCACAGGTTGAGAACCGCTGTCATAGATCAATTCATGTAGCCAACTGTCGCGAAGCAACGACAGCTATATGACATAACATCCCATTTCCCACTTAACGAACAAAAAAAGCATTGAAGTTGATATTTCAGTCCAGTAGGGAAACCTGCTATTCCGGGAAATCACCGAAAGTCTTTCTCATTGCTGTTCTTTATCTATTCCAGATCAGATGTTCGTCTTCTTTCCGGAGGAGCCGAAAGTTGGAATCAAGACGATGAAGTCGTACTGCCAGCGAATGCAGGAGGAGAACATCTCACGAGCGATCATCATCGTCCAGCAAGGAATGACGCCGTCTGCAAAGCAGTCACTGGTTGACATGGCCCCTAAGTACATTCTCGAACAGTTCCTTGAATCTGAGCTTCTCATCAACATCACCGAACATCAGGTATGAACGAAGTCTTTGAACAGTTTGGGAGTTTGAGGGGTCCATGTAATGTGTGAGAAAGGGTTGAGGAGCCATTGGAAGGCAGAAGAGAGGAGCCATTGGAAGGCAGAAGAGAGGAGCCATTGGAAGGCAGAAGAGAGGAGCCATTGGAAGGCAGAAGAGAGGAGCCATTGGAAGGCAGAAGAGAGGAGCCATTGGAAGGCAGAAGAGAGGAGCCATTGGAAGGCAGAAGAGAGGAGCCATTGGAAGGCAGAAGAGAGGAGCCATTGGAAGGCAGAAGAGAGGAGCCATTGGAAGGCAGAAGAGAGGAGCCATTGGAAGGCAGAAGAGAGGAGCCATTGGAAGGCAGAAGAGAGGAGCCATTGGAAGGCAGAAGAGAGGAGCCATTGGAAGGCAGAAGAGAGGAGCCATTGGAAGGCAGAAGAGAGGAGCCATTGGAAGGCAGAAGAGAGGAGCCATTGGAAGGCAGAAGAGAGGAGCCATTGGAAGGCAGAAGAGAGGAGCCATTGGAAGGCAGAAGAGAGGAGCCATTGGAAGGCAGAAGAGAGGAGCCATTGGAAGGCAGAAGAGAGGAGCCATTGGAAGGCAGAAGAGAGGAGCCATTGGAAGGCAGAAGAGAGGAGCCATTGGAAGGCAGAAGAGAGGAGCCATTGGAAGGCAGAAGAGAGGAGCCATTGGAAGGCAGAAGAGAGGAGCCATTGGAAGGCAGAGGAGAAGATCTAGAGATCCTTAAAAGGTGAAGGAGAGGATCAAGACATTGTTGAAGGGTATGGAAAGGTCGAAAGCCTTGAAAGTTGAGAGGGATGGTAAAGAGACCCTTGAAAGATATGGAAGGGGATTGATGGGCCCTTGAAGATGAAGGGATTAATTGTGAGCCATTGAAAGTATAAGATTTTATGGCTCTTACAATGTGTGAAGGAGGAACACTTGAAAGTTATGAAGAGCTACTTGTAGATTAAGTTTAACCAGTTACTGAGCCTTCTTATAGGTAGTTTGAATTAAGGTGTAGTGTTTGAGGGACCTTTGAATGATGCTTAATGAATGAGGAACCTGTATAAAACAATGATTAAGGGACACCTTTTTATGAAGAGTACTCTAATAAGCCGTAAAGTGAGTGGTTTGGATTAAATCAGAGCCTAAGTGTGCATCCTTTTCATAAGCCAGGTGGAAATCTGGTGAGTCAATGCTATTTCTACATTGTCATTGCTTTTGTACGTGTCATGTTTTCTGTTTGTATCTGTGGTTCTTTTAGTTGGTTCCTGAGCATATTGTTATGACACCGGAAGAAAAACAGGAACTTCTGGCCAGATAGTATGTTCAAAAGAAATTCAAAACTATTTTGTTTGTATTCATGATGTCAAAATGAATGTTGCCAAAGAGTTTTCTAGATACGTGCCATCCTAAATGAACATATTTTTATCACCATCAATTAATAAAGAATTTTATTAGATATAATAAGTGCAATGAATTCTAACATCAGATGGACGATTGCAAAGTTTTTAAGATCTGTGCGGTTTGAATGAATAACTTTTTTAGTGTTGTCGATTGATGCATTTGTCCAAATAGTAAATAAGTCTATTAATGAGATTTTGTATTGAATTGAGATAACGGCCTATCTGTGTATAACTTTAGTGAAAGTTAATTCATATTGTCATTGCCATTGATATTTGTGTCATTGTTAATGTAATCTAAGCCTAAACCTATAATTGTCTGCATTCTCAAGCATTTATACCTATGTGCAACAGAATATGTTTATTTTGGATGGGGTTACGCCAAAACATTTGAGATCAAAAGGGTTCCACGGTCAAAAAGATTGTGAAGCGCTGCGTTAGTCTTTCTGTAATTGTAATGTAATGCACCAAAACGCTTGTAATGAAGAACCTTCCAATTGCCCTAATTTGGATATTTCTGTAGGTGTTGTAGGAAGTTCTACACAATTTAATTAAAATAAATAATTGCTCCACTATTTTTTGATTTGAAGCAAACTGAAAGAGAACCAGTTACCTCGTATCCAACAGAGTGACGCAGTCGCCCGCTATTTTGGCCTTAAAAGGGGACAGGTATTTGTCTCTTTCTTCATCAAGCTATGTAGGCACTATATAAGTTTTATAGCATTTATTTATAAATATTCTTCATTTTAATATTAAGATATTTTAAGAAATGTACAGATTGTCACAGCATGCTGGAACCTGCTTCTAAGATAGATGACACATAACTTTAACTAATTTTCTGATTTCGTCATGAAAACATTATCCATGATTTAAAATGTCTTTAGACTGCAACATCTTTATGACACAACTTTTCTGTAATTTTTTCCTTACTATTGCTCAATGAGGTTTATGAATATGACCAGTTTATAACACAACCTTCTTGTAACATGTTAACACACCCTTCTTGTAACATGTTGCATGCATGCTATCGATTACTAGAATTGCAGAATCTATATAACATTCATTACAGAGCCTTGTTACAAAGTTACTTGCCACCCAACTGTTGTTTCACTGAGTTTATGTTTTCCTTGAAACAGGTGGTTAAGATTGTTCGACCAAGTGAAACTGCTGGAAGATACGTTTCGTATCGTTTGGTCGTCTGAACATTGCTTCAACTGTTCAGTGAAAAACTTGTCTGCTTCTTTCCATTGGAAAGGATTCTCGTGAAAAGTTCCAAAATTCTGATGGTTGAACTATAGAGCAAAAGACTGGGACTGATTTTTTTTTAATTTCAAGAACGGTTGATTCGTAAGAATAGTGACATACATTGCTATTCAACAACAGAGCTTTGGTTCTCTTAAATTCGAAGAACTTTTTCGAATTATTTGGTTCAAAAATTACATTGTAGATTTCAAAAGCCATTTGGTCAGTTTTTGTTAAAAGAATTGTTCTCCCAATAATTGTGCTAAATGTAGCTACGAGGTCAGCACAAGAGTCGTGTTTTAAAGCCTTTGCTTTGCAAAGGCTTTAAAACACATTTATTTAACATAATCACATTTATTTAACATAATCACAAAGACAATTATCGTCACATCACACGTATCGCATAATAGTAAATGATGGTTGATGTATAGGTACAAGACGGGTGTGGTGTGTGCCGGCTGGCAAACCAAAAATCCTCGTTTGGGAAATGGTGGTAGGATTTTTCCTATGCTTGCCCAGCAGAGTTGAGGGTTTGAGAGACATCTCAAATGCACTTAATAAATATCTAGCTCTTGTAGTTCTTGTAATTTAGGAAAGGTGTCACATAGAAGTTTTTAAGTAAATTAGATGGGTTATGTAGCTTAGTATAAAAACATTTGTTTGCATTCTGTGTAATAATATTATACTGTCGGCATAGGCAGAATGATCGGCTGAGTTGGTGTTTAGCTAACGATGTCTTCAAATATAAATCTTCTCATTTCTCAGTGCCACATAAAAGCTGTGACAGGGACGCTAGCTTTTTCATCGACACTGATTGACAAGGTCAAGAGTAGTCACCATGTGTTAGTACTCTTCTATGACAGTGCTAAGTGAAACTATGGGAGTACACTTCTGAATAGCTAGTCTTGTAAGAAGCTTTTCATAAGTTATCAGATACAATGTTTAGTTTTGAGAGAATTGTAAAGTAATTCAAATCATCAAACATTCTTGGCTGAACACAAGAGTAGCAGATCTGCCATGCTGCACAATGGCAGTGTATATAGTCATGTGAATCTATTGGCATGATGTGGGTGGGTGATGGAGAAATGTTGGCACGGACGTTAAGAGTGGACCATCAAGAAACGTTGCATTTTACGATTACGATCAAGCAGGATGGAAGATCGAATTTTTCTACCCTGTATATGTGACTTTTTTAAATTGAGCAATGTACGGCAGATGAAGCCTTGCATTGCTGCTATGCATATAAATTGACTTCTACCAACCCTAATCGCTTTATGCCCTTCCATCACCTCGTCAAATCTCTCCATAGCATATTTGGAGACTTGGTCCTAGGTTTGGGGGACAGGTAGAGCTTCACACCGGCCGCCAACGCCGACATTTCGTAGGCGCCCCCGCCGCCGATTTCTCGGGCTCGGCGTGCCGCCGTGTCCACGCTGATGTGCTCACACTCACAGACGCACACACACACACATCATGCATTATATAGGCCTATTCAATCCTCAACCTTACCTTGACCGAAAACCAATAGTATATATCAGACTCGTGCCTGCAACATAAGTGAACTGAAAAAACATCTCGATTATGGTTTTGGTGCAGACAGAATCACCAGACACGCGGTCAAAAAACAATGATAAGTCGTAGCCCCCACTCGCGCTGGAGCATTTAACATCAAAGAAACCATCCGGACTCTCAAGAACAGACGGGAAACGACCCGACATACGTTGATTCCATGGCAGCAATCTAAGTAAAGGACTAGTTCCGCTAAACGATTAATTCTAATCACCGGTGATCTGAAAGAGTCTTGTTACATTCGCCAACACCTATCAATCACCATTCAACGCTTCAGTGCTGGTATACCTTCTGAGGAACTTAATCTCCATAGACGGATCTTAGTCGAGAGAGCAGCTCTTCCATAATAATAATTCTTCTTCTTTATTGACTCAAACTGACTTCCCTATAGGCCCTATCACAACAATAACGAAATAATAGTAATAATAGGCCTAATAATAATAATAATAATAATAATAATAATATCTAAAGTAATAATAAAAATAACAATTACATTTAGAGGCTATTTATAACGCACTTCTAACAAAATAATAAGAAGAACGACAATTTGTATTGCACCGTAACGCAGCCAGACCGTTACAATGGAGAGTCACAGACAACTAACAAGTTATACACAAGCCTCAGCAAAAACAAATTATCTTGTATTACGTGAGGTTCGTATAGCGTAGTGTGAATCTTACCTTACTTGCTTATTTGGGCCTACCTATAATACGCGTACAGATCTACAGGTAATTTGGGAAGCAGTCTAACAAGGACAAACGCTGTAATTTTGCCAAACACAAATGACGTCATGATTATTATTACATCATCGCTTTGTTTTCACTCATTGCATTTGCCAGTCGCAGCCAAGATGTCGAAGAAGATGGCCGTCTTCGAGAATCTTCCGCTCCTCCAGCTTCTGTTTCGATCGAATCTTCGTCGATGGGTAAAGAAACCAAGCAACCAATTTTTATCGAAATGTTTTCAGTTTTGAGATCTAGTTTGCTCTCTCTCTCTCTCTCTCTCTCTCTCTCTCCCTCTCCATATATATATATAGGTAGCCTCTATATATAGATATATATATAGAGAGAGAGAGGTAGCAGAGAAAGATATATATATATATATATCTTTCTCTGCTACCTCTCTACTTTGTCATATCAGATCTCTTTCCTCTCTATTTTTTCCTTATTTTTGTATACGGTCTGTTATGGCCACCCGTATTCTCTCTTTCTCTTATCTTAGGTCGTCGTAGATGGGTTCTTTTCATTGTCTTGCCTTAGATATGTCTACCTTTCTGTCTTCGCTCTTTCAATCGTCTTATTTCAGTATGTCTGTCTGTTTTCGCTTTTCCATTTGTCTTAAGATCTCTGTCCCTCTCTATTGTATTAATATTTCTCGTGTCTTAGGTCTGTCAGCCTCTCGTCTTTCGTGTTTTTCTTTTGTCTTGGGTCTGTCTATACCTCATTTCTGTTCTTTTCTTGACTTCGTTCCGTCTACCCTTCTGTTTTATCTGTTTCATCACTTGTCTTAGATCATGCTTTCCTCCCTGCTTTGATATAATTATGACCTTTTACACCATCGGCAGACCACCTCGGCAGACCACATCGGCAGACCACCGCACATGTATTCACGATTAAAATTATTAAAATTAGTAGATTTCGTTTGCTTTCATTTAGATATAATTCATTTGCATGTCATTATAGCTTAGCTTAAGCCTATTTTTACTTTAAAAAAGTTTTGTTAATAGGCCTAATTGTTGGGTTTCACTAAGTGTCACTCGACTTCAATGTGAGGTGAAGCATTTCACTAAAAGACATTTGGATAGGCCCTATTGGGACAGAAATTGTAGATTTGTATAAGAGCTTGGTGTGGATAATAATTTACTTACACGGTTCATTGTGATAATTTTATTGATATTCAGCAAGTCTATTAATTATTATTTAAGCCGTGGCAGAGAGGTCGGGTTAGAAATCCTGACCATTTTACATTTGTATTAGTTTATGTTTGAGCCTCTGTGGACGGTCACGTGTTTTGAAAATGTGATGCTCAAAACTTGCAGTGTGCATTGTTTGAACCCAAGAGTGTCTCTCGCAGTTTTATTCCTTTAATTCAACTCATAGGTCATAACCCAAGCTTGTCCATGCAGCAGCTTCAAATGGCCAGCCTATTTATTCTGAATCATTTGTGCAAAGATTGCTAAGAGTTTTACCTATGCATTACATTCCTTGCAGTGTTTAATCAACTAAATATAACCTACTCAATTAAGACTCAACTTAAATGTATTAAACAATATAATGTTTGTTAATTACGCAGGCCAGGAACTCCGGCAGTTTTGGCACCGTCCATCCTGGTTGCTTCAGGCCAGGAACTCCGGCAGTTTTGGCACCGTCCATCCTGGTAGAGCTACTGTGGCATCTGACATGGAGCGATACCTGACGTCTTCAACTATTTACTCTTCATTCAAGGGATCATACTCTACTCAAGGTAATCCATTTCCAGACAGGTAGATTGTGTCTCGTGTGTCTATTTCTCTCATTTCTCTTTCTCATGTTTTAAGTCCGTGTATCTCTTCATTTGATATCGTCCTCACTCTTCATAATTCAGATGGCTCTATTTCCTCTCTTTCTTTTGTATGTGTCTCTCTTCTGAATGGATGGCCGCGTAGTTTAACGACAAGTTATGACAACATAGACCGTTGCAGTCGACAAAAAGTAGTTTGACAATTTACGGCTCAGTTAGATAATAATTTTAAATACTTTGTCGTCTCTTCTCTCTTTCCTAAGTATGTTTTCCTTTTATTACATTCTTCGTAGGTCTGCTAAATAGGCCTATATTTACTTCCTCATGAATAGATATGTTTGCCTGTCATAATCTGTTTCCATTCTTTATCTTGTCTCAAATCAGAGGTAAGTGAAGCAGGGAACAAGCGCAGGTCACTCCTCCTTCTCTACCTCCACTAATGTCTTAAGCTTAGCTTTCTTTACCTTCTCTGATGTCTTAAGCTTAACCAGTGTTGTATGCAAGACTTGAAACTTCAAGACCAAGACGAGACAGAGACAGTGAGGCACCGAGACCGAGACAGTAAGGTACCAATACCGAGACCGAGACACTAGGCTCAAGGCAGTACGAGACAGTAAAAGACTAGTGAGCCTATATAAAAAGTACTGTAAAATACTAATGTATCAGTTTTCGGGAATAAGGTTCATTTGTAATTTCAATTTGAAACTTGAGAAGTATACAGTACCAATTCCTGAGAAAAGTTTTTATATTGACGCAAGATTTTAAGACAGTTAACGCGAAACTTATCGAGGTCTCTTGTTCGAAAGAGAACAAGACTTTTGCTTCAAGACAGTTTCTAAAAATTCGAGACACTACCTCGAGACCGAGACAGCAGGCTTCCTAGACCGAGACCGAGACACTAAAAAACTGTCTCGAGACGTCTCGAGACCGAGACACTGTCTCGAAACCATACAACTCTGCCATACTACAGATCTATTTATCTGTGTTTCGTCTATATCACTCTGTCTAAGGCTCCATCTTGTTTTCTCTCTTTCAATCAATCCTACTCCAATTCTTTCACACCATAATAGCTTTTCTCTCACTCTCTTTTTTGCATTAGACCTACGACTTAATAAATACCTCACTGTTTTGTCAGTTGTACTGACCGGAAACCATCATGGATGCCTTGAGATGCCTGCACATGTCACGGGACAATACCGAGGACCTGGTCATGGTCATGGTCAGAGGCAGGTGGGTAGGAGATGCATTGCCCGATGCGCAGACCTTCACGGGAAGGAATACATGGCAAGTTATTGGCTTTACATTAAACATTCGTGTCCAGCATCGCTTGGTTCCTACTTCTTTAGCTAATATGAGTCATCATAGTGTGGCGGACAGGCCACAAGGCTTGAATGAATGATTTATTTCAATAATCGGCTCGCCATAGTGTTATTTTACGTCTATTTTTTTTACAGTGTTGCGTATAGGAAGGAAGACCGATCGGCGGTTTTTAATTGAGTGCATAGCTTGCAGACGCATAAATTGGCTTGAGTATAGCCTGACATGCGGTGCATCGCTATATATGTGGAGCAGTGGTTCGTACTGCTTCATACGTATAGTGGTTCTCGTACCGCTCCAGGGATCGTCGAGTGTTGCCATATAAATACGACCTCTAGTGACAGCCGCTCTCGCGGTCAGGCTGGTGCTGCTTTTCGCTGATCTGGTGGGGTGGGCCACTCTGCCGTCGATCGCAAGACGGACCGTGCCCTGATCGTAGGAGTCAACAGGCTGACAGAGAAAGACCGATCGTCAGAAATGCTCACAGGTCTGGGTACCGTTCGAGAGTGCGTAAAGACCCGATCGTGAGAAATAAATGAATGAATGACAGTTCTGTTCGGAAATACGGGGAAGATGGTGACCCCGTTGGTGGCCGTGAAATGATACAGACTGGTTGAGTCCCAGAAGGGACCGACGCATATATCGAGAGAGGCCTCGGCGGCCGACAGAGAGATAGACTGGAAAAAATACCCGACCGTGCAGACCGTGGAAGTTCTGGTGGCCGAGAAATATTCTTGTTGGCTACCTAGATCGGTCATAGTTACTCCTCGAGAATACCAGCAGGTTGTCGGATACGTGACCCCGTCGGTGGTCGGGAGAAATAGAGATCGGGTAAAGCCCCGAGCAACCGCACGTTACACCGAGACAGATTATGGCGACCGTTGAGACAATTTACGGGAAGAATTCCCCAGTGTACACGTTGGTTAAAAGACGGGGAGGGCGGCCCCGTGAAGCCGTTGGAAACAGACTGAGAGCTACCGGAGAAGCCGTTGACAAATACTGGAAAACATGAATACATTCGATAAACACGGGGAGGGTGACCCATTGGTGCGTTCGATACAGGGAAAGTTCCCTTTGGTGCCAAAAACCTGATCAATTGTGGGCGTCTCCACATATTCTTTTCTATTTACGGTTTTCCGTAAATATCTATACTTGGCTACCTAGCGTGGTCATACTTACTCCTCCCGTTTACCAGCAATCTGTTGATTTGCGTGTCTGATCGCAATGTCTTAGGTCGCGGTTTCCCCGCGTATCTCTACTTGAGTTACTAAACGTAATATCTTGGCTCGCGGTTTCCCCGCGAGGCGTCTACTAATTTCTTCTTGTAGATATTGTAACGGAACGGGGCCTATTCGACAGTGACCAGGATGACGAATTGCAGCCCCGTCCGATATGGGGGTAGTTCGTGTTGCAGTCCGCTGAGTAAGGCTTCAGTGGTTTGCTGAAGACTAACCATTTAAGGTTTAAATAGCTCCTTTCTGGATGACGCTTGGAATAAGACACGCTTGTTCGATAATCTTCTTTTAATGTACAACGGAAAACAATACTTCTATAGCGCCGATTCGGAAACAGTCCGTTTCTCACTCCCTCAATACGCCCTACGTCGATAACTAACGAGTAATTGCAACGCTACGTCAATGGCTGACGGCGACTACTATGCTACGTCAATGGCTGACGGCGAAAATCGCAAAACTACGACGACTATATCTACGACGACTATCGCAAAGCAACGACGACTATTCGTGCTTCCTAGGAGCCGAGACTGCAAGGCCGAAGCCGACTCTACAAGGCTCCCCGATGACAATCTCCAGACGACGACTCTCTCTGATGACACGACTCTCTCATCACAACTCTCTCATCACACCGGCGAACTCCTTTTATACTAATTTGCTGTAGATAGTAGATGATACACAGTAGATAGGAGTCAGTAGACAGTAGAGACTACACAGTAGATAGGAGACAGTAGACAGTAGAGACTACACAGTAGATAGTAGATAATACACAGTAGATAGTATACAGTAGATAGTAGATATCTACAGTAGATAGTAGATATCTACAGTAGATAGTAGATATCTACAGTAGATAGTAGATAGGCGTATACAGCAGGTAGATACCACAGAAGAAAGAACACAGTAGACAGGCGTACACAACAGGCAGACACTACAGCAGGCCGACACCAGGTAGGCGTATCTCTGAACCGTTACACGCCTCCCGCAGCAACATCCCAAAAGTCTCATTTTGGGAACGCCTAATCACAAGATTTCCCCTAATTAAAGCGTACATCGGCTTCAGTTCAGACAAGAGTCCACAAAGCAAATTAACGGACTTAACGGTCAGATCCTAAACAATACAACATGAAAATCACGTGGACTCAATCGTCCATAGCTAATCAAGAAATTAGAAATTGTCGAACAGTCCAAAACAACTCATAACGACTAGGCCAACTGCATAACAATTATCGCATAACAGTAAATCATACGAAACCAGTCAGCTTGACAGTTCAACAGAAAGCAGGCATGACACAATAACATTATACTAAAAGTCCATGAACGATCAGACAGTTGTCTGACGAGAACATTGTTCGTCCCTGAAAATAGAAGTCCTTTTGACGGTTAAAATGACGACTTCGAACAGTAGATAAGACTACATCTACAGTAGATGGTAGATATCTACTCAGCATACGCAAACTGGTAAACGCTATTTTCTGGCTTTAAACGTTCTGCAACGCAATGTACACATACGCACATGCTTCTTGCTAGAGGAGCCGTTGGCTCCCTAGTCCGCAAATATTCGTAGCGTCATCTGGCGAATTCGACCGTTAACAATTTCTTTGTACGGCGTTTCATTGCTTCCATCGTCCGTTTGTTTTCTTTGCCAATTTACTGCAGCGTCTCTCCATTTAATCGCTCTGTATTCATCTTTTGCTCTTTTTCGGACGTCGTATTCGTCTTTACGCTCTTTTTACCAGCGCTACGTCACGTCTGCCAGCCGTCTTGCTCTACTGAAATCGCACCGGACGACGTATGCATCGTCGAGGCCGATTATCTGCACCTGAGGCCGAACTTAGCTTACCGTTTCCCTGTTCATCCGTTCCAGGGTCTGACGATAACCTCAGATTTTCACCAGCGGACAATTGTCTTGGTCCGTCCTCTGCCGTCGGAGCTTTCTTTACTTGCGGCCTGTTCCGCGCTCGCTTCGTGTTACTCCGCCGCAGGTAACCGTCTTGATCGGCCAGTACGGTTGCTGTGTCTACCACTGCTTCGGACGCAGCAGGCAACTGCCACTGCCCCTTCACTCGACCATAGCAAATCCGTAGTTTATCGACATGCGCTACAAAAGCCTTAGCTTTTGGCGACTTCTCCAGGAGGATTTCCTGCAGGTTCGGAGCAGTGTCCTCGTCTTGCGAACTCGAAATGTCGTTTTCCGGAAGAACGACCGCGGTTACCTCCCGCAGCAACAAGACTTCGTGGCCGATCTCTCCCTGACGACATTCGCTGCAGAGTTTCCTCGATAAAGCGTCGGCATTTCCGTGTTTACGCCCCGGCCTGTGCAAAACTTCAAAATAAAATACCGCAAACTTTTCTAACCAGCGTCCTTGTTGGCCTATCGGCTACGGAGTTATCTGAAGCAACCTCAACGCCGCGTGATCCGTCCGGAGGGTGAACCTCCTTCCCAACAAGTACTGTCGGTAAATCTGAGTGAAGTATACTATTGCCCGTAAATCTTTTCTTGTGACACAATAGTTTCGCTTCGCTGCAGAGAGTAACCGGCTGCCATAGGCGACTACAAACTCGTGTCCATCGACTCGCTGCGACAGCACCGCATCAATTGCTACATAGCAATCAAATGTAAACACTGAATTGTCACTGGGTAGGCTCAGTACTGGAGCAGTAGTGAGCGCTACCTTCAAACGATCGAAAGCGCTTTGACATTCTTCTCCCCACACGAATGGCTGATCCTTCTCTTTGGCTAACACGACATTTGCTGCCCATTCACCAACTACCGGCTCCACTACTCCACTGGCTATCATTTGTTCCAACTGCGCGTCTATTTCTGCTTGGTAAGGCAATGGCTGCCTTCTCAATGGCTGTCTTATCGGCCGAGCATCCCCGGTGTCAATTCGATTGTGGCAAACTCCAGTCCTCCCTAAATCTTGGTCACTTGTCGAAAATATGCCGCTATAGTCTGTCAGCAGGGTTGCAACCTTGCTCTTATTTCCTCGGGAACATCATCCGGTATATCTTCCATGAGCTTCTCAATCAACTGGTTAGTCATCGGCGAGCTCGGTTTCGGAGTGATCTCGTCTTTACACTCTATTTCCACAGGGTGGAGATCACCGATCAACTGATTGACCGACAGTGTAGCAGGCTGATCGCTCAAATTCAAAACTCTTACACTTGCTCGGTCTGCTTCGTTACTCAATACCACTCGCGCTAAATGTACTCCTGGCTTAATCTCCTTAGCTTCAGTCATCCACGCCTGAGCCGTGCTATTGAGATTCCTGTACTGATTTCGAAAAGGAACATCACACTGAGAATTTGGCAAAACAGTCACTTCTTCCGCGACCATCACTCGTCGGCACCACAATGAGCCATTTCCCTTAATTAATGGGATACGTCGCCGTCCAATGAAGAGCGCACCTGTCCCAAAACCAATTCTACATTTATGCTGCCTCAACCAATCCATACCGAGCATTGGCTCGCCTACTTGATCAGATACCAGGAAATTTGTTTCAACTGCAAATCCTCTCCAAATCTGAATGTGCACACTAACTTCGCCCAAAACCCGTATTTCCGTGCCGTTGGCGGCCAACAATACACGAGTGCTAGGTTGAAGCATTAGCTTCTCTACGTCAGACAACGGTACCAGGCTTACCTCTGATCCAGTGTCCACTAAGCAGGTCCTCGAGCGTCGATTTATCGTCCCGCGTATGTAGATGGCATTGTTCGTGTCCCTGTTCTGTCCCTCGCGTGTGGTATGGTTGGTAACCGTCGTTCCGTCGTTTTCGATCTCCGATGAAGACGAAGGCCGTGCGTCGTCAGGGCGGCGATAAGGCCGTTGCCGTTGCCTATACTGGCGTGCGATGTGTCCGATTCGTCCGCAGTTGAAGCAGGTTACTCCACGTCCTGGATTCCTTGTGCGATCTGCTGGTGTGGCGAAATTCGGCTCTGCGTCGATATTCGTTCGACATGAGTTTTGTAGCTCCTCTAGCTGCCGACAGAATTTCTCCTCCATGCTTTGTTGCCACTTTTGCTGAGCAGCGATGAAGCCTTCCAATTGCGATTGAAACGCTCCGCCGTTGTCGTTCCCTTGGGTGCCTCGTACTCGGTTCGCTGGCCTTCGTCGCTCTTGGAACTCGGACGTGTGCTGATACGCGGCCAGGCGTAAGGCCACTCGATACGCTTCGTCGAGCGTCTTCGGTTCGCGCTCCCTCGCTTTAAGAGCCAGTTCTCGATCTCTAATCGCCTCGAGGAATGCATCTTTCGCAACAATCTCCGTCGTCTCATTCGAAGGCACTGGGTAAGCGAGAACGACGAGTCTCCGGATATCATGTAAGAGATCGCTGAGACTCTCATCGCCCCTTTGTCGACGATAATAAAGTTGGGCGCGAAACGTTTCCGCCTGCCCCTCCGTTCCGTATCGTTGACGCAGTCTCTCGACGAGTTGTTCATAAGATACATCCGTACGAGCTCCAAAATCCCAGAGCAGCTGCGTGGCCGCTTTTTCCAGAGAACAGCGCAGAAAGTCCGCTTTATCGCTATCAGCCCAGCGATTATGGCGAGCGCAAACTTCAAACTGAGCCATAAACGATTCCAAAGATCCCGTGCCATCGAATTTCCCAGGTTTCATCGATATCCCCCGACTGACGGGAGGAACTGCAGGGCTCTCCATCCGCGGAGGATCGTTGCGCTTCTCGACGTCGAACTTCATCGTCTTCTTCTGTCGAACGCTCGTCTTGCTCGGACCGTCGAAGTCTATGCTCCAGAAAACCATAGTCCGTGCCTCGTGCTTCGGCCGTCGTCCGCCCAGGTGCGGGTGTCGAAAAGCTCGGCTGGCGAATTGGCGAATCCGCAACTTCCAGCAACGTATAAACGATCGTATCGTCCGTTTTCGCGATATCCATTTTCAGTCGTCGTTCGTCTAAATTCACAGCGTCGGAACAAAAGAATTTCGTGTTCTCCGAGAATCAGGAATGGCAGAGCCTCCAAAAAACACAAACTTACGTATCACCTCCAACGTAACTGCGTTAAATCCAGCGTTCAGAAGAACTCGTCAAACGTTACTGCGTACCCCACTTCTGGTACCAGTTTTGTAACGGAACGGGGCCTATTCGACAGTGACCAGGAAGACGACTTGCAGCCCCGTCCGATATGGGGTTAGTTCGTGTTGCAGTCCGCTGAGTAAGGCTTCAGTGGTTTGCTGAAGACTAACCATTTAAGGTTTAAATAGCTCCTTTCTGGATGACGCTTGGAATAAGACACGCTTGTTCGATAATCTTCTTTTAATGTACAACGGAAAACAATACTTCTATAGCGCCGATTCGGAAACAGTCCGTTTCTCACTCCCTCAATACGCCCTACGTCGATAACTAACGAGTAATTGCAACGCTACGTCAATGGCTGACGGCGACTACTATGCTACGTCAATGGCTGACGGCGACTATCGCAAAACTACGACGACTATATCCACGACGACTATCGCAAAGCAACGACGACTATTCGTGCTTCCTAGGAGCCGAGACTGCAAGGCCGAAGCCGACTCTACGAGGCTCCCCGATGACAATCTCCAGACGACGACTCTCTCTGATGACACGACTCTCTCATCACAACTCTCTCATCACACCGGCGGACTCCTTTTATACTAATTTGCTGTAGATAGTAGATGATACACAGTAGATAGGAGTCAGTAGACAGTAGAGACTACACAGTAGATAGTAGATAATACACAGTAGATAGTATACAGTAGATAGTAGATATCTACAGTAGATAGTAGATATCTACAGTAGATAGTAGATAGGCGTATACAGCAGGTAGATACCACAGAAGAAAGAACACAGTAGACAGGCGTACACAACAGGCAGACACTACAGCAGGCCGACATCAGGTAGGCGTACCTCTGAACCGTTACAATATAAGTACATAATCTCTTTTCGAGGACTTCCTCGAAAGATTTGCCAGTGGTTCGTTCCAGTGTATAAGAGACAGAGTACAATGGCTTCAGAGAAAGTGATTATAATAATACAGGTATGTGTGAAAAATGGGGTTAACGTGGTGACACTTACCTCAGGTGCCTGTCAGAGAATCGAGTCTGAGAAACGAGAGTTGGTGCATTACCGTTGGTCAGAGCTCTAGGTGACGGGTATCTAGATGATCCTACGATGAGAGGAATAAGTGCAGTACAAGGAAGTTACAGACATGTGAGAGTCTGGGTGATCGGATGCTAAAGTATATGACAGATGCAAGCAGGCCGAGAAAGATACTTGTTGGCTACCTAGTTCGGTCATAGTTACTCCTCACGAATACCAGCAGGTTGTCGGAGACGTGAAAATTCGGGTGGCCGCAAAAGATACAAGCGAGTAGATTCCCGCAGTAGCAGCCGTACAAACCGAGAGAGCTGCCGGTGGACCGTTGGCACATACGGGGAAAGTTTCCCAGTGAATACGTTCGATAGAAATATCGGGGAAATTCCCGAAGGAACCGCTAGAATTACACGTGGAGGGTGAACACGTTAAAAAAGTGACAAACAAGAGAAAACACTGGTGCCGACTGATACCTTCAGGTTACTAGTCAAGTAACTCTTCTTGATGGCTTTATAGTCGTTCGATAGATACTCTTGTTTGTTACCTACGTTGGTCATAGTTACTCCTCCCGGTTTCCCGAGTATCAGAATATATTACGGTGTTGGCGGACAATTGCCAACGCAGCGGACGGTCAATCGTGTGCATGATACCTTATGCGTGTGAGGCCGGTATGCCACACACGGAAATGGGCCAAGAGGCCGACGTGAAAGTCTGGGCAGTCAGAAACCCAGGGTAAAGATAGTAAGCAGACCAAGAGTTGATCGATGCATAAATATTACTGTTGGCTACCTACGTTGGTCATAGATACTCCTCCTGTTTAAATATTACTGTTGGCTACCTACGTTGGTCATAGATACTCCTCCTGTTTTTCCCGAAGTGTATCTACTTGCGTGTCTGATCGAAGTGATCGATACGAGTACGTTTGGGTAATCGGGTACCCAGGTGAATACATGGTTGCTTGTCGTTACACACAGTTCTGAGAACTGACTAAAGTGCGAGGTCGGGCCCCCTCGTGCGTAGGTCGGATCGAAGATCTGTGTGCAGATAGCGAAGTTTATAGACAGAAGACCTTCACTATCAGTGTCCGTGAATACCATGCCAGTGTCATTTTTATCGAAGCAGAATATATCAGTGTTAGTGGGTAACTGCTAACACAGAGAACGGGAACTTAGTCCGTCAATTGTGCATGACAAAATATACGTGTGCGGCCTTTTATGCCATATACGGAAATAGACCGAGAGAGATACGTGTTGAGCAGAAGGCGTGATAGATAAGTGTCGGAGATGACATGACTAAGAGCTGTGCGACTTGTAGTGTCTAGGACGACAGAGTTTAAAGAGTTGAGAACAGTAATGTCTAGGAGTACAAGACGTTGAATTTAGCTACCGATAATTGTATAGGCCGAAATGGCTTATGGACTTGTTTCAAATATGTCTGAACCTCGTAACTTAAGAGAACGTTTGGTGTCCCTAATTGGCGATAGTTTCAGAGTCACAAGATGCTGAACGGTACGACATCAGGTAGAGGAAGACGAGGCTAGTAGCTTGGAAGGCATGCAAGGCGAGGAAGACTCCTGCCGGTATGATCATGAACCCTGTTTTGAGTACGGCCATCCTCAGAACGTTGCCCATCCGGCGACCGCGGAATAGGCAGTCAGACCTCGTTACTAATTCGAGCAGTGTTACCTTTCTCGGAGAAGAGACCCGTTCCTAATTTTGCCTGGTGATAGTGAACATCCTGGAAGATATAGAGAGTAACCGTTTGGCATTGAGATTTGGTAAGGAAGTGACTCGGGCGACTCCAGGCGTGTCAGCGAGCTGGGGTCGACACCATCCGTTAGCGCTAGGCAGGCGCTCGGGCGGCAGAACGCCACAATAGCGTATTCACTGCCTATTTAATTTGAAGTGAGAATCGATTGATATTCTAGGCAATGATAATAATATGGAATTTACTGCGTCATAGCGGGATGCGGAGGCGTAGCACACTCACACCAACTAGTACACACACACCTACTAGTACACACACACCTACATGTACACACACACCTACATGCACACACACACCTACATGCACACACCTACATGCACACACACCTACATGAACACAGGCACACACACACCTCCATGCACACACACACCTACACATGCACCTCCATGCACACACACACCTATACGCACACACACCCCTACATGCACACACACACACACGCACACACTCACATACACGCACACACGCACACACACACCTACATGCACACACGCAAAGACACACCTACACGCACACACACACCTACATGCACACACACACACCTACATACACACACACATACCTATATGCACACACACACCCACAAGCACACACACACCAACATGCACACACACACACCTATATGCACACACACACCTACATGCACATAGACACCTATATACACACACACACCTACATCCAGACACACACCTACATCCAAACACACACCTACATCCACACACACACCTACATCCACACACACACCTACATCCACACACACACCTACAACCACACACACACCTACATCCACACACACACCTACATCCACACACACGCCTACATCCAAACACACACCAACATCCACACACACACCTATATGCACACACATACCTTTATGCGCACACACACCTATATGCACACACGCACACAACTTCATCCACACACACCTACATGCAAACACACACCAACATCCACACACACACCTACATCCACACACACACCTACATGCACACACACACCTAAATGCACACACACCTATATGCACACACACACCTACATCCACACACACACCTACATCGACACAAACACCTATGTGCACACACACACCTACATCCACACACACACCTACATCCACACACACACCTGCATCCACACACACCTACATACACACACACACCTACATCCACACACACACCAATATGCACACACACACCAACATCCACACACACACCTATATGCACACACAAACACCAACATGCACACAGACCTATATACACACACACCTACATCCACACACACACCTAAATGCACACACACACCAACATCCACACACACACCTTCATCCACACACACACCTATATCTACACACACACCTACATCCACACACACACCTACATCCACACACACCTATATGCACACACACACCTATATGCACACACACACCTACATCCACACGCACACCTACATTCACACACACACCTACATCCAGACACACACCTACATCCACACATACACCTACATCCACACACACACACCTTTATCCACGCACACACACCTACATCCACATACACACACCTATATGCACACACACAACTACATCCACTCACACGCCTACATCCACACACACTCCAATATGCACGCACACACCTACATCCGCACACACACCTGCATCCACACACCCATATGCAGACACACACCTACATCCACACACACACTTATATGCACACACACACCTACATCCACACACACACCTACAACCACACACACACCTACATCCACACACACACCTACATTTACACACACACATACGTTCACACACACCTACATCCACACACACACCTACATCCACACACACACCTATATCGACACACACACCTACAACCATACACACAACTATATCCACACACACCTACATCCACACAGACACCTAGATGCACACACACACCTACATCCACACACACACCTACATTCACACACACACCTACATCCAGACACACACCTACATCCACACACACATCTACATCCACACACACACCTTCATGCACACACACACCTACATCCACACACACACACCTTTCTCCACACACACACACCTACATCCACATACACACCTATATGCACACACACACCTACATCCACACACACACCTACATCCACACACACACCTACATCCACACACACACCTACATCCACACACACACCTACATCCACACACACACCTACATCCACACACACACCTACATCCACACAAACACCTACATCCACACACACACCTATATACACACACACACCTACATCCACACACACACACACCTACAACCACACACACACCTACATCCACACACACACCTACATTCACACACACACTTACATGCACACACACACCTACATCCACACACACAGCAACCTACATCCACACACACACACCTATATGCACACACACACCTACATCCACACACACATACAACCACACACACACCTACATCCACACACACACCTACATTCACACACACACTTACATGCACACACACACCTACATCCACACACACACCTACATCCACACACACCTACATCCACACACACACCAACCTACATCCACACACACACCTATATGCACACACACACCTACAACCACACACACACCTACATCCACACACACACCTACTTCCACACACACACCTACATCCACACAAACACCGACATCCACACACACCAACATCCACACACACCTAAATCCACACACACACCTATATGCACACCCACACCTACATGCACACACACACACCTACATCCACACACACACCTACAACCACACACACACCTACATCCACACACACACCTACATCCGCACACACACCTACAACCACACACACACCTACATCCACACACACACCTACATTTACACACACACATACATGCACACAGACACCTACATCCACACACACACCTACATCCACACACACACCTACATCCACACACACACCTACATCCACACACACACCTACATCCACACACACACCTACATCCACACACACACCTACATCCACACACACACCTACATCCACACACACACCTACATTGCACACTAACACATACATCCACACATCCACACCTGTATGCACACACATATACATCCACACACACACCTATATGCACACACACACCTACATCCACACACACACCTACATCCACACACACACCTAAAAGCACACAGACACATACATCCACACACACACCTACATCCACACAAACACCTACATCCACACACACACCTATATGCACACACACACCTACATCCCCACACACACCTACATCCACACATACACACCTGTTAGCACACACCTACATCCACACACACACCTACATCCACACACACACCTACATCCACACACACACACACCTAAAATCACACAGACGCCTACATCCAAAAACACACCTGCACCCACACACACACCTACATCCACACACACACCTACATCCACACACACACCAATATGCACACACACACCAACATCCACACACACACACACTTACATTAACACACACACCTACATCCACACACACCCCTACATACACACACACACACCTACATCCACCAAGACACCTACATCCACACACACACCTACAGAAACACACGCATCTATGTGCACACACACACTTATAGGCACACACACGCCTACATCACCGCACACACCAACATCCACACACACACTTACATCCACACACAAACCTACATCCACACACACACACCCATATGCAGACACACACCTACATTCACACACACACCTACATCCACACACACACCTATATGCACACACACACCTATATGCACACACACCGATATGCACACACACGCCTACATCCACACACACGCCTACATCCACCCACACACCAATATGCACACACACACGTACATCCACACACACACCTACATCCACACACCTACATCCACACACACACCCACATCCACAGACACACCTACATCCACACACACACCAGTATCCACACCCACACCTACATCCACACACACACCTACATCCACACACACACCTACATCCACAGACACACCTACATCCACACACACACCTACATCCACACACACACCTGCATCCACACACACACACCTACATGCACACACACATATATGCACACACACCTACATCCTAACACACACCTACATCCACACACACACCTATGTGCACACACACACCTACATCCACACACACCTAAATCCACACACACAGCTACATGCACACACACACACCTACATCCACACACACACCTACATCCACACACACACCTACATCCACACACACCCCTACATCCACACACACTCTTATATGCACACACACCTACATACACACACACACCTGCGTCCACACACACATGCACATCCACGCACACACCTTTATTCACACACACCTACATACACACAGACACCTACATCCACACACACACCTATATGCACACACACGCGCACATCCACACACACACCTACATCCACACACACAGCTACATCCACACACACACCTGCATCCACACACACACCTACATCGACACACACGCCAACATCAACACGCACACTTACATCCGCACACACACCTACATCCACACACACACCTACATCCACACACACACCCACATCCACACACACACCTACCTGAACACACACACACACACCTATATGCACACACACACCCACATGCACACACACACCTACATCCACACACACACCTACATCCAAAAACACTCACCTACATCCACACACACAACTATATGCACACACACGCGCACATCCACACACACACCTACATCCACACACAAAGCTACATCCACACACACACCTGCATCCACACACACACCTACATCCACACACACAACCACATCCACACACACACCTACCTGAACACACACACACACTTATATGCACACACACACCCACATGCACACACACACCTACATCCACACACACACCTACATCCACACACACACACCTACATCCACACACACACCCACATCCACACACACACCTACATCCACACACACACCTTCATCCACACACACCTAGATACACACACACCTACATCCACACACACACCTATTTGCACACACACGCGCACATCCACACACACACCCACATCCGCACGCATACCTACATCCACACACACACCTGCATCCACACACACACCTACATCCACACACACCTACATCCACACACACACCAACCTACATCCACACACACACCTATATGCACACACACACCTACATCCACACACACACACACCTACATCCACACACACACCTACTTCCACACACACACACCTTTATCCACACACACACACCTACATCCACATACACACACCTATATGCACACACACACCCACATCCACACACACACCTACATCCACACACACACCTACATCCACACACACACCTACATCCACACACACACCTACATCCACACACACACCTACATCCACACACACACCTACATCCACACAAATACCTACATCCACACACACACCTATATGCACACACACACCTACATCCACACACACACCTACAACCACACACACCTACATCCACACACACACCTACATTCACACACACACCTACTACCACACACACACACCTTTATGCACACACACACACCTACAACCACACACACACCTACATCCACACACACACCTACATTCACACACACACTTACTTGCACACACACACCTACATCCACACACACATCAACCTACATCCACACACACACCTATATGCACACACACACCTACATCCACACACACCTACAACCACACACACACCTACACCCACACACACACCTACATTCACACACACACTTACATGCACACACACACCTACATCCACACACACACCTACATCCACACACACACACCTACATCCACACACACCTACATCCACACACACACCAACCTACATCCACACACACACCTATATGCACACACACACCTACATGCACACACACACACCTACATCCACACACACACCTACAACCACACACACCTACATCCACACACACACCTACATGCACACACACACCTACATCCACACACACACCAATATGCACACACACACCTACATCCGCACACACACCTACAACCACACACACACCTACATCCACACACACCTACATCCACACACACACCAACCTACATCCACACACACACCTATATGCACACACACACCTACATCCACACACACACACCAACATCCACACACACACATACTTCCACACACACACACCTTTATCCACACACACACACCTACATCCACATACACACACCTATATGCACACACACACACACCTACATCCACACACACACCTACATCCACACACACACCTACATCCACACACACACCTACATCCACACACACACCTACATCCACACACACACCTACATCCACACACACACCTACATCCACACAAACACCTACATCCACACACACACCTATATGCACACACACACCTACATCCACACACACACCTACAACCACACACACCTACATCCACACACACACCTACATTCACACACACACCTACTTCCACACACACACACCTTTATGCACGCACACACACCAACAACCACACACACACCTACATCCACACACACACCTACATTCACACACACACTTACATGCACACACACACCTACATCCACACACACATCAACCTACATCCACACACACACCTATATGCACACACACACCTACATCCACACACACACCTACATCCACACACACACCTACATCCACACACACACCTACATCCACGCACACACCTAGATGCACACACACACCTACATCCACACACACACCTACATTCACACACACACCTACATCCAGACACACACCTACATCCACACACACATCTACATCCACACATACACCTTTATGCACACACACACCTACATCCATACACACACACCTTTATCCACACACACACACCTACATCCACATACACACACCTATATGCACACACACACCTACATCCACACACACACCTACATCCACACACACCCCTACATCCACACACACTCTTATATGCACACACACCTACATACACACACACACCTGCGTCCACACACACATGCACATCCACGCACACACCTTTATTCACACACACCTACATACACACAGACACCTACATCCACACACACACCTATATGCACACACACGCGCACATCCACACACACACCTACATCCACACACACAGCTACATCCACACACACACCTGCATCCACACACACACCTACATCGACACACACGCCAACATCAACACGCACACTTACATCCGCACACACACCTACATCCACACACACACCTACATCCACACACACACCCACATCCACACACACACCTACCTGAACACACACACACCTATATGCACACACACACCCACATGCACACACACACCTACATCCACACACACACCTACATCCAAAAACACACACCTACATCCACACACACAACTATATGCACACACACGCGCACATCCACACACACACCTACATCCACACACAAAGCTACATCCACACACACACCTGCATCCACACACACACCTACATCCACACACACAACCACATCCACACACACACCTACCTGAACACACACACACACTTATATGCACACACACACCCACATGCACACACACACCTACATCCACACACACACCTACATCCACACCCACACACCTACATCCACACACACACCCACATCCACACACACACCTACATCCACACACACACCTTCATCCACACACACCTAGATACACACACACCTACATCCACACACACACCTATTTGCACACACACGCGCACATCCACACACACACCCACATCCGCACGCATACCTACATCCACACACACACCTGCATCCACACACACACCTACATCCACACACACCTACATCCACACACACACCAACCTACATCCACACACACACCTATATGCACACACACACCTACATCCACACACACACACACCTACATCCACACACACACCTACTTCCACACACACACACCTTTATCCACACACACACACCTACATCCACATACACACACCTATATGCACACACACACCCACATAGACACACACACCTACATCCACACACACACCTACATCCACACACACACCTACATCCACACACACACCTACATCCACACACACACCTACATCCACACACACACCTACATCCACACACACACCTACATCCACACAAACACCTACATCCACACACACACCTATATGCACACACACACCTACATCCACACACACACCTACAACCACACACACCTACATCCACACACACACCTACATTCACACACACACCTACTACCACACACACACACCTTTATGCACACACACACACCTACAACCACACACACACCTACATCCACACACACACCTACATTCACACACACACTTACTTGCACACACACACCTACATCCACACACACATCAACCTACATCCACACACACACCTATATGCACACACACACCTACATCCACACACACCTACAACCACACACACACCTACACCCACACACACACCTACATTCACACACACACTTACATGCACACACACACCTACATCCACACACACACCTACATCCACACACACACACCTACATCCACACACACCTACATCCACACACACACCAACCTACATCCACACACACACCTATATGCACACACACACCTACATGCACACACACACACCTACATCCACACACACACCTACAACCACACACACCTACATCCACACACACACCTACATGCACACACACACCTACATCCACACACACACCAATATGCACACACACACCTACATCCGCACACACACCTACAACCACACACACACCTACATCCACACACACCTACATCCACACACACACCAACCTACATCCACACACACACCTATATGCACACACACACCTACATCCACACACACACACCAACATCCACACACACACATACTTCCACACACACACACCTTTATCCACACACACACACCTACATCCACATACACACACCTATATGCACACACACACACACCTACATCCACACACACACCTACATCCACACACACACCTACATCCACACACACACCTACATCCACACACACACCTACATCCACACACACACCTACATCCACACACACACCTACATCCACACACACACCTACATCCACACACACACCTATATGCACACACACACCTACATCCACACACACACCTACAACCACACACACCTACATCCACACACACACCTACATTCACACACACACCTACTTCCACACACACACACCTTTATGCACGCACACACACCAACAACCACACACACACCTACATCCACACACACACCTACATTCACACACACACTTACATGCACACACACACCTACATCCACACACACATCAACCTACATCCACACACACACCTATATGCACACACACACCTACATCCACACACACACCTACATCCACACACACACCTACATCCACACACACACCTACATCCACGCACACACCTAGATGCACACACACACCTACATCCACACACACACCTACATTCACACACACACACCTACATCCAGACACACACCTACATCCACACACACATCTACATCCACACATACACCTTTATGCACACACACACCTACATCCATACACACACACCTTTATCCACACACACACACCTACATCCACATACACACACCTATATGCACACACACACCTACATCCACACACACACCTACATCCACACACACACCTACATCCACACACACCTACATCCACACACACACCAACCTACATCCACACACACACCTATATGCACACACACACCTACATCCACACACACACACCAACATCCACACACACACCTACTTCCACACACACACACCTTTATCCACACACACACACACCTACATCCACATACACACACCTATATGCACACACACACCTACATCCACACACACACCTACATCCACACACACACCTACATCCACACACACACCTACATCCACACACACACCTACATCCACACACACACCTACATCCACACACACACCTACATCCACACAAACACCTACATCCACACACGCACCTATATGCACACACACACCTACATCCACACACACACCTACAACCACACACACCTACATCCACACACACCTACATTCACACATACATTTACATGCACACACACACCAACATCCACACACACACCAACCTACATCCACACACACACCTATATGCACACACACACCTACATCCACACACACCTACAACCACACACACACCTACATCCACACACACGCGTACATCCACACACACTCCAATATGCACACACACAGCTACATCCGCACACACACCTGCATCCACACACCCATATGCAGACACACACCTACATCCACACACACACTTATATGCACACACACACTTACATCCACACACACACCTACAACCACACAAACACCTCCATCCACACACACACCTACATCCACACACACACCTACATCCACACAAACACCTACATCCACACACACACCTATATGCACACACACACCTTCATCCACACACACACCAACCTACATCCACACACACACCTATATGCACACACACACCTACATCCACACACACCTACAACCACACACACACCTACATCCACACACACACTTACATGCACACACACACCTACATCAACACACACACCTACATCCACACACACACACCTACATCCACACACACCTACATCCACACACACATCTGCATCCACACACACACCTTTATGCACACACACACCTACATCCACACACACACACCTTTATCCACACACACACACCTACATCCACATACACACACCTATATGCACACACACACACACCTACATCCACACACACACCTACATCCACACACACACCTACATCCACACACACACCTACATCCACACACACACCTACATCCACACACACACCTACATCCACACACACACCTACATCCACACAAACACCTACATCCACACACACACCTATATGCACACACACACCTACATCCACACACACACCTACAACCACACACACCTACATCCACACACACACCTACATTCACACACACACCTACTTCCACACACACACACCTTTATGCACGCACACACACCAACAACCACACACACACCTACATCCACACACACACCTACATTCACACACACACTTACATGCACACACACACCTACATCCACACACACATCAACCTACATCCACACACAGACCTATATGCACACACACACCTACATCCACACACACCTACAACCACACACACACCTACATCCACACACACACCTACATTCACACACACACTTACATGCACACACACACCTACATCCACACACACACCTACATCCACACACACACACCTACATCCACACACACCTACATCCACACACACACCAACCTACATCCACACACACACCTATATGCACACACACACCTACATCCACACACACACACCTACATCCACACACACACCTACTTCCACACACACACACCTTTATCCACACACACACCTACATCCACATACACACACCTATATGCACACACACACCTACATCCACACACACACCTACATCCACACACACACCAACATCCACACACACACCTACATCCACACACACACCTACATCCACACACACACCAACCTACATCCACACACACACCTATATGCACACACACACCTACATCCACACACACACACCAACATCCACACACACACCTACTTCCACACACACACACCTTTATCCACACACACACACCTACATCCACATACACACACCTGTATGCACACACACACCTACATCCACACACACACCTACATCCACACACACACCTACATCCACACACACACTTACATCCACACACACACCTACATCCACACACACACCTACATCCACACACACACCTACATCCACACAAACACCTACATCCACACACACACCTATATGCACACACACAATTACATCCACACACACACCTACAACCACACACACACCTACATCCACACACACACCTACATCCACACACACACCTATATCCACACACATACCTACATCCACACACACAGTTATATGCACATACACACCTACATCCACACACACACCTGCATGCAAATACACACCTACATCCACATACACACCTACATGCAAACACACACCAACATCCACACACACACACCTCCATGCACACACACACCATTATGCACACACACACCTCTATGTACACACACACCTACATCCACACACACACCTACATCCACACACACACCTACATCCACACACACACCTATTTGCGCACACACACCTTCATCCACACACACACCAACATCCGCACACACACTTACATCCACACACACACCCATATGCAAACACACACCTACATCCTCACACACACCTACATCCACACACACACCAACATCCACACACACACACCAATATGCACACACACACCTACATCCACAAACACACCTACATCCACACACAAATTTACATCCACACACACACCTTCATCCACACACACACACCTACATCCACACACACACCCACGTCCACACACACACCTTCATCCACACACACACAGCTACATCCGCACACACACCTACATGAACATACACATACCCATATCCACACCCACACCTTCATCCACACACACACCTACAACCACACACACACCCATAAGCACACACACCTACATACACACACACACCTACAACCACACACACACCTACATACACACACCTATATGCACACACACACGTACATCCACACACACACCAACATCCACACACACACTTAGGTCCACACACACACCGATGTACAAACACACACCTGCATCCACCCGCACACCTACATCTACACACAAACCTACATCCACACACGCACCTATATGCACTCACACACCTACATCCACACACAGACCAACATCCACACACACACCTACATCCACACACACACTTACATGCACACACACACCTACATCCACACACACACCTACATCTACACAAGCACCTTCATCCACACTCACACCTAAATGCACACACATACCTACATCAGCACACACCTATATCCACACACACACCTACATCCACACACACCTACATCCACACACACTTTTATGCACACACACACCTACATCCACACACACACCTACATCCACACACACACCTACATCCACACACACAGCTATATCCACAAACATACCTACATGCACACACACAGTTATATGCACATGCACACCTACATCCACACACACACCTGCATACAAATACACACCTACATCCACATACACACCTACATGGAAACACACACCAACATCCACACACACACACCTCCATGCACACACACACCATCATGCACACACACACCTCTATGCACACACACACCTACATCCACACACACATTTACATCCACACACACACCTATATGCACACACACACCTACATCCGCACACACACCTTCATCCACACACACACCAACATCCACACACACACTTACATCCACACACACACCCATATGCAAACACACACCTACATCCTCACACACACCTACATCCACACACACACCAACATCCACACACACACCATTATGCACACACACACCTACATCCACAAACACACCTACATCCACACACAAACCTACATCCACACACACACCAACATCCACACCCACACCTACATCCACACACACACCTATTTGCACAGACACATCTACAACCACAAACACACCTACATCCACAAACACACCTAAAGGCACAGAGACACCTACATGCACACACACACCTACATCCACACACACACCTATGTGAACACACACGCCTACATCCAGACAAACACCTACATCCACCAAGACACCTACATCCACACACACACAGCAACATCCACACACCAACATCCACACACACCTACATCCACACACACTTACATCCACACAGACACCTACATCCACACACACACCCATTTGCACACACGTCTACATACACACACACACCTACACCCACGCACACACCTACATTGCACACACACATACATCCACACACACGCCTACATTCACACATCCACACCTGTATGCACACACCTATTTCCACACACACACCTATATGCACACACACACCTACATCCACACACACACCTACATCAATACACACACCTAAAATCACACAGACACCTACATCCACACACACACCTGCATCCACACACACACCTACATCCACACACACACCTACTTCAACACGGACACCTACATCCACTAAGACACCTATATCCACACACACACCTACATCCACACACACACCTTCATCCACACACACACACCTACAACCACACACATACCTACATCCACACACACACCTATATGCACACACACACGTACATCCACACACACACCAACATCCACCCACACACTTACGTCCACACACACACCGATGTACAAACACACACCTGCATCCACCCGCACACCTACATCTACACACAAACCTACATCCACACACGCACCTATATGCACTCACACACCTACATCCACACACAGACCAACATCCACACACACACCTACATCCACACACACACTTACATGCACACGCACACCTACATCCACACACACACCTACATCTACACAAACACCTTCATGCACACTCACACCAAATGCACACACGTACCTTCATCAGCACACACCTATATCCACACGCACACCTACATCCACACACACACATACATCCACACACACACCTACATCCACACACACACCTACATCCACACACACACCTATATCCACAAACATACCTACATCCACACACACAGTTTTATGCACATACACACCCACATCCACACACACACCTGCATGCAAATACACACCTACATCCACATGCACACCTACTTGCAAACACACACCAACATCCACACACACACACCTCCATGCACACACACACCATTATGCAGACACACACCTACATCCACACACACACTTACATCCACACACACACCTTTTTGCACACACACACCTTCATCCACACACACAACTACACCCACACCCACACCAACATCCACACACACACCCACATCCACACACACACCCATAAGCACACACACCTACATACACACACACACCTACAACCACACACACACCTACATCCACACACACACCTATATGCACACACACACCTACATCCACACACACACCTACAACCACACACACACCTAAAATCACACAGACACCTACATCCACACACACACCTGCATCCACACACACACCTACATCCACACACACACCTACTTCAACACACACACCTACATCCACTAAGACACCTATATCCACACACACACCTACATCCACACACACACCTTCATCCACACACACACACCTACATCCACACACACACCTACATCCACACACACACCTTCATCGACACACACACAGCTCCAACCGCACACACACCTACATGAACATACACACACCCATATCCACACACACACCTACGAACACACACACACCCAGAAGCACACACACACCCGTAAGCACACCTACATACACACACACACCTACAAACACACACACACCTACAACCACACACACACGTAAAATCACACGGACACCTACATCCACACACACACCTACATCCACATACACACCTACATCCACACACACCAGCTACATCTGCACACACACCTACATCCACACACACACCCATACCCACACACGCACCTACATGCAAATACACACCTACATCCAAACACACACCTGCATGCAAATTCACACCTACATGCACACACACGCCTACATCCACACAAAAACCTACATCCACCAAGACACCCATACCCACACACACACCAAATCCAAACACACATCTACATGCACACACACACCTACATCCACACACACCAACAGACACACACGCACCTATATGCACACACATCTATATGCACGCACCCATCTACATCCACTCACACGCCTACATCCACACGCACTCCAATATGCGCGCATACACCTACATCCACACACACACATTCATCCACACACCTATATGCACACACACACCTACATCCACACACACACCAACATCCACGCACACACCTATATGCACACACACACCGACATCCACACACACACCTACATTCACACACACACCTACATCCAGACACACACCTACATCCACACACACACCTATATGCACACACACCTATATGCACACACACACCTACATCCACACACACACCTACATCCACACACACACCAATATGCACACACACACCAACATCCACACACACACACACTTACATTAACACACACACCTACATCCACACACACCCCTACATACACACACACACACCTACATCCACCAAGACACCTACATCCACACACACACCTACAGAAACACACGCATCTATGTGCACACACACACTTATAGGCACACACGCCTACATCACCGCACACACCAATATCCACACACACACTTACATCCACACACAAACCTAGATCCACACACACACACCCATATGCAGACACACACCTACATTCACACACACACCTACATCCACACACACACCTATATGCACACACACACCTACATGCACACACACACCTATATGCACACACACCGATATGCACACACACGCCTACATCCACACACACGCCTACATCCACCCACACACCAATATGCACACACACACGTACATCCACACACACACCTACATCCACACACCTACATCCACACACACACCCACATCCACAGACACACCTACATCCACACACACACCAGTATCCACACACACACACCTACATCCACACACACACCTACATCCACACACACACCTTCATCGACACACACACAGCTCCAACCGCCTACATCCACACGCACTCCAATATGCGCGCATACACCTACATCCACACACACACATTCATCCACACACCTATATGCACACACACACCTACATCCACACACACACCAACATCCACGCACACACCTATATGCACACACACACCGACATCCACACACACACCTACATTCACACACACACCTACATCCAGACACACACCTACATCCACACACACACCTATATGCACACACACCTATATGCACACACACACCTACATCCACACACACACCTACATCCACACACACACCAATATGCACACACACACCAACATCCACACACACACACACTTACATTAACACACACACCTACATCCACACACACCCCTACATACACACACACACACCTACATCCACCAAGACACCTACATCCACACACACACCTACAGAAACACACGCATCTATGTGCACACACACACTTATAGGCACACACGCCTACATCACCGCACACACCAATATCCACACACACACTTACATCCACACACAAACCTAGATCCACACACACACACCCATATGCAGACACACACCTACATTCACACACACACCTACATCCACACACACACCTATATGCACACACACACCTACATGCACACACACACCTATATGCACACACACCGATATGCACACACACGCCTACATCCACACACACGCCTACATCCACCCACACACCAATATGCACACACACACGTACATCCACACACACACCTACATCCACACACCTACATCCACACACACACCCACATCCACAGACACACCTACATCCACACACACACCAGTATCCACACACACACACCTACATCCACACACACACCTACATCCACACACACACCTTCATCGACACACACACAGCTCCAACCGCACACACACCTACATGAACATACACACACCCATATCCACACACACACCTACGAACACACACACACCCAGAAGCACACACACACCCGTAAGCACACCTACATACACACACACACCTACAAACACACACACACCTACAACCACACACACACGTAAAATCACACGGACACCTACATCCACACACACACCTACATCCACATACACACCTACATCCACACACACCAGCTACATCTGCACACACACCTACATCCACACACACACCCATACCCACACACGCACCTACATGCAAATACACACCTACATCCAAACACACACCTGCATGCAAATTCACACCTACATGCACACACACGCCTACATCCACACAAAAACCTACATCCACCAAGACACCCATACCCACACACACACCAAATCCAAACACACATCTACATGCACACACACACCTAGATCCACACACACCAACAGACACACACGCACCTATATGCACACACATCTATATGCACGCACCCATCTACATCCACTCACACGCCTACATCCACACGCACTCCAATATGCGCGCATACACCTACATCCACACACACACATTCATCCACACACCTATATGCACACACACACCTACATCCACACACACACCAACATCCACGCACACACCTATATGCACACACACACCGACATCCACACACACACCTACATTCACACACACACCTACATCCAGACACACACCTACATCCACACACACACCTATATGCACACACACCTATATGCACACACACACCTACATCCACACACACACCTACATCCACACACACACCAATATGCACACACACACCAACATCCACACACACACACACTTACATTAACACACACACCTACATCCACACACACCCCTACATACACACACACACACCTACATCCACCAAGACACCTACATCCACACACACACCTACAGAAACACACGCATCTATGTGCACACACACACTTATAGGCACACACACGCCTACATCACCGCACACACCAATATCCACACACACACTTACATCCACACACAAACCTAGATCCACACACACACACCCATATGCAGACACACACCTACATTCACACACACACCTACATCCACACACACACCTATATGCACACACACACCTACATGCACACACACACCTATATGCACACACACCGATATGCACACACACGCCTACATCCACACACACGCCTACATCCACCCACACACCAATATGCACACACACACGTACATCCACACACACACCTACATCCACACACCTACATCCACACACACACCCACATCCACAGACACACCTACATCCACACACACACCAGTATCCACACACACACACCTACATCCACACACACACCTACATCCACACACACACCTTCATCGACACACACACAGCTCCAACCGCACACACACCTACATGAACATACACACACCCATATCCACACACACACCTACGAACACACACACACCCAGAAGCACACACACACCCGTTAGCACACCTACATACACACACACACCTACAAACACACACACACCTACAACCACACACACACGTAAAATCACACGGACACCTACATCCACACACACACCTACATCCACATACACACCTACATCCACACACACCAGCTACATCTGCACACACACCTACATCCACACACACACCCATACCCACACACGCACCTACATGCAAATACACACCTACATCCAAACACACACCTGCATGCAAATTCACACCTACATGCACACACACGCCTACATCCACACAAAAACCTACATCCACCAAGACACCCATACCCACTCACACACCAAATCCAAACACACATCTACATGCACACACACACCTACATCCACACACACCAACAGACACACACGCACCTATATGCACACACATCTATATGCACGCACCCATCTACATCCACTCACACGCCTACATCCACACGCACTCCAATATGCGCGCATACACCTACATCCACACACACACATTCATCCACACACCTATATGCACACACACACCTACATCCACACACACACCAACATCCACGCACACACCTATATGCACACACACACCGACATCCACACACACACCTACATTCACACACACACCTACATCCAGACACACACCTACATCCACACACACACCTATATGCACACACACCTATATGCACACACACACCTACATCCACACACACACCTACATCCACACACACACCAATATGCACACACACACCAACATCCACACACACACACACTTACATTAACACACACACCTACATCCACACACACCCCTACATACACACACACACACCTACATCCACCAAGACACCTACATCCACACACACACCTACAGAAACACACGCATCTATGTGCACACACACACTTATAGGCACACACACGCCTACATCACCGCACACACCAACATCCACACACACACTTACATCCACACACAAACCTACATCCACACACACACACCCATATGCAGACACACACCTACATTCACACACACACCTACATCCACACACACACCTATATGCACACACACACCTACATGCACACACACACCTATATGCACACACACCGATATGCACACACACGCCTACATCCACACACACGCCTACATCCACCCACACACCAATATGCACACACACACGTACATCCACACACACCTACATCCACACACCTACATCCACACACACACCCACATCCACAGACACACCTACATCCACACACACACCAGTATCCACACCCACACCTACATCCACACACACACCTACATCCACACACACACCTACATCCACAGACACACCTACATCCACACACACACCTACATCCACACACACACCTGCATCCACACACACACCTACATGCACACACACATATATGCACACACACCTACATCCTAACACACACCTACATCCACACACACACCTATGTGCACACACACACCTACATCCACACACACCTAAATCCACACACACAGCTACATGCACACACACACACCTACATCCACACACACACCTACATCCACACACACACCTACATCCACACACACCCCTACATCCACACACACTCTTATATGCACACACACCTACATACACACACACACCTGCGTCCACACACACATGCACATCGACGCACACACCTTTATTCACACACACCTACATACACACAGACACCTACATCCACACACACACCTATATGCACACACACGCGCACATCTACACACACACCTACATCCACACACACAGCTACATCCACACACACACCTGCATCCACACACACACCTACATCCACACACACGCCAACATCAACACGCACACTTACATCCGCACACACACCTACATCCACACACAAAGCTACATCCACACACACACCTGCATCCACACACACACCTACATCCACACACACAACCACATCCACACACACACATTCATCCACACACCTATATGCACACACACACCGACATCCACACACACACCTACATTCACACACACACCTACATCCAGACACACACCTACATCCACACACACACCTATATGCACACACACCTATATGCACACACACACCTACATCCACACACACACCTACATCCACACACACACCAATATGCACACACACACCAACATCCACACACACACACACTTACATTAACACACACACCTACATCCACACACACCCCTACATACACACACACACACCTACATCCACCAAGACACCTACATCCACACACACACCTACAGAAACACACGCATCTATGTGCACACACAGACTTATAGGCACACACACGCCTACATCACCGCACACACCAACATCCACACACACACTTACATCCACACACAAACCTACATCCACACACACACACCCATATGCAGACACACACCTACATTCACACACACACCTACATCCACACACACACCTATATGCACACACACACCTACATGCACACACACACCTATATGCACACACACCGATATGCACACACACGCCTACATCCACACACACGCCTACATCCACCCACACACCAATATGCACACACACACGTACATCCACACACACCTACATCCACACACCTACATCCACACACACACCCACATCCACAGACACACCTACATCCACACACACACCAGTATCCACACCCACACCTACATCCACACACACACCTACATCCACACACACACCTACATCCACAGACACACCTACATCCACACACACACCTACATCCACACACACACCTGCATCCACACACACACCTACATGCACACACACATATATGCACACACACCTACATCCTAACACACACCTACATCCACACACACACCTATGTGCACACACACACCTACATCCACACACACCTAAATCCACACACACAGCTACATGCACACACACACACCTACATCCACACACACACCTACATCCACACACACACCTACATCCACACACACCCCTACATCCACACACACTCTTATATGCACACACACCTACATACACACACACACCTGCGTCCACACACACATGCACATCGACGCACACACCTTTATTCACACACACCTACATACACACAGACACCTACATCCACACACACACCTATATGCACACACACGCGCACATCTACACACACACCTACATCCACACACACAGCTACATCCACACACACACCTGCATCCACACACACACCTACATCCACACACACGCCAACATCAACACGCACACTTACATCCGCACACACACCTACATCCACACACAAAGCTACATCCACACACACACCTGCATCCACACACACACCTACATCCACACACACAACCACATCCACACACACACCTACCTGAAAACACACACACTTATATGCACACACACACCCACATGCACACACACACCTACATCCACACACACACCTACATCCACACACACACACCTACATCCACACACACACCCACATCCACACACACACCTACATCCACACACACACCTTCATCCACACACACCTAGATACACACATACCTACATCCACACACACACCAATATGCACACACACACCTTTATTCACACACACCTACATACACACAGACACCTACATCCACACACACACCTATTTGCACACACACGCGCACATCCACACACACACCCACATCCGCACGCATACCTACATCCACACACACACCTGCATCCACACACACACCTACATCCACACACACCTACATCCACACACACACCAACCTACATCCACACACACACCTATATGCACACACACACCTACATCCACACACACACACACCTACATCCACACACACACCTACTTCCACACACACACACCTTTATCCACACACACACACCTACATCCACATACACACACCTATATGCACACACACACCCACATCCACACACACACCTACATCCACACACACACCTACATCCACACACACACCTACATACACACACACCTACATCCACACACACACCTACATCCACACACACACCTACATCCACACACACACCTACATCCACACAAACACCTACATCCACACACACACCTATATGCACACACACACCTACATCCACACACACACCTACAACCACAGACACCTACATCCACACACACACCTACATTCACACACACACCTACTACCACACACACACACCTTTATGCACACACACACACCTACAACCACACACACACCTACATCCACACACACACCTACATTCACACACACACTTACTTGCACACACACACCTACATCCACACACACATCAACCTACATCCACACACACACCTAAATGCACACACACACCTACATCCACACACACCTACAACCACACACACACCTACACCCACACACACACCTACATTCACACACACACTTACATGCACACACACACCTACATCCACACACACACCTACATCCACACACACACACCTACATCCACACACACCTACATCCACACACACACCAACCTACATCCACACACACACCTATATGCACACACACACCTACATGCACACACACACACCTACATCCACACACACACCTACAACCACACACACCTACATCCACACACACACCTACATGCACACACACACCTACATCCACACACACACCAATATGCACACACACACCTACATCCGCACACACACCTACAACCACACACACACCTACATCCACACACACACCTACATTTACACACACACATACATGCACACACACACCTACATCCACACACACACCTACATCCACACACACACCTACATCCACACACACACCTACATCCACACACACACCTACATCCACACACACACCTACATCCACACACACACCTACATCCACACACACACCTACATCCACACACACACCTACATCCACACACACACCTACATCCACACACACACATACATTGCACACTAACACATACATCCACACACACATCTACATCCACACACACACCTAAAAGCACACAGACACATACATCCACACACACACCTACATCCACACAAACACCTACATCCACACACACACCTATATGCACACACACACCTACATCCCCACACACACCTACATCCACACATCCACACCTGTTAGCACACACCTACATCCACACACACACCTACATCCACACACACACCTACATCCACACACACACCTAAAATCACACAGACGCCTACATCCAAAAACACACCTGCACCCACACACACACCTACATCCACACACACACCTACATCCACACACACACCAATATGCACACACACACCAACATCCACACACACACACACTTACATTAACACACACACCTACATCCACACACACACCTACATCCACACACACACACCTACATCCACCAAGACACCTACATCCACACACACACCTACAGACACACACGCAGCTATGTGCACACACACACTTATATGCACACACACGCCTACATCACCGCACACACCAACATCCACACCCACACTTACATCCACACACAAACCTACATCCACACACACACCCATATGCAGACACACACCTACATTCACACACACACCAACATCCACTCACACACCTACATCCACATACACACCTACATCCACACACACACCCACATCCACACACACACCAACCAGAACACACACACACACACCTATATGCACACACACACCCACATGCACACACACACCTACATCCACACACACACCTACATCCAAAAACACACACCTATATCCACACACACAACTATATGCACGCACACGCGCACATCCACACACACACCTACATCCACACACAAAGCTACATCCACACACACACCTGCATCCACACACACACCTACATCCACACACACACACCCACATCCACACACACACCTACCTGAACACACACACACACTTATATGCAGACACACACCCACATGCACACACACACCTACATCCACACACACACCTACATCCACACACACACACCTACATCCACACACACACCCACATCCACACACACACGTACATCCACACACACCGACATCCCTCCACACACCTACATCCACACACACACCTTCATCCACACACACCTAGATACACACACACACCTACATCCACACACACACCAATATGCACACACACACCTTTATTCACACACACCTACATACACACAGACACCTACATCCACACACACACCCATATGCACACACACACCTACATCCACACACACACCTACAACCACAGACACCTACATCCACACACACACCTACATTCACACACACACCTACTACCACACACACACACCTTTATGCACACACACACACCTACAACCACACACACACCTACATCCACACACACACCTACATTCACACACACACTTACTTGCACACACACACCTACATCCACACACACATCAACCTACATCCACACACACACCTATATGCACACACACACCTACATCCACACACACCTACAACCACACACACACCTACACCCACACACACACCTACATTCACACACACACTTACATGCACACACACACCTACATCCACACACACACCTACATCCACACACACCTACATCCACACACACACCAACCTACATCCACACACACACCTATATGCACACACACACCTACATGCACACACACACACCTACATCCACACACACACCTACAACCACACACACCTACATCCACACACACACCTACATGCACACACACACCTACATCCACACACACACCAATATGCACACACACACCTACATCCGCACACACACCTACAACCACACACACACCTACATCCACACACACACCTACATTTACACACACACATACATGCACACACACACCTACATCCACACACACACCTACATCCACACACACACCTACATCCACACTCACACCTACATCCACACACACACCTACATCCACACACACACCTACATCCACACACACACCTACATCCACACACACACCTACATCCACACACACACCTACATCCACACACACACCTACATCCACACACACACATACATTGCACACTAACACATACATCCACACACACATCTACATCCACACACACACCTAAAAGCACACAGACACATACATCCACACACACACCTACATCCACACAAACACCTACATCCACACACACACCTATATGCACACACACACCTACATCCCCACACACACCTACATCCACACATCCACACCTGTTAGCACACACCTACATCCACACACACACCTACATCCACACACACACCTACATCCACACACACACCTAAAATCACACAGACGCCTACATCCAAAAACACACCTGCACCCACACACACACATACATCCACACACACACCTACATCCACACACACACCAATATGCACACACACACCAACATCCACCAAGACACCTACATCCACACACACACCTACAGACACACACGCAGCTATGTGCACACACACACTTATATGCACACACACGCCTACATCACCGCACACACCAACATCCACACCCACACTTACATCCACACACAAACCTACATCCACACACACACCCATATGCAGACACACACCTACATTCACACACACACCAACATCCACTCACACACCTACATCCACACACACACCTACATCCACACACACACCCACATCCACACACACACCTACCTGAACACACACACACACACCTATATGCACACACACACCCACATGCACACACACACCTACATCCACACACACACCTACATCCAAAAACACACACCTACATCCACACACACAACTATATGCACGCACACGCGCACATCCACACACACACCTACATCCACACACAAAGCTACATCCACACACACACCTGCATCCACACACACACCTACATCCACACACACACACCCACATCCACACACACACCTACCTGAACACACACACACACTTATATGCAGACACACACCCACATGCACTCACACACCTACATCCACACACACACCTACATCCACACACACACACCTACATCCACACACACACCCACATCCACACACACACGTACATCCACACACACCGACATCCCTCCACACACCTACATCCACACACACACCTTCATCCACACACACCTAGATACACACACACACCTACATCCACACACACACCAATATGCACACACACACCTTTATTCACACACACCTACATACACACAGACACCTACATCCACACACACACCCATATGCACACACACGCGCACATCCACACACACACCCACATCCGCACGCATAAGTACATCCACACACACACCTGCATCCACACACACACCTACATCCACACACACACCTTCATCCACACACACCTACATACAGACACACACCTACATCCACACACACACCAATATGCACACACACACCAACATCCACACACACACCTATATGCACACACAAACACCAACATGCACACACACACCTTCATCCACACACACACCTATATCTACACACACACCTACATCCACACACACACACCTACATCCACACATACACCTAAAATCACACAGACACCTACATCCACACACACACCTGCATCCACACGCACCTACAGACACACACACTCCAATATGCACGCACACACCTACATCCGCAATAACACTTATATGCACACACACACCTACATCCACACACACACCTACTACCACACACACACCTACATCCACACACACAGCTACATTTACACACACACATACGTTCACACAAACCTACATCCACACAAACACCTACATCCACACACACACCTACATCCACACACACACCTACATCCACACACACCTACATCCACACAGACACCTATATGCACACACACACCTACATCCACACACACACCTACATCCACACACACATCTACATCCACACACACACCTACATCCACACACACACCTACATCCACACACACACCAACATCCACACACACACCTACATCCACGCAAACACCTATATGCACACACACACCTACATCCACACACACACCTACATTCACACACACACCTACATCCAGACACACACCTACATCCACTCACACATCTACATCCACACACACACCTTTATGCACACACACACCTACATCCACACACACACACCTTTATCCACGCACACACACCTTCATCCACATACACACACCTATATGCACACACACACCTACATCCACTCAGACGCCTACATCCACACACGCTCCAATATGCACGCACACACCTACATCCGCACACACACCTGCATCCACACACCCATATGCAGACACACACCTACATCCACACACACACCTACAACCACACACACACCTGCATCCACACACACACCTACATTTACACACACACATACGTTAACACACCTACATCCACACACACACCTACATCCACACAAACACCTACATCCACACACACACCTACAACCATACACACACCTATATCGACACACACACCTTCATGCACACACACACCTACATCCACACACACCTACATCCAGACAGACACCTATATGCACACACACACCTACATCCACACACACACCTACATCCACACACACACCTACATCCAGACACACACCTACATCCACACACACATCTACATCCACACACACACCTTTATGCACACACACACCTACATCCACACACACACACCTTTATCCACACACACACACCTACATCCACATACACACACCTATATGCACACACACACCTACATCCACACACACACCTACATCCACACACACACCTACATCCACACACACACCTACATCCACACACACACCTACATCCACACACACACCTACATCCACACACACACCTACATCCACACACACACCTACAACCATACACACACCTATATCGACACACACACCTTCATGCACACACACACCTACATCCACACACACCTACATCCACACAGACACCTATATGCACACACACACCTACATCCACACACACACCTACATCCACACACACACCTACATCCAGACACACACCTACATCCACACACACATCTACATCCACACACACACCTTTATGCACACACAGACCTACATCCACACACACACACCTTTATCCACACACACACACCTACATCCACATACACACACCTATATGCACACACACACCTACATCCACACACACACCTACATCCACACACACACCTACATCCACACACACACCTACATCCACACACACACCTACATCCACACACACACCTACATCCACACACACACCTACATCCACACACACACCTACATCCACACACGCACCTACATGCACACACACACCTACATCCACACACACACCTACAACCACACACACACCTACATCCACGCACACACCTACATTCACACACACTTTTACATGCACACACACACCTACATCCACACACACACCAACCTACATCCACACACGCACCTATATGCAGACACACACCCACATCCACACACACACTTATATGCACACACACACTTACATCCACACACACACCTACAACCACACACACACCTCCATCCACACACACACCTACATCCACACACACACCTACATCCACACACACACCTACATCCACACACACACCTATATGCACACACACACCTTCATCCACACACACACCAACCTACATCCACTCACACACCTATATGCACACACACACCTACATCCACACACACCTACAACCACACACACACCTACATCCACACACACACTTACATGCACACACACACCTACATCAACACACACACCTACATCCACACACACACACCTACATCCACACACACCTACATCCACACACACATCTGCATCCACACACACACCTTTATGCACACACACACCTACATCCACACACACACACCTTTATCCACACACACACACCTACATCCACATACACACACCTATATGCACACACACACCTACATCCACACACACAACTACATCCACACACACACCTACATCCACACACACACCTACATCCACACACACACCTACATCCACGCACACACCCAGATGCACACACACATCTACATCCACACACACACCTACATTCACACACACACCTACATCCAGACACACACCTACATCCACACACACATCTACATCCACACACACACCTTTATGCACACACACACCTACATCCACACACACACACCTTTATCCACACACACACACCTACATCCACATACACACACCTATATGCACACACACACCTACATCCACACACACACCTACATCCACACACACACCTACATCCACAGACACCTACATCCACACACACCTACATCCACACACACACCAACCTACATCCACACACACACCTACATCCACACACACACACCAACATCCACACACACACATACTTCCACACACACACACCTTTATCCACACACACACACCTACATCCACATACACACACCTATATGCACACACACACACACCTACATCCACACACACACCTACATCCACACACACACCTACATCCACACACACACCTACATCCACACACACACCTACATCCACACACACACCTACATCCACACACACACCTACATCCACACAAACACCTACATCCACACACACACCTATATGCACACACACACCTACATCCACACACACACCTACAACCACACACACCTACATCCACACACACACCTACATTCACACACACACCTACTTCCACACACACACACCTTTATGCACGCACACACACCAACAACCACACACACACCTACATCCACACACACACCTACATTCACACACACACTTACATGCACACACACACCTACATCCACACACACATCAACCTACATCCACACACACACCTATATGCACACACACACCTACATCCACACACACACCTACATCCACACACACACCTACATCCACACACACACCTACATCCACGCACACACCTAGATGCACACACACACCTACATCCACACACACACCTACATTCACACACACACCTACATCCAGACACACACCTACATCCACACACACATCTACATCCACACATACACCTTTATGCACACACACACCTACATCCATACACACACACCTTTATCCACACACACACACCTACATCCACATACACACACCTATATGCACACACACACCTACATCCACACATACACCTACATCCACACACACACCTACACCCACACACACCTACATCCACACACACACCAACCTACATCCACACACACACCTATATGCACACACACACCTACATCCACACACACACACCAACATCCACACACACACCTACTTCCACACACACACACCTTTATCCACACACACACACACCTACATCCACATACACACACCTATATGCACACACACACCTACATCCACACACACACCTACATCCACACACACACCTACATCCACACACACACCTACATCCACACACACACCTACATCCACACACACACCTACATCCACACACACACCTACATCCACACAAACACCTACATCCACACACGCACCTATATGCACACACACACCTACATCCACACACACACCTACAACCACACACACCTACATCCACACACACGCGTACATCCACACACACTCCAATATGCACGCACACACCTACATCCGCACACACACCTGCATCCACACACCCATATGCAGACACACACCTAAATCCACACACACACTTATATGCACACACACACTTACATCCACACACACACCTACAACCACACACACACCTCCATCCACACACACACCTACATCCACACACACACCTACATCCACACACACACCTACATCCACACAAACACCTACATCCACACACACACCTATATGCACACACACACCTTCATCCACACACACACCAACCTACATCCACACACACACCTATATGCACACACACACCTACATCCACACACACCTACAACCACACACACACCTACATCCACACACACACTTACATGCACACACACACCTACATCAACACACACACCTACATCCACACACACACACCTACATCCACACACACCTACATCCACACACACATCTGCATCCACACACACACCTTTATGCACACACACACCTACATCCACACACACACACCTTTATCCACACACACACACCTACATCCACATACACACACCTATATGCACACACACACCTACATCCACACACACACCTACATCCACACACACACCTACATCCACACACACACCTACATCCACACACACACCTACATCCACGCACACACCTAGATGCACACACACACCTACATCCACACACACACCTACATTCACACACACACCTACATCCAGACACACACCTACATCCACACACACATCTACATCCACACACACACCTTTATGCACACACACACCTACATCCACACACACACACATTTATCCACACACACACACCTACATCCACATACACACACCTATATGCACACACACACCTACATCCACACACACACCTACATCCACACACACACCTACATCCACAGACACCTACATCCACACACACCTACATCCACACACACACCAACCTACATCCACACACACACCTACATCCACACACACACACCAACATCCACACACACACATACTTCCACACACACACACCTTTATCCACACACACACACCTACATCCACATACACACACCTATATGCACACACACACACACCTACATCCACACACACACCTACATCCACACACACACCTACATCCACACACACACCTACATCCACACACACACCTACATCCACACACACACCTACATCCACACACACACCTACATCCACACAAACACCTACATCCACACACACACCTATATGCACACACACACCTACATCCACACACACACCTACAACCACACACACCTACATCCACACACACACCTACATTCACACACACACCTACTTCCACACACACACACCTTTATGCACGCACACACACCAACAACCACACACACACCTACATCCACACACACACCTACATTCACACACACGCTTACATGCACACACACACCTACATCCACACACACATCAACCTACATCCACACACACACCTATATGCACACACACACCTACATCCACACACACACCTACATCCACACACACACCTACATCCACACACACACCTACATCCACGCACACACCTAGATGCACACACACACCTACATCCACACACACACCTACATTCACACACACACCTACATCCAGACACACACCTACATCCACACACACATCTACATCCACACATACACCTTTATGCACACACACACCTACATCCATACACACACACCTTTATCCACACACACACACCTACATCCACATACACACACCTATATGCACACACACACCTACATCCACACATACACCTACATCCACACACACACCTACACCCACACACACCTACATCCACACACACACCAACCTACATCCACACACACACCTATATGCACACACACACCTACATCCACACACACACACCAACATCCACACACACACCTACTTCCACACACACACACCTTTATCCACACACACACACACCTACATCCACATACACACACCTATATGCACACACACACCTACATCCACACACACACCTACATCCACACACACACCTACATCCACACACACACCTACATCCACACACACACCTACATCCACACACACACCTACATCCACACACACACCTACATCCACACAAACACCTACATCCACACACGCACCTATATGCACACACACACCTACATCCACACACACACCTACAACCACACACACCTACATCCACACACACGCGTACATCCACACACACTCCAATATGCACGCACACACCTACATCCGCACACACACCTGCATCCACACACCCATATGCAGACACACACCTAAATCCACACACACACTTATATGCACACACACACTTACATCCACACACACACCTACAACCACACACACACCTCCATCCACACACACACCTACATCCACACACACACCTACATCCACACACACACCTACATCCACACAAACACCTACATCCACACACACACCTATATGCACACACACACCTTCATCCACACACACACCAACCTACATCCACACACACACCTATATGCACACACACACCTACATCCACACACACCTACAACCACACACACACCTACATCCACACACACACTTACATGCACACACACACCTACATCAACACACACACCTACATCCACACACACACACCTACATCCACACACACCTACATCCACACACACATCTGCATCCACACACACACCTTTATGCACACACACACCTACATCCACACACACACACCTTTATCCACACACACACACCTACATCCACATACACACACCTATATGCACACACACACCTACATCCACACACACACCTACATCCACACACACACCTACATCCACACACACACCTACATCCACACACACACCTACATCCACGCACACACCTAGATGCACACACACACCTACATCCACACACACACCTACATTCACACACACACCTACATCCAGACACACACCTACATCCACACACACATCTACATCCACACACACACCTTTATGCACACACACACCTACATCCACACACACACACATTTATCCACACACACACACCTACATCCACATACACACACCTATATGCACACACACACCTACATCCACACACACACCTACATCCACACACACACCTACATCCACACACACCTACATCCACACACACACCAACCTACATCCACACACACACCTATATGCACACACACACCTACATCCACACACACACACCAACATCCACACACACACATACTTCCACACACACACACCTTTATCCACACACACACACCTACATCCACATACACACACCTATATGCACACACACACCTACATCCACACACACACCTACATCCACACACACACCTACATCCACACACACACCTACATCCACACACACACCTACATCCACACACACACCTACATCCACACACACACCTACATCCACACAAACACCTACATCCACACACACACCTATATGCACACACACACCTACATCCACACACACACCTACAACCACACACACCTACATCCACACAAACACCTACATCCACACACACACCTATATGCACACACACACCTTCATCCACACACACACCAACCTACATCCACACACACACCTATATGCACACACACACCTACATCCACACACACCTACAACCACACACACACCTACATCCACACACACACTTACATGCACACACACACCTACATCAACACACACACCTACATCCACACACACACACCTACATCCACACACACCTACATCCACACACACATCTGCATCCACACACACACCTTTATGCACACACACACCTACATCCACACACACACACCTTTATCCACACACACACACCTACATCCACATACACACACCTATATGCACACACACACCTACATCCACACACACACCTACATCCACACACACACCTACATCCACACACACACCTACATCCACACACACACCTACATCCACGCACACACCTAGATGCACACACACACCTACATCCACACACACACCTACATTCACACACACACCTACATCCAGACACACACCTACATCCACACACACATCTACATCCACACACACACCTTTATGCACACACACACCTACATCCACACACACACACATTTATCCACACACACACACCTACATCCACATACACACACCTATATGCACACACACACCTACATCCACACACACACCTACATCCACACACACACCTACATCCACACACACCTACATCCACACACACACCAACCTACATCCACACACACACCTATATGCACACACACACCTACATCCACACACACACACCAACATCCACACACACACATACTTCCACACACACACACCTTTATCCACACACACACACCTACATCCACATACACACACCTATATGCACACACACACCTACATCCACACACACACCTACATCCACACACACATCTACATCCACACACACACCTACATCCACACACACACCTACATCCACACACACACCTACATCCACACACACACCTACATCCACACAAACACCTACATCCACACACACACCTATATGCACACACACACCTACATCCACACACACACCTACAACCACACACACCTACATCCACACACACACCTACATTCACACACACACCTACTTCCACACACACACACCTTTATGCACGCACACACACCAACAACCACACACACACCTACATCCACACACACACCTACATTCACACACACACTTACATGCACACACACACCTACATACACACACACATCAACCTACATCCACACACACACCTATATGCACACACACACCTACATCCACACACACCTACAACCACACACACACCTACATCCACACACACACCTACATTCACACACACACTTACATGCACACACACACCTACATCCACACACACACCTACATCCACACACACACACCTACATCCACACACACCTACATCCACACACACACCAACCTACATCCACACACACACCTATATGCACACACACACCTACATCCACACACACACACCTACATCCACACACACACCTACTTCCACACACACACACCTTTATCCACACACACACACCTACATCCACATACACACACCTATATGCACACACACACCTACATCCACACACACACCTACATCCACACACACACCAACATCCACACACACACCTACATCCACACACACACCTACATCCACACACACACCAACCTACATCCACACACACACCTATATGCACACACACACCTACATCCACACACACACACCAACATCCACACACACACCTACTTCCACACACACACACCTTTATCCACACACACACACCTACATCCACATACACACACCTATATGCACACACACACCTACATCCACACACACACCTACATCCACACACACACCTACATCCACACACACACTTACATCCACACACACACCTACATCCACACACACACCTACATCCACACACACACCTACATCCACACAAACACCTACATCCACACACACACCTATATGCACACACACACCTACATCCACACACACACCTACAACCACACACACACCTACATCCACACACACACCTACATCCACACACACACCTACATCCACACACACACCTACATCCACACAAACACCTACATCCACACACACACCTATATGCACACACACACCTGCATACAAATACACACCTACATCCACATACACACCTACATGGAAACACACACCAACATCCACACACACACACCTCCATGCACACACACACCATCATGCACACACACACCTCTATGCACACACACACCTACATCCACACACACATTTACATCCACACACACACCTATATGCACACACACACCTACATCCGCACACACACCTTCATCCACACACACACCAACATCCACACACACACTTACATCCACACACACACCCATATGCAAACACACACCTACATCCTCACACACACCTACATCCACACACACACCAACATCCACACACACACCATTATGCACACACACACCTACATCCACAAACACACCTACATCCACACACAAACCTACATCCACACACACACCAACATCCACACCCACACCTACATCCACACACACACCTATTTGCACAGACACATCTACAACCACAAACACACCTACATCCACAAACACACCTAAAGGCACAGAGACACCTACATGCACACACACACCTACATCCACACACACACCTATGTGAACACACACGCCTACATCCAGACAAACACCTACATCCACCAAGACACCTACATCCACACACACACAGCAACATCCACACACCAACATCCACACACACCTACATCCACACACACTTACATCCACACAGACACCTACATCCACACACACACCCATTTGCACACACGTCTACATACACACACACACCTACACCCACGCACACACCTACATTGCACACACACATACATCCACACACACGCCTGCATTCACACATCCACACCTGTATGCACGCACACCTATTTCCACACACACACCTATATGCACACACACACCTACATCCACACACACACCTACATCAATACACACACCTAAAATCACACAGACACCTACATCCACACACTCACCTGCATCCACACACACACCTACATCCACACACACACCTACTTCAACACAGACACCTACATCCACTAAGACACCTATATCCACACACACACCTACATCCACACACACACCTTCATCCACACACACACACCTACAACCACACACACACCTACATCCACACACACACCTATATGCACACACACACGTACATCCACACACACACCAACATCCACCCACACACTTACGTCCACACACACACGGATGTACAAACACACACCTGCATCCACCCGCACACCTACATCTACACACAAACCTACATCCACACACGCACCTATTTGCACTCACACACCTACATCCACACACAGACCAACATCCACACACACACCTACATCCACACACACACTTACATGCACACGCACACCTACATCCACACACACACCTACATCTACGCAAACACCTTCATGCACACTCACACCAAATGCACACACATACCTTCATCAGCACACACCTATATCCACACGCACACCTACATCCACACACACACATACATCCACACACACACCTACATCCACACACACACCTACATCCACACACACATCTATATCCACAAACATACCTACATCCACACACACAGTTTTATGCACATACACACCCACATCCACACACAGACCTGCATGCAAATACACACCTACATCCACATGCACACCTACTTGCAAACACACACCAACATCCACACACACACACCTCCATGCACACACACACCATTATGCAGACACACACCTACATCCACACACACACTTACATCCACACACACACCTTTTTGCACACACACACCTTCATCCACACACACAACTACACCCACACCCACACCAACATCGACACACACACCCACATCCACACACACACCCATAAGCACACACACCTACATACACACACACACCTACAACCACACACACACCTACATCCACACACACACCTATATGCACACACACACCTACATCCACACACACACCTACAACCACACACACACCTAAAATCACACAGACACCTACATCCACACACACACCTGCATCCACACACACACCTACATCCACACACACACCTACTTCAACACACACACCTACATCCACTAAGACACCTATATCCACACACACACCTACATCCACACACACACCTTCATCCACACACACACACCTACATCCACACACACACCTACATCCACACACACACCTTCATCGACACACACACAGCTCCAACCGCACACACACCTACATGAACATACAGACACCCATATCCACACACACACCTACGAACACACACACACCCAGAAGCACACACACACCCGTAAGCACACCTACATACACACACACACCTACAAACACACACACACCTACAACCACACACACACGTAAAATCACACGGACACCTACATCCACACACACACCTACATCCACATACACACCTACATCCACACACACCAGCTACATCTGCACACACACCTACATCCACACACACACCCATACCCACACACGCACCTACATGCAAATACACACCTACATCCAAACACACACCTGCATGCAAATTCACACCTACATGCACACACACGCCTACATCCACACAAAAACCTACATCCACCAAGACACCCATACCCACACACACACCAAATCCAAACACACATCTACATGCACACACACACCTACATCCACACACACCAACAGACACACACGCACCTATATGCACACACATCTATATGCACGCACCCATCTACATCCACTCACACGCCTACATCCACACGCACTCCAATATGCGCGCATACACCTACATCCACACACACACATTCATCCACACACCTATATGCACACACACACCTACATCCACACACACACCAACATCCACGCACACACCTATATGCACACACACACCGACATCCACACACACACCTACATTCACACACACACCTACATCCAGACACACACCTACATCCACACACACACCTATATGCACACACACCTATATGCACACACACACCTACATCCACACACACACCTACATCCACACACACACCTTTATGCTCACACACACACACCCACATCCACGCACACACTTTCATCCACACACAGACCTACATCCACACACACACCTACATCCACACAAACACCAACATCGACACACACACCTATATGCACACACACACCTACATCAACACACACACCTACAACCACACACACACCGACATCCACACACACACACCTATATCCACCAAAACACCTACATCCAAAAACACACCTACATACACACACGCAGCTATGTGCACACACACACTTATATGCGCACACCCACCTACATCCACTCACACGCCTACATCCACACACACACCAATATGCACGCACACCCCTACATCCACACTCACACCTACATCCACACACCTATATGCACACACACGCCTACATCACCGCACACACCAACATCCACACTCACACTTACGTCCACATACTCACCTATGTACAAACACACACCTGCAACCACACGCACACCTACATCCACACGCAAACCTACATCCACACACACACCCATATGCAAACACACCTACATTCACACACACACCAACATCCACTCAAACACCTACATCCACACACACACCTATATGCACACACACACCTACATGCACACACACACCCATATGCACACACACCGATATGCACACACACACCTACATCCACACACACGCCTACATCCACCCACACACCAATATGCACACACACACCTACATCCACACACACACATGCTACCACACACACACCTACATCCACACACACACCAACATCCACACCCACACCAACATCCACACACACACCTATTTGCACACACACCTACATACACACACACACCTGCATGCAAATACACACCTACATCCACACACACACACCTACATGCTAACACACACCTACGTGCACACATACCTACATGAACACAGGCACCAACATCCACACACACCTATATGCACACACACATCTACATCTACAAACTCACCTACATGCACACTCACACCTAAATGCACACACATATTTACATCAGCACACACCTATATCCACACACACACCTACATCTACACATACACCTACATCCACACACACACTTCTATCCACACACACCTATATCCACATACACACCTACATCCACACACACACCTACATCCACACACACACCTATATCCACACACAAACCAACAGCCACACACACACTTTTATGCACACACACACCTACATCCACACACACACCTATATGCACACACACACCTACATCCACACACACACCTACATCCACACACACACCTACATGCACACACACACCAACATCCACACACACACCAACATCCACACACACTCCTACATCCACACACACACCCATAAGCACACACACACCTACATACACACACACACGTACATCCACACACACACCTACAACCACACACACACCTACATCCACACACACCTACATTTTCACACACACATACATGCACACACACCTACATCCACACACACGCCTACTTCCACACACACACACCTACATCCACACTCACACACCTATATGCACACACACCTACATCCACACACACACACCTTTATCCACACACACACACCTACATACACACACACACGTACATCCACACACATACCTACATCCACACACACACCTACATCCACACGAACACCTACATCCACACACACACCAACATCCACACACACGCCTACATACACACACACGCACCTATGCACACACACACCCACAAGCACACACACACCAACATACACACACACACACCTATATGCACATACACACCTACATGCACACAGAGACCTATATGCACACACACACCTACATCCAGACAGACACCTACATCCACACACACACCTAAAATCACACAGACACCTACATCCACACACAAACCTACATCCACACACACACCTAAAATCACACAGACACCTACATCCACACACACACCTGCATCCACACACACACACCTATGTGCACACACGCCTACATCCACACACACTCCAATATGGACACACACACCTACATCCACACACACACCTACATCCACACTCACCTATTTGCACACCCACACCTGCATCCACACACGCACCTACATCCAACCTCACACCTACATCCACACACACACCTATATGCACACACACACCTACTTGCACACACACACCTATATGCACACACACCGATATGCAGACACACACCTACATCCACACAGCCGCCTACATCCACCCACAGACCAATATGCACACACACACCTACATCCACACACACAACTACATCCACACACACACCTACATCCACACACACACCTACATCCACACCCACACTTACATCCAGACACACACCTATTTGCACACACACCTACATACACACACACACTTACACCCACACACACACCTACATTGCACACTAACACCTACATCCACACACACACCTACATCCACACATCCACACCTGTATGCACACACACCTACATCCACACACACACCTATATGCATACACTCACCTACATCCACACACACACCTACATCCACACACACACCTAAAAGCACACAGACACCTACATCCACACACACACCTACATCCACACACACACCTATGCGAACAAACACGCCTACATCCACACAAACACCTACATCCACCAAGACACCTACATCCACACACACACACCAACATCCACACACACACCTACATCCACACACACCTACATCCAAACACACCTATATCCACACACACACCTTTATGCACACACACACCTACATCCACACACACACCTACATCCACACACACACCTAAAAGCACACAGACACCTACATCCACACACACACCTACATCCACACACACACCTATGCGAACAAACACGCCTACATCCACACAAACACCTACATCCACCAAGACACCTACATCCACACACACACACCAACATCCACACACAAACCTACATCCACACACACACCTAAAATCACACAGACACCTACATCCACACACACACCTGCATCCACACACACACACACCTATGTGCACACACGCCTACATCCACACACACTCCAATATGGACACACACACCTACATCCACACACACACCTACATCCACACACACCAATTTGCACACCCACACCTGCATCCACACACGCACCTACATCCAGCCGCACACCTACAGCCACACACACACCAACATCCACACACAAACCTACATCCACACACACACCCATATGCAGACACACACCTACATTCACACACACACCAACATCCACTCACACACCTACATCCACACACACACCTACATCCACACAGACACCTACAACCATACACACACCTATATCGACACACACAACTTCATGCACACACACACCTACATCCACACACACACCTACATCCACACAGACACCTATGTGCACACACACACCTACATCCAAACACACACCTACATCCACACACACACCAATATGCACACACACAGCTATATGCACACACACACACCTACATCCAGACACACACCTACATCCACACACACACCTACATCGACACACACACCTATATGCACACACACACCTACATCCGCACACACACCTACAACCACACACACACCTACATCCACACACACACCTACATGCACACACACACCTACATCTACACAAACACCTATATGCACACACACACTTACATCCACACACACACACACATCCACATACACACCTACATCCACACACACACCAACATCCACAAACACACTTACGCCCATACACACACCTTTGTACAAACACCCACCTGCATCCACACACACACCTACATCCAAACACACACCTACATCCACACACACATCTACATCCACACACACACTACATCCACACAAACACCTAAATCCACACACACACCTATATGGACACACACACCTACATCCACACACACACCTACAACCACACACACACCTACATCCACACACACCTACATTTTCACACACACATACATGCACACACACACCTACATCCACACACACACCAACATCCACACACACACACCTACATCCACACTCACACACCTATATGCACACACACCTATATCCACCCACACCTACATCCACACACACACCTACATCCACACACACACCTACATCCACATACACACCTACATCCACACACAGGCCAACATCCGCAAACATACTTACGTCCACACACACACACCTATGTACAAACACACACCTACATCCACACACGCACCTACATCCACACACACACCTACATCCACACACACACCAACATCGACACACACTTATATGCACACATACACCTACTACCACACACACACCTTCAACCACACACACACCTTCATCCACACACACACCTTCATCCACACACACACCTACATCCACACACACACCTAAGAGCACACACACACCTACATCCACACACACACCTACATCCACACACACACCTATGCGAACAAACACGCCTACATCCACCAAGACACCTACATCCATACACACACCTACATCCACACACACTCCTACATCCACACACACACCTACATCCACACACACACCTACATCCACACACACAACTATATGCACACACACACCTACATCCACACACACACCTAAGAGCACACACACACCTACATCCACACACACACCTACGACCACACACACATCTACATCCACACACACCTACATTTGCACACACACATACATGCACACACACACCTGCATCCACACACACACCTACATCCACACACACACCTACATCCACACACACATCTACATCCACACACACTCCTACATCCACACACACACCCACATCCACACACACACCTACATCCACACACACAGCAATATGCACACACACACCTACATCCACACACACCTACATTCACACACACACCTACATCCAGACACACACCTACATCCACACACACACCTACATCCACACACACACCTTTATGCACACACACACCTGCATCCACACACACACACACCTATATGCACACACACACCTACATCCACACACACAGCTACATCCACACACACACCTACATGCACACCCACACCTATATGCACACACACCTATTTGCACAGACACCTACATCCACACACACACACCCACATCCACACAAGCACGTATGTGCACACACACACCTACATCCACACAATCACCTTAATCCACACACACAGCTATATTCACACACACACCTACATCCACACACACACCTACATCCACAAACACACTTACATCCACACACACTCCTTTATTCACACACATACATACACACAGACACGTACATCCACACACACACCTATATGCACACACACGCGCACATCCACACACACGCCTACATCAACACACACACCTACATCCACACACACACCTACATCCACACACACACCTACATCCACACACACACCTTCATCCACACATACCTACATAGAGACACACACCTACATCCACACACACACCTACATCCACACACACACCTACATCCACACACACACCTACATCCACAGACACACCTATATGCACACACACACCTACATCCACACACACCTACATCCACACACACACCTACATCCACACACACACCAACATCCACACTGACCTATATGCACACACGTTTACATCCACACACACTCCAATATGAACACACACACCTACAACCACACACACACCTACATCCACACACACACCAACATCAACACACACACCTACATCCGCACACACACCTACATCCACACACACACCTACATCCACACACACACCTACATCCACACATACCTATATCCACACACATACCTACATCCACACACACCTACATCCACACACACACCTACATCCACACACACACATACATCCACACACACACCTATATCCACACACATGCGTTTATGCACAAACACACCTTTATGCGCACACGCACACATAACTTCATCCACACACACACCTGCATGCAATACACAACTACATCCACACACACACCTACATCCAGACACACACCTACATGCACACAAACACCTATATGCACACACACCTATGTGCACACACACCAACATCCACACACACACCTACATCCACACACACACCTACATGCATACACACAGCAATATACACACACACACCTACATCCACACACACACCTACATCCACAGACACACCTACATCCACACACACCTGCATCCACACACACACCTACATCCACACACACACCAACATCCACACACACACCAACATCCACACAAACACCCATATCCACACACATACTTTTATCCACACACACACCTACATGCAAACACACACCAACATCCACACACACACCTACATCCACAAACACACCTACATGCACACACACAGCAATATGCACACACACACCTACATCCACACACACCTACATCCACACACACACCTACATCCACACACACACCAACATCAACACACACACCTACATCCGCACACACCTACATCCACACACACACCTACATCCACACACACACCTACATCCACACACACACCTACATCCACACATACCTATATACACACACATACCTACATCCACACACACCTACATCCACGCACACACCTACATCCACACATACATCCACACACACACCTATATCCACACACATGCCTTTATCCACAAACACACCTTTATGCACACACGCACACATAACTTCATCCACACACACACCTGCATGCAATACACACCTACATCCACACACACACCTACATCCACACACACACCTACATGCACACAAACACCTATATGCACACACACCTATATGCACACACACCTACATCCTCACACACACCTACATCCACACACACCTATATGCACACACACACACCTACATTCACACACACCTGCATCCACACACACACCTACATCCACACACACACCAACATCCACACACACACCAACATCCACACAAACACCCATATCCACACACATACTTTTATCCACACACACACCTACATGCAAACACACACCAACATCCAAACACACACCTACATCCACACACACACCTACATGCACACACACAGCAATATGCACACACACACACCTACATCCACACACACACCTACATCCACACACACACCTACATCCAGACACACTCTTATATTCACACACACCTACATACACACAGACACCTACATCCACACACACACCTATATGCACACACACGCGCACATCCACACACACACGTACATCCACAAACACACCTACATTCACACACACACCTACATCCACACACACACCTGCATCCACACACACACACCTATGTGCACACACGCCTACATCCACACACACTCCAATATGGACACACACACCTACATCCACACACACACCTACATCCACACACACCAATTTGCACACCCACACCTGCATCCACACACGCACCTACATCCAGCCGCACACCTACAGCCACACACACACCAACATCCACACACAAACCTACATCCACACACACACCCATATGCAGACACACACCTACATTCACACGCACACCAACATCCACTCACACACCTACATCCACACACACACCTACATCCACACAGACACCTACAACCATACACACACCTATATCGACACACACAACTTCATGCACACACACACCTACATCCACACACACACCTACATCCACACAGACACCTATGTGCACACACACACCTACATCCAAACACACACCTACATCCACACACACACCAATATGCACACACACAGCTATATGCACACACACACACCTACATCCAGACACACACCTACATCCACACACACACCTACATCGACACACACACCTATATGCACACACACACCTACATCCGCACACACACTTACAACCACACACACACCTAAATCCACACACACACCTACTTGCACACACACACCTACATCTACACAAACACCTATATGCACACACACACTTACATCCACACACACACACACATCCATATACACACCTACATCCACACACACACCAACATCCACAAACACACTTACGCCCATACACACACCTTTGTACAAACACCCACCTGCATCCACACACACACCTACATCCAAACACACACCTACATCCACACACACATCTACATCCACACACACACTACATCCACACAAACACCTAAATCCACACACACACCTATATGGACACACACACCTACATCCACACACACACCTGCAACCACACACACACCTACATCCACACACACCTACATTTTCACACCACATACATGCACACACACACCTACATCCACACACACACCAACATCCACACACACACACCTACATCCACACTCACACACCTATATGCACACACACCTACATCCACACACACCTACATCCACACACACACCTACATCCACACACACACGTACATCCACATACACACCTACATCCACACACACGCCAACATCCGCAAACACACTTACGTCCACACACACACACCTATGTACAAACACACACCTGCATCCACACACGCACCTACATCCACACACACACCTACATCCACACACACACCAACATCGACACACACTTATATGCACACATACACCTACTACCACACACACACCTTCAACCACACACACACATTCATCCACACACACACCTTCATCCACACATACACCTACATCCACACACACACCTAAGAGCACACACACACCTACATCCACACACACACCTACATCCACACACACACCTATATGCACACACACAGCTACATCCACACACACCTACATCCACACACACACCTACATCCACACACACACCAACATCCACACTGACCTATATGCACACACGTTTACATCCACACACACTCCAATATGAACACACACACCTACAACCAAACACATACCTACATCCACACACACACCAACATCAACACACACACCTACATCCGCACACACACCTACATCCACACACACACCTACTTCCACACACTCACCTACATCCACACATACCTATATCCACACACATACCTACATCCACACACACCTACATCCACACACACACCTACATCCACACACACACATACATCCACACACACACCTATATCCACACACATGCGTTTATCCACAAACACACCTTTATGCGCACACGCACACATAACTTCATCCACACACACACCTGCGTGCAATACACACCTACATCCACACACACACCTACATCCACACACACACCTACATGCACACAAACACCTATATGCACACACACCTATGTGCACACACACCTACATCCTCACACACACCTACATCCACACACACACCTATATGCACACAAACACCCATATCCACACACATACTTTTATCCACACACACACCTACATGCAAACACACACCAACATCCACACACACACCTACATCCACACACACACCTACATGCATACACACAGCAATATACACACACACACCTACATCCACACACACACCTACATCCACAGACACACCTACATCCACACACACCTGCATCCACACACACACCTACATCCACACACACACCAACATACACACACACACCAACATCCACACAAACACCCATATCCACACACATACTTTTATCCACACACACACCTACATGCAAACACACACCAACATCCACACACACACCTACATCCACAAACACACCTACATGCACACACACAGCAATATGCACACACACACCTACATCCACACACACCTACATCCACAGACACACCTACATCCACACACACACCAACATCAACACACACACCTACATCCGCACACACCTATATCCACACACACACCTACATCCACACACACACCTACATCCACACACACACCTACATCCACACATACCTATATCCACACACATACCTACATCCACACACACCTACATCCACGCACACACCTACATCCACACACACACATACATCCACACACACACCTATATCCACACACATGCCTTTATCCACAAACACACCTTTATGCACACACGCACACATAACTTCATCCACACACACACCTGCATGCAATACACACCTACATCCACTCACACACCTACATCTACACACACACCTACATGCACACAAACACCTATATGCACACACACCTATATGCACACACACCTACATCCTCACACACACCTACATCCACACACACCTATATGCACACACACACACCTACATTCACACACACCTGCATCCACACACACACCTACATCCACACACACACCAACATCCACACACACACCAACATCCACACAAACACCCATATCCACACACATACTTTTATCCACACACACACCTACATGCAAACACACACCAACATCCAAACACACACCTACATCCACACATACACCTACATGCACACACACAGCAATATGCACACACACACACCTACATCCACACACACACCTACATCCACACACACACCTACATCCAGACACACTCTCATATTCACACACACCTACATACACACAGACACCTACATCCACACACACACCTATATGCACACACACGCGCACATCCACACACACACGTACATCCACAAACACACCTACATTCACACACACACCTACATCCACACACACACATTCATCCACACACACCTACATACAGACACACACCTACATCCACACACACACCTAAATGCACACACACACACACACACCTATATGCACACACACACCTACATCCACACACACACCTACATCCACACACACACCTACATCCACAGTCACACCAAAATGCACACACACACCTACATCCACACACACCTACATCCACACACACACCAACATCCACAGAAACTCCTATATCCACACACATAATTTTATCCACACACACACCTATATGCACACACGCACACACAACTTTATCCTCACACACCTACATGCAAACACACACCAACATCCACACACACACCTGCATCCACACACGCACCTACATCCACACACACACCTACATCCACACACACACCAACATCGACACACACTTATATGCACACATACACCTACTACCACACACACACCTTCAACCACACACACACCTTCATCCACACACACACCTTCATCCACACACACACCTACATCCACACACACACCTAAGAGCACACACACACCTACATCCACACACACACCTACATCCACACACACACCTATATGCACACACACAGCTACATCCACACACACCTACATCCACACACACACCTACATCCACACACACACCAACATCCACACTGACCTATATGCACACACGTTTACATCCACACACACTCCAATATGAACACACACACCTACAACCACACACATACCTACATCCACACACACACCAACATCAACACACACACCTACATCCGCACACACACCTACATCCACACACACACCTACATCCACACACTCACCTACATCCACACATACCTATATCCACACACATACCTACATCCACACACACCTACATCCACACACACACCTACATCCACACACACACATACATCCACACACACACCTATATCCACACACATGCGTTTATCCACAAACACACCTTTATGCGCACACGCACACATAACTTCATCCACACACACACCTGCGTGCAATACACACCTACATCCACACACACACCTACATCCACACACACACCTACATGCACACAAACACCTATATGCACACACACCTATGTGCACACACACCTACATCCTCACACACACCTACATCCACACACACACCTATATGCACACAAACACCCATATCCACACACATACTTTTATCCACACACACACCTACATGCAAACACACACCAACATCCACACACACACCTACATCCACACACACACCTACATGCATACACACAGCAATATACACACACACACCTACATCCACACACACACCTACATCCACAGACACACCTACATCCACACACACCTGCATCCACACACACACCTACATCCACACACACACCAACATCCACACACACACCAACATCCACACAAACACCCATATCCACACACATACTTTTATCCACACACACACCTACATGCAAACACACACCAACATCCACACACACACCTACATCCACAAACACACCTACATGCACACACACAGCAATATGCACACACACACCTACATCCACACACACCTACATCCACAGACACACCTACATCCACACACACACCAACATCAACACACACACCTACATCCGCACACACCTATATCCACACACACACCTACATCCACACACACACCTACATCCACACACACACCTACATCCACACATACCTATATCCACACACATACCTACATCCACACACACCTACATCCACGCACACACCTACATCCACACACACACATACATCCACACACACACCTATATCCACACACATGCCTTTATCCACAAACACACCTTTATGCACACACGCACACATAACTTCATCCACACACACACCTGCATGCAATACACACCTACATCCACACACACACCTACATCTACACACACACCTACATGCACACAAACACCTATATGCACACACACCTATATGCACACACACCTACATCCTCACACACACCTACATCCACACACACCTATATGCACACACACACACCTACATTCACACACACCTGCATCCACACACACACCTACATCCACACACACACCAACATCCACACACACACCAACATCCACACAAACACCCATATCCACACACATACTTTTATCCACACACACACCTACATGCAAACACACACCAACATCCAAACACACACCTACATCCACACATACACCTACATGCACACACACAGCAATATGCACACACACACACCTACATCCACACACACACCTACATCCACACACACACCTACATCCAGACACACTCTCATATTCACACACACCTACATACACACAGACACCTACATCCACACACACACCTATATGCACACACACGCGCACATCCACACACACACGTTCATCCACAAACACACCTACATTCACACACACACCTACATCCACACACACACATTCATCCACACACACCTACATACAGACACACACCTACATCCACACACACACCTAAATGCACACACACACACACACACCTATATGCACACACACACCTACATCCACACACACACCTACATCCACACACACACCTACATCCACAGACACACCAAAATGCACACACACACCTACATCCACACACACCTACATCCACACACACACCAACATCCACAGAAACTCCTATATCCACACACATAATTTTATCCACACACACACCTATATGCACACACGCACACACAACTTTATCCTCACACACCTACATGCAAACACACACCAACATCCACACACACACCTACATCCACACACACACCTACATGCACACACACAGCTATATGCACACACACACCTACATCAACACACACACCTACATCCACACACACACCTACATCCATAAGTACTCTTATATTCACACACACCTACATACACACACACACCTACATCCACACACACACCTATATGCACACACACACCTACATCCACACACACCGACATTCACACACACACATACATGCACACACACACCTACATCCACACACACACCTACATCCACACACACACCTATATGCACACACACACCTACATCCACACACACACGAACATTCACACACACACATACATGGACACACACACCTACATCCACACACACACCTACATCCACACACACACACCTACATCCACACACACACCTACACCCACACACACACACCTACCTGAACACACCCACCTATATGCACACACACACCCACATGCACACACACACCTACATCCAGACACACACCTGCACGCACACACACAACGACATCCACACACATACGTACATCCACACACACACCGACATTTCTCCACACACCTACATGCACACACACACCTACATGCACACACACACCTATATGCACACAAACACCAACATCCACACACACCTACTTCCACACACACCTTCATACACACACACACCAACATCCACACACACACCTACATCCACACACACACCTACATGCATACACACAGCAATATACACACACACACCTACATCCACACACACACCTACATCCACAGACACACCTACATCCACACACACCTGCATCCACACACACACCTACATCCACACACACACCAACATCCACACACACACCAACATCCACACAAACACCCATATCCACACACATACTTTTATCCACACACACACCTACATGCAAACACACACCAACATCCACACACACACCTACATCCACAAACACACCGACATGCACACACACAGCAATATGCACACACACACCTACATCCACACACACCTACATCCACAGACACACCTACATCCACACACACACCAACATCAACACACACACCTACATCCGCACACACCTACATCCACACACACACCTACATCCACACACACACCTACATCCACACACACACCTACATCCACACATACCTATATCCACACACATACCTACATCCACACACACCTACATCCACGCACACACCTACATCCACACACACACATACATCCACACACACACCTATATCCACACACATGCCTTTATCCACAAACACACCTTTATGCACACACGCACACATAACTTCATCCACACACACACCTGCATGCAATACACACCTACATCCACACACACACCTACATCCACACACACACCTACATGCACACAAACACCTATATGCACACACACCTATATGCACACACACCTACATCCTCACACACACCTACATCCACACACACCTATATGCACACACACACACCTACATTCACACACACCTGCATCCACACACACACCTACATCCACACACACACCAACATCCACACACACACCAACATCCACACAAACACCCATATCCACACACATACTTTTATCCACACACACACCTACATGCAAACACACACCAACATCCAAACACACACCTACATCCACACACACACCTACATGCACACACACAGCAATATGCACACACACACACCTACATCCACACACACACCTACATCCACACACACACCTACATCCAGACACACTCTTATATTCACACACACCTACATACACACAGACACCTACATCCACACACACACCTATATGCACACACACGCGCACATCCACACACACACGTACATCCACAAACACACCTACATTCACACACACACCTACATCCACACACACACATTCATCCACACACACCTACATACAGACACACACCTACATCCACACACACACCTAAATGCACACACACACACACACACCTATATGCACACACACACCTACATCCACACACACACCTACATCCACACACACACCTACATCCACAGACACACCAAAATGCACACACACACCTACATCCACACACACCTACATCCACACACACACCAACATCCACAGAAACTCCTATATCCACACACATAATTTTATCCACACACACCTATATGCACACACGCACACACAACTTTATCCTCACACACCTACATGCAAACACACACCAACATCCACACACACACCTACATCCACACACACACCTACATGCACACACACAGCTATATGCACACACACACCTACATCAACACACACACCTACATCCACACACACACCTACATCCATAAGTACTCTTATATTCACACACACCTACATACACACACACACCTACATCCACACACACACCTATATGCACACACACACCTACATCCACACACACCGACATTCACACACACACATACATGCACACACACACCTACATCCACACACACACCTACATACACACACACACCTATATGCACACACACACCTACATCCACACACACACGATCATTCACACACACACATACATGGACACACACACCTACATCCACACACACACCTACATCCACACACACACACCTACATCCACACACACACCTACACCCACACACACACACCTACCTGAACACACCCACCTATATGCACACACACACCCACATGCACACACACACCTACATCCAGACACACACCTGCACGCACACACACAACGACATCCACACACATACGTACATCCACACACACACCGACATTTCTCCACACACCTACATGCACACACACACCTACATGCACACACACACCTATATGCACACAAACACCTACATCCACACACACCTACTTCCACACACACCTTCATACACACACACACCTTCATCCACACAAACACCTATATGCACACACACACCTACATCCACACACACCTACATCCACACACACCTACATCCACACACACACCTACATCCACACACACACCTACATCCACACACACACCTACATCCACACGCACACCTACATCCACACTCACACCTACGTCCACTCACACACCTACATCCACACACACACCTACATCCACACACACACCTACATCAACACACACCTACATCCACACACACACCAACATCCACACACACACCTACATCCACACGCACACCTATATGCACACACACCTACACACACACACACACCTTCATCCACACACACACCTATGTCTACACACACACCTCCATCCACACACACACCTACATCCACACACACTTATATGCACACACACACCTATATGCACACACACACCTACATCCACACACACACCTACATCCACGCATAACACCTACATCCACAGACACACCAAAATGCGCACACACACCTACATCCACACACACATCTACATCCACACACACACCTACATCCACACACACCTACATACATACACACACCAACATGCACACTCACACCTTCATCCACACACACACCAACATCCATGCACACACCTACAACCACATGCACACCTATATGCACACACACCTACACACACACACACACCTACATCCACACAGACACCTATGTCCACACACACACCTACATCCACACACACACACCTACTTGAACACACACACACACCTATATCCACACACACACCAACATGCAAATACACACATACATCCACACACACACCTACATCCACACACACACCTAGATACACACACTCACGCCTATATGCACACACACACCCACAAGCACACACACACCAACAGGCACACACACACACCTATATGCACATACACACCTACATGCACACACATACCCATATGCACACACACACCTACATCCAGACACACACCTACATCCACACACACACCAACATCGACACACACACATATAAGCACACACACACCTACATCCACACACACACCTACATCCACACACACACCTATGCGAACAAACACGCCTACATCCACACAAACACCTACATCCACCAAGACCTTTACATCCACACACACACACCAACATCCACACACACACCTACATCCACACACACCTACATCCACACACACCTATATCCACACACACACCTACATGCAAATACACACCTACATCCACACACACACCTACATCCACACGACCACCTACATCCACACACACACCTACATCCACACACGCACCTACATACACACACTCACGCCTATATGCACACACACACCCACAACCACACACACACCTACATCCACACACACACCTACATCCACACACACACCTACATCCACACAGACACCTGTATACACACACACACCTACATGCACACACACACCTACATCCACACACACACACCTATTTGCACACACACACCTACAACCACACATGCCTACATCCACACACACACCTATTTGCACACACACCTACATACACACACACACCTACACCCACACACACACCTACATTGCACACTAACACATAGATCCACACACACACCTACATCCACACATCCACACTGTATCTGTATTCACACACACCTACATCCACACACACACCTATATGCACACATACACCTACAACCACACACACACCTACATCCACACACACACCTAAATACACACAGACACCTACATCCACACACACCTACATCCACACACGCACCTATGCGAACACACACAGATACATCCACACAAACACCTACATCCACCAAGACACCTACATCCACACACACACACCAACATCCACACACACACCTACATCCACACACACACCTACACCCACACACACCTACATCTACACACACACCTATATGCACACACGCCAACATACACGCACACACCTACACCCACACTCACACCTACATTGCACACACACACATACATCCACACACACACCTACATCCACACATCCACACCTACATCCACACACACCTGCATCCACACACACACCTATCTGCACACACAAACCTACATCCACACACACACCTACATCCACACACACACCTGCATCCACACACACACCTACATCCACACACACACACCTATATGCACACACGCCTACATCCACACACACTCCAATATGCACACACACACCTACATCCACACACACACCTACATCCACACACACTTATATGCACACACACACCTGCATCCACACAGGCACCTACATCCAGCCACACACTTACATCCACACACACACCAACATCCGCACACACACCTACATCCCCACACACTTATATCCACACACCTACATCCACACAGACACCTACATCCACACACACACCTATTTGCACACACGCCCACATACACACACACACCTACACCCACACACACACCTACATTGCACACACACACCTACATCCACACACACACCTACATCCACACACACACCTAAAATCACACAGACGCCTACATCCACAAACACACCTGCACGCACACACACACCTACATCCACACACACACCTACATCCACACACACACCTACATTCACCAAGACACCTATATCCACACACACACACACCTACATCCACACACACACCTACATCCACACACACACCTACATCCACACACACACACACCTATATCCACCAAGACACCTACATCCACACACACACCTACATCCACACACACCTACAGATACACACGCAGCTTTGTGCACACACACACTTATATGCACACACCCACCTACATCCACTCACACGCCTACATCCACACACACTCCAATATGCACTCACACACCTACATCCACACTCACACTTACATCCACACACACATCTATGTACAAACACACACCTGCAACCACACGCACAGCTACATCCACACACAAACCTACATCAAGATACACACCCATATGCAGACACGCACCTACATTCACACACACACCAACATCCACACACACCTACATCCACACACACACCTATATGCACACGCACACCTTCATGCACACACACCTTTATCCACACACACACCTACATCCACACACACGCCTACATCCACACACACACCAACATCCACACCCACACCTACATCCACACACACACCTATTTGCACACACACCTACATACACACACACACTTACACCCACACACTCACCTACATTGCACACTAACACATACATCCACACAGACACCTACATCCACACATCCACACTGTATCTGCATTCACACACACCTACATCCACACACACACCTATATGCACACACACACCTACAACCACACACACACCTACATCCACACACACACCTGAAAGCACACAGACACCTACATATACACACACCTACATCCACACACACACCTATGCGAACACACACAAATACATCCACACAAACACCTACATCCACCAAGACACCTACATCCACACACACACACTAACATCCACACACACACCTACATCCACACACACCTACACCCACACACACCTACATCCACACACACACCTATATGCACACACAAACCTACATCCACACACACACCTACATCCACACACACACCTAAAATCAGACAGACACCTACATCCACACACACACCTGCATCCACACACACACCTACATCCACACACACACACTTATATGCACACACGCCTAGATCCACACACACTCCAATATGCACACACACACCTACATCCACACATACACCTACATCGACACTCACCTATATGCACACACACACCTGCATCCACACAGGCACCTACATCCAGCCACACACTTACATCCACACACACACCAACATCCACACACACCTACATCCACACACACTTACATCCACACACCTACATCCACACACACACCTATTTGCACACACGCCCACCTACACACACACACCTACACCCACACACACACCTACATTGCACACACACCTACATCCACACACACACCTACATCCACAAACACTCCAATATGCACACACACATCTACATCCACACACACACCTACATCCACACACACCTATATGCACACACACACCTGCATCCACACACGCACCTACATCCATCCACACACCTACATCCACACCCACACCAACATCCACACACACCTACATCCACACGCACCTACAGACACACACGCACCTTTGTGCACACACACACTCACATACATGCACACACACCTACATCCACACACACACCTACATCCACACACACACCTACATCCACACACACACCTACATCCACACACACACCTACATCCACACACACCTACATCCACACACACACCTACATCCACACACACACCTTCATCCACACACACACCTTATGCACACACACCGATATGCACACACACACCTACATCCACACACACGCCTACATCCACCCACACACCAATATGCACACACAAACCTACATCCACACACACACCTACATCCACACACACACCTCCATCCACAAACACACCAACATCCGCACACACACCTACATCCACACACACACTTATTTGCACACACACCTACATACACACACACACACACACCCACACACACCTACATTGCACACTAACACATACATCCATACACACACCTACATACACACACACAATAACATCCACACATACCTACATACACACACACACCTACATCCACGCACACACGTATATGCACACACACCAACATCCACACACACACTTACATCCACACACAGACCTATATCCATAGACACACCTACATCCACACACACACACCTACACCCGTACACACACCTATATGCACACACACACCTAAATCCACACACACACCAACATCCACACACACACCTACATCCACACACACCTACAGGCATACACACACAAACGTGCACACGCACACCTACATCCACACACACACCAGCATCCACACACACACCTACATCCACTCACACACCTACATCCACTCACACGCCTACAACCACACACACACCTACATGCACACACACACCTATATTTACACACACACAAACATGCACACACACACCTACATCCACATACACACCTACATCCACACACACACCTACATCCACACACACACCTACATCCACACACACACCTACATCCACACACACACCTACATCCACACACACACCTACATCCACTCACACACCTACATCCACAAACAGACACCTATCTGCAGACACACATCTACATGCCCACACAGACCTATATGCACACACACCAAAATGCACACACACACCTACATCCACCCACACACCAATATGCACACACACACCTACATCCACACACACACCTACATCCACACACACACCTACATCCACACACACACCAACATCCACACCCACACCTACATCCACACACACACCTCAAATCCCACAACCACCTACATCCACAAAAAACACCTGCACCCACACACAGACCTACATCCACACACACACCTACATCCACACACATACCTACATCCACTATGACACCTACATGCACACACACACCTACATCCACACACACACCTACATTCACACACACACCTACATCCACACACACACCAAAAATCACACAACCACCTACATCCACAAACACACCTGCACCGACAAACAGACCTACATCCACACACACACCCACATCCACACACACACCTACATCCACTATGACACCTATATCCACACACACACACACCTACAACCAGACACGCACCTACATCCAGCCACACACCTACATCCACACACACACCAACATCCACACACACACCTACATCCACACGCAACTACAGACACACACGCACCTATGTGCACCCACACACTTATATGCACACATCCTCCTACATCCACTAACACGCCTCCATCCACACACACTCCAATATGCACGCACACACCTACAACCGCACACACACCCACATCCACACACCTATATGCAAACACACCTACATCCACACACACACTTACGTCCACACACACACCTAAGTACAAACACACACCTGCATCCACACACACACCTACATCCACACACACCTACATCCACACACACCTACATCCACATACACATCTACATCCACACACACACCTACATCCACTCACACACCTACATCCACTCACACACCCACATCCACACACACACCTACATCCACACACACACCTACATTCACACAAACACATACATGCACACACACACACCTACAACCACACACACACCTACTTCCACACACACACACCTACATCCACACACACCTACATCCACACACACACCAACCTACATCCACACACACACCTATATGCACACACACACCTACATCCGCACACACACCTACATCCACACACACCTACTTCCACACACACACCTACATCCACACACACACCTACATCCACACACACACCCATATGCACACCAACACCTACATGCACACACACACACCTACATCCACACACACACCTACAACCACACACACCTACATCCACACACACACCTACATGCACACACACACCTACATCCACACACACACCTATATGCACACACACACCAACATCCGCAAACACACCAACATCCACACACACCAACATCCGCACACCAACATCCACACACACACCTACATCCACACACACACCTTCATCCACACACAGCTACATACACACACACACCTACATCCACACACACACCTATATGCACAAACACACCTATACGCACACACACACCTAGATCCAGACACACACCTACATCCACACACACACCAACATCGACACACACTCCAATATGCACACACACACCTACATCCACACACACACTAACAACCACACACACACCTACATCCACACACACACCTACATGCAGACAAACACCTACATCCACACACACACCTTTATCCACACAAACACACCTACATCCACACACACACACCTATATGCACACACACACCTACATCCACACACACATCTACATCCACACACACACACCTACATCCACACACACCTATATGCACACGCGCCTACATCCACACACACTCCAGTATGCACACACACGCCTACATCCACACACACACCTACATCCACACACACCTATATGCACACACACCTGCATCCACACACGCACCTACATCCAGCCACACACCATCCACGCACACACCTATATCCACACACACACCTACATCCACACTCGCCTATATGCACACACACACCTGCATCCACACAGGCACCTACATCCAGCCACACACTTACATCCACACACACACCAACATCCACACACACACCTACATCCACACACACTTACATCCACAGACCTACATCCACACACACACCAACATCCACACACACACCTACATCCACACACACTTACATCCACAGACCTACATCCACACACACACCTACATCCACACGCAACTACAGACACACACGCACCTATGTGCACCCACACACTTATATGCACACATCCTCCTACATCCACTAACACGCCTCCATCCACACACACTCCAATATGCACGCACACACCTACAACCGCACACACACCCACATCCACACACCTATATGCAAACACACCTACATCCACACACACACTTACGTCCACACACACACCTAAGTACAAACACACACCTGCATCCACACACACACCTACATCCACACACACCTACATCCACACACACCTACATCCACATACACATCTACATCCACACACACACCTACATCCACTCACACACCTACATCCACTCACACACCCACATCCACACACACACCTACATCCACACACACACCTACATTCACACAAACACATACATGCACACACACACACCTACAACCACACACACACCTACTTCCACACACACACACCTACATCCACACACACCTACATCCACACACACACCAACCTACATCCACACACACACCTATATGCACACACACACCTACATCCGCACACACACCTACATCCACACACACCTACTTCCACACACACACCTACATCCACACACACACCTACATCCACACACACACCCATATGCACACCAACACCTACATGCACACACACACACCTACATCCACACACACACCTACAACCACACACACCTACATCCACACACACACCTACATGCACACACACACCTACATCCACACACACACCTATATGCACACACACACCAACATCCGCAAACACACCAACATCCACACACACCAACATCCGCACACCAACATCCACACACACACCTACATCCACACACACACCTTCATCCACACACAGCTACATACACACACACACCTACATCCACACACACACCTATATGCACACACACCAACATCCACACACACACCTACATGCACAAACACACCTATACGCACACACACACCTAGATCCAGACACACACCTACATCCACACACACACCAACATCGACACACACTCCAATATGCACACACACACCTACATCCACACACACACTAACAACCACACACACACCTACATCCACACACACACCTACATGCAGACAAACACCTACATCCACACACACACCTTTATCCACACAAACACACCTACATCCACACACACACACCTATATGCACACACACACCTACATCCACACACACATCTACATCCACACACACACACCTACATCCACACACACCTATATGCACACGCGCCTACATCCACACACACTCCAGTATGCACACACACGCCTACATCCACACACACACCTACATCCACACACACCTATATGCACACACACCTGCATCCACACACGCACCTACATCCAGCCACACACCATCCACGCACACACCTATATCCACACACACACCTACATCCACACTCGCCTATATGCACACACACACCTGCATCCACACAGGCACCTACATCCAGCCACACACTTACATCCACACACACACCAACATCCACACACACACCTACATCCACACACACTTACATCCACAGACCTACATCCACACAGACACCTACATCCACACACACACCTATTTGCACACACGCCCACATACACACACACACCTACACACACACACACCTACATTGCACACACACACCTACATCCACACACACACCTACATCCACACACACACCTACATCCACACACCCACCTTTATGCACACGCACACCCACATCCACACACACACCTACAACCACACACACACCTACATCCACACACACACCTATATTTACACACACACATACATGCACACACACACCTACATACACACACACACCTACATCCACACACACACCTACATCCACACACACACCTACATCCACACACACACCTACATCCACACACACACCTACATCCACACGCACACCTACAACCACACACACACCTACATCCACACACACACCTAAACGCACACACGCACCTACATCCACACACACACCAAACCCCACACACACACCTACATCCACATACACACCTACATTCACAAACGCACATACATGCACACACACACCTACATCCACACACACACCTACATCCACACACACACACTTACATCCACACACACCTACATTCACACACACACCAACTTACATACACACACACCTACATCCACACACACACACCTACATGCACACACACACCTACATCCACACACACCTATTTGCACACACACACCAACATCCACACACACCTATATGCACAGACACATCTACATCCACACACACACCTACATCCACACACACACCTACAACCACACACACACCTACATCCACACACACACCTAAAATCACACAGACGCTTACATCCACAAACACACCTGCACCCACACACACACCTACATCCACCACACACCTACATCCACACACACCTACAGACACACACGCAGCTATGTGCACACACACACTTATATGCACACACCCACCTACATCCACTCACACACCTACATCCACACACACACCTAAACGCACACACGCACCTACATCCACACACACACCAAACCCCACACACACACCTACATCCACATACACACCTACATCCACACACACACACTTACATCCACACACACCTACATCCACACACACACCAAACCCCACACACACACCTACATCTACATACACACCTACATCCACACACACACCAACTTACATACACACACACCTACATCCACACACACACACCTACATGCACACGCACACCTACATCCACACACACCTATATGCACACACACACCAACATCCACACACACACCTATATGCACATACACACCTACATCCACACACACACCTACATCCACATGCACACCTACATCCACACACACACCTGCATCCACACACACACCCACATCCACACACACACCTTCATCCACACACACCTACATACACACACACTTACATCCACACAGACACCAATATGCACACACATCAACATCCACACACACACCTATATGCACACACACAATAACATGCACACATACCTACACACACACACACACACCTACATCCACGCACACACCTATATGCACACACACCAACATCCACACACACACTTACATCCACACACAGACCTATATCCATACACACGCCTACATCCACACACACAAACCTACATCCGTACACACACCTATATGCACACACACACCTACATCCACACACACACCAACATCCACACACACACCTACATCCACAGACACCTACATACATACACACACAAACGTGCACACGCACACCTACATCCACACACACACCAGCATCCACACACACACCTACATCCACTCACACACCTACATCCACTCACACACCTACATCCACAAACACACACCTATCTGCAGACACACACCTACATGCCCACACAGACCTATATGCACACACACCAAAATGCACACACACACCGACATCCACACACACACCTACATCCACCCACACACCAATATGCACACACACACCTACATCCACACACACACCTACATCCACACACACACCTACATCCACACACACACCAACATCCACACCAACACCTACATCCACACACACACCTAAAATCCACACGCACCTCCAGACACACACGCACCTATGTGCACACACACACTTTTATGCACACATCCTCCTACATCCACTAACACGCCTCCATCCACACACACCCCAATATGCACGCACACACCTACAACCGCACACACACCCACATCCACACACCTATATGCAAACACACCTACATCCACACACACACCAACAACCACAAACACACTTACGTCCACACACACATCCACATCCACACACACACCTATATGCACACACACACCTACATCCACACACACAGCTACAACCACACACACACCTACATCCACACACACACCTACATTCACACAAACACATACATGCACACACACACCTACAACCACACACACACCTACATCCACACACACACACCTACATCCACACACACCTACATCCACACACACACCAACCTACATCCACACACACACCTATATGCACACACACACCTACATCCGCACACACACCTACATCCACACACACCTACTTTCACACACACAACTACATCCACACACACACCTACATCCACACACACACCCATATGCACACCAACACCTACATGCACACACACACACCTACATCCACTCACCCACCTACAACCACACACACCTACATCCACACACACACCTACATGCACACACACACCTACATCCACACACACACCTATATGCACACACACCAACATCCACACACACACCTACATGCACAAACACACCTATACGCACACACACACATTGATCCAGACACACACCTACATCCACACACACACCAACATCGACACACACTCTTATATGCACACACACACCTAAATCCACACACACTAACAACCACACACACACCTACATCCACACACACACCTACATCCACACACACACCTACAACCACACACACACCTAAACGCACACACGCACCTACATCCACACACACACCAAACCCCACACACACACCTACATCCACATACACACCTACATTCACAAACGCACATACATGCACACACACACACCTACATCCACACACACACCTACATCCACACACACACACTTACATCCACACACACCTACATCCACACACACACCAACTTACATACACACACACCTACATCCACACACACACACCTACATGCACACACACACCTACATCCACACACACCTATATGCACACACACACCAACATCCACACACACACCTATATGCACATACACACCTACATCCACACACACAGCTACATCCACATGCACACCTACATCCACACACACACCTGCATCCACACACACACCCACATCCACACACACACCTTCATCCACACACACCTACATACACACACACACATACATCCACACACACACCAATATGCACACACATCAACATCCACACACACACCTATATGCACACACACAATAACATGCACAGATACTTACATACACACACACACACCTTCATCCACGCACACACCTATATGCACACACACCAACATCCACACACACACTTACATCCACACACACACCTACATCCACACACACACCAACATTTACACACACACCTACATCCACACACACCTACATCCACACACACACCAGCATCCACACACACACCTACATCCACTCACACACCGACATCCACTCACACACCTACATCCACAAACACACACCATTCTGCAGACACACACCTACATGCCCACACAGACCTATATGCACACACACCAAAATGCACACACACACCTACATCCACACACACACCTACATCCACCCACACACCAATAAGCACACACACACCTACATCCACACACACACCTACATCCACACACACACCTACATCCACACACACACCAACATCCACACCCACACCTACATCCACACACATTGCTTTATCCACACACACCTATATGCACACACGCACACACATCTTCATCCACACACACACCTGCAGGCAAATACACACCTACATCCACACACACACCTACTTCCAAACACACACCAACATCCACACACACACCTACATCCACACACACCTTCATCCACACACAGCTACATACACACACACACCTACATCCACACACACACCTATATGCACACAGACCAACATCCACACACACACCTACATGCACAAACACACCTATACGCACACACACACCTAGATCCAGACACACACCTACATCCACACACACACCAACATCGACACACACTCCTATATGCACACACACACCTACATCCACACACACACTAACAACCACACACACACCTACATCCACACACACACCTACATGCAGACAAACACCTACATCCACACACACACCTTTATCCACACAAACACACCTACATCCACACACACACACCTATATGCACACACACACCTACATCCACACACACATCTACATCCACACACACACACCTACATCCACACACACCTACATCCACACACACACCAACCTACATCCACACACACCTATATGCACACGCGCCTACATCCACACACACTCCAGTTTGCACACACACGCCTACATCCACACACACACCTACATCCACACACACCTATATGCACACACACCTGCATCCACACACGCACCTACATGCACACACACACCTACATCCACACACACGCCTACATCCACCCACACACCAATATGCACACAGACACCTACATACACACACACACCTACATCCACACACACACCTCCATCCACACACACACCAACATCCACACACACCTATATGCATACACACCTGCATCCACACACGCACCTACATCCAGCCACACACCATCCACGCACACACCAACATCCACACACACACTTACATCCACACACACACCTACATCCACACACACACCAACATCTACATGCACACCTATTTGCACACACACACCTACATCCACACACACACCAACATCCACTCACACACCCACATCCACACACACACCTATCTGCAGACACACACCTACATGCACACACACACCTATATGCACACACACCAAAATGCACTCACACACCTACATCCACACACACACCTACATCCACCCACACACCAATTGGCACACACAAACCTACATCCACAAACACACCTACATCCACACACACACCTACATCCACACACACACCAACATCCACACCCACACCTACATCCACACACACACTTATAATCACACAACCACCTACATCCACAAACACACCTGCACCCACACACAGACCTACATCCACACACACACCTACATCCATACACACACCTACATCCACTATGACACCTATATCCACACACACACCTAAAATCACAGCCCACCTACATCCACAAACACACCTACATCCACACACACCTGCATCCACACACACACCTACATCCACACACACACCAACATCCACACACACACCAACATCCACACAAACACCCATATCCACACACATACTTTTATCCACACACACACCTACATGCAAACACACACCAACATCCACACACACACCTACATCCACAAACACACCGACATGCACACACACAGCAATATGCACACACACACCTACATCCACACACACCTACATCCACATACACACCTACATCCACACACACACCAACATCAACACACACACCTACATCCGCACACACCTACATCCACACACACACCTACATCCACACACACACCGACATCCACACACACACCTACATCCACACATACCTATATCCACACACATACCTACATCCACACACACCTACATCCACGCACACACCTACATCCACACACACACATACATCCACACACACACCTATATCCACACACATGCCTTTATCCACAAACACACCTTTATGCACACACGCACACATAACTTCATCCACACACACACCTGCATGCAATACACACCTACATCCACACACACACCTACATCCACACACACACCTACATGCACACAAACACCTATATGCACACACACCTATATGCACACACACCTACATCCTCACACACACCTACATCCACACACACCTATATGCACACACACACACCTACATTCACACACACCTGCATCCACACACACACCTACATCCACACACACACCAACATCCACACACACACCAACATCCACACAAACACCCATATCCACACACATACTTTTATCCACACACACACCTACATGCAAACACACACCAACATCCAAACACACACCTACATCCACACACACACCTACATGCACACACACAGCAATATGCACACACACACACCTACATCCACACACACACCTACATCCACACACACACCTACATCCAGACACACTCTTATATTCACACACACCTACATACACACAGACACCTACATCCACACACACACCTATATGCACACACACGCGCACATCCACACACACACGTACATCCACAAACACACCTACATTCACACACACACCTACATCCACACACACACATTCATCCACACACACCTACATACAGACACACACCTACATCCACACACACACCTAAATGCACACACACACACACACACCTATATGCACACACACACCTACATCCACACACACACCTACATCCACACACACACCTACATCCACAGACACACCAAAATGCACACACACACCTACATCCACACACACCTACATCCACACACACACCAACATCCACAGAAACTCCTATATCCACACACATAATTTTATCCACACACACACCTATATGCACACACGCACACACAACTTTATCCTCACACACCTACATGCAAACACACACCAACATCCACACACACACCTACATCCACACACACACCTACATGCACACACACAGCTATATGCACACACACACCTACATCAACACACACACCTACATCCACACACACACCTACATCCATAAGTACTCTTATATTCACACACACCTACATACACACACACACCTACATCCACACACACACCTATATGCACACACACACCTACATCCACACACACCGACATTCACACACACACATACATGCACACACACACCTACATCCACACACACACCTACATCCACACACACACCTATATGCACACACACACCTACATCCACACACACACGATCATTCACACACACACATACATGGACACACACACCTACATCCACACACACACCTACATCCACACACACACACCTACATCCACACACACACCTACACCCACACACACACACATACCTGAACACACCCACCTATATGCACACACACACCCACATGCACACACACACCTACATCCAGACACACACCTGCACGCACACACACAACGACATCCACACACATACGTACATCCACACACACACCGACATTTCTCCACACACCTACATGCACACACACACCTACATGCACACACACACCTATATGCACACAAACACCTACATCCACACACACCTACTTCCACACACACCTTCATACACACACACACCTTCATCCACACAAACACCTATATGCACACACACACCTACATCCACACACACCTACATCCACACACACCTACATCCACACACACACCTACATCCACACACACACCTACATCCACACACACACCTACATCCACACGCACACCTACATCCACACTCACACCTACGTCCACTCACACACCTACATCCACACACACACCTACATCCACACACACACCTACATCAACACACACCTACATCCACACACACACCAACATCCACACACACACCTACATCCACACGCACACCTATATGCACACACACCTACACACACACACACACCTTCATCCACACACACACCTATGTCTACACACACACCTCCATCCACACACACACCTACATCCACACACACTTATATGCACACACACACCTATATGCACACACACACCTACATCCACACACACACCTACATCCACGCATAACACCTACATCCACAGACACACCAAAATGCGCACACACACCTACATCCACACACACATCTACATCCACACACACACCTACATCCACACACACCTACATACATACACACACCAACATGCACACTCACACCTTCATCCACACACACACCAACATCCATACACACACCTACAACCACATGCACACCTATATGCACACACACCTACACACACACACACACCTACATCCACACAGACACCTATGTCCACACACACACCTACATCCACACACACACACCTACTTGAACACACACACACACCTATATCCACACACACACCAACATGCAAATACACACAAACATCCACACACACACCTACATCCACACACACACCTAGATACACACACTCACGCCTATATGCACACACACACCCACAAGCACACACACACCAACAGGCACACACACACACCTTTATGCACATACACACCTACATGCACACACCTATATGCCTATATGCACCTATACCTATACCCATACCTATATGCACACACACACCTACATCCAGACACACACCTACATCCACACACACACCAACATCGACACACACACATATATGCACACACACACCTACATCCACACACACACCTACATCCACACACACACCTATGCGAACAAACACGCCTACATCCACACAAACACCTACATCCACCAAGACACTTACATCCACACACACACACCAACATCCACACACACACCTACATCCACACACACCTACATCCACACACACCTATATCCACACACACACCTACATGCAAATACACACCTACATCCACACACACACCTACATCCACACGACCACCTACATCCACACACACACCTACATCCACACACGCACCTACATACACACACTCACGCCCATATGCACACACACACCCACAACCACACACACACCTACATCCACACACACGCCTACATCCACACACACACCTACATCCACACAGACACCTATATACACACACACACCTACATGCACACACACACCTACATCCACACACACACACCTATTTGCACACACACACCTACAACCACACATGCCTACATCCACACACACACCTATTTGCACACACACCTACATACACACACACACCTACACCCACACACACACCTACATTGCACACTAACACATACATCCACACACACACCTACATCCACACATCCACACTGTATCTGTATTCACACACACCTACATCCACACACACACCTATATGCACACATACACCTACAACCACACACACACCTACATCCACACACACACCTAAATACACACAGACACCTACATCCACACACACCTACATCCACACACGCACCTATGCGAACACACACAGATACATCCACACAAACACCTACATCCACCAAGACACCTACATCCACACACACACACCAACATCCACACACACACCTACATCCACACACACACCTACACCCACACACACCTACATCCACACACACACCTATATGCACACACGCCAACATACACGCACACACCTACACCCACACTCACACCTACATTGCACACACACACATACATCCACACACACACCTACATCCACACATCCACACCTACATCCACACACACCTGCATCCACACACACACCTATCTGCACACACAAACCTACATCCACACACACACCTACATCCACACACACACCTAAAATCAGACAGACACCTACATCCACACACACACCTGCATCCACACACACACCTACATCCACACACACACACCTATATGCACACACGCCTACATCCACACACACTCCAATATGCACACACACACCTACATCCACACACACACCTACATCCACACACACTTATATGCACACACACACCTGCATCCACACAGGCACCTACATCCAGCCACACACTTACATCCACACACACACCAACATCCGCACACACACCTACATCCCCACACACTTATATCCACACACCTACATCCACACAGACACCTACATCCACACACACACCTATTTGCACACACGCCCACATACACACACACACCTACACCCACACACACACCTACATTGCACACACACACCTACATCCACACACACACCTACATCCACACACACACCTAAAATCACACAGACGCCTACATCCACAAACACACCTGCACGCACACACACACCTACATCCACACACACACCTACATCCACACACACACCTACATTCACTAAGACACCTATATCCACACACACACACACCTACATCCACACACACACCTACATCCACACACACACCTACATCCACACACACACACACCTATATCCACCAAGACACCTACATCCACACACACACCTACATCCACACACACCTACAGATACACACGCAGCTTTGTGCACACACACACTTATATGCACACACCCACCTACATCCACTCACACGCCTACATCCACACACACTCCAATATGCACTCACACACCTACATCCACACTCACACTTACATCCACACACACATCTATGTACAAACACACACCTGCAACCACACGCACAGCTACATCCACACACAAACCTACATCAAGATACACACCCATATGCAGACACGCACCTACATTCACACACACACCAACATCCACACACACCTACATCCACACACACACCTATATGCACACGCACACCTACATGCACACACACCTATATCCACACACACACCTACATCCACACACACGCCTACATCCACACACACACCAACATCCACACCCACACCTACATCCACACACACACCTATTTGCACACACACCTACATACACACACACACTTACACCCACACACTCACCTATATTGCACACTAACACATACATCCACACAGACACCTACATCCACACATCCACACTGTATCTGCATTCACACACACCTACATCCACACACACACCTATATGCACACACACACCTACAACCACACACACACCTACATCCACACACACACCTGAAAGCACACAGACACCTACATATACACACACCTACATCCACACACACACCTATGCGAACACACACAAATACATCCACACAAACACCTACATCCACCAAGACACCTACATCCACACACACACACTAACATCCACACACACACCTACATCCACACACACCTACACCCACACACACCTACATCCACACACACACCTATATGCACACACAAACCTACATCCACACACACACACCTACATCCACACACACACCTAAAATCAGACAGACACCTACATCCACACACACACCTGCATCCACACACACACCTACATCCACACACACACACTTATATGCACACACGCCTAGATCCACACACACTCCAATATGCACACACACACCTACATCCACACATACACCTACATCGACACTCACCTATATGCACACACACACCTGCATCCACACAGGCACCTACATCCAGCCACACACTTACATCCACACACACACCAACATCCACACACACCTACATCCACACACACTTACATCCACACACCTACATCCACACACACACCTATTTGCACACACGCCCACCTACACACACACACCTACACCCACACACACACCTACATTGCACACACACCTACATCCACACACACACCTACATCCACAAACACTCCAATATGCACACACACATCTACATCCACACACACACCTACATCCACACACACCTATATGCACACACACACCTGCATCCACACACGCACCTACATCCATCCACACACCTACATCCACACCCACACCAACATCCACACACACCTACATCCACACGCACCTACAGACACACACGCACCTTTGTGCACACACACACTCACATACATGCACACACACCTACATCCACACACACACCTACATCCACACACACACCTACATCCACACACACACCTACATCCACACACACACCTACATCCACACACACCTACATCCACACACACACCTACATCCACACACACACCTTCATCCACACACACACCTTTATGCACACACACCGATATGCACACACACACCTACATCCACACACACGCGTACATCCACCCACACACCAATATGCACACACAAACCTACATCCACACACACACCTACATCCACACACACACCTCCATCCACAAACACACCAACATCCGCACACACACCTACATCCACACACACACTTATTTGCACACACACCTACATACACACACACACCTACACCCACACACACCTACATTGCACACTAACACATACATCCACACACACACCTACATACACACACACAATAACATCCACACATACCTACATACACACACACACCTACATCCACGCACACACGTATATGCACACACACCAACATCCACACACACACTTACATCCACACACAGACCTATATCCATAGACACACCTACATCCACACACACACACCTACACCCGTGCACACACCTATATGCACACACACACCTACATCCACACACACACCAACATCCACACACACACCTACATCCACACACACCTACAGGCATACACACACAAACGTGCACACGCACACCTACATCCACACACACACCAGCATCCACACACACACCTACATCCACTCACACACCTACATCCACTCACACGCCTACAACCACACACACACCTACATGCACACACACACCTATATTTACACACACACAAACATGCACACACACACCTACATCCACATACACACCTACATCCACACACACACCTACATCCACACACACACCTACATCCACACACACACCTACATCCACACACACACCTACATCCACACACACACCTACATCCACTCACACACCTACATCCACAAACAGACACCTATCTGCAGACACACATCTACATGCCCACACAGACCTATATGCACACACACCAAAATGCACACACACACCTACATCCACCCACACACCAATATGCACACACACACCTACATCCACACACACACCTACATCCACACACACACCTACATCCACACACACACCAACATCCACACCCACACCTACATCCACACACACACCTCAAATCCCACAACCACCTACATCCACAAAAAACACCTGCACCCACACACAGACCTACATCCACACACACACCTACATCCACACACATACCTACATCCACTATGACACCTACATGCACACACACACCTACATCCACACACACACCTACATCCACACACACACCTACATCCACACACACACCAAAAATCACACAACCACCTACATCCACAAACACACCTGCACCCACAAACAGACCTACATCCACACACACACCCACATCCACACACACACCTACATCGACTATGACACCTATATCCACACACACACACACCTACAACCAGACACGCACCTACATCCAGCCACACACCTACATCCACACACACACCAACATCCACACACACACCTACATCCACACGCAACTACAGACACACACGCACCTATGTGCACCCACACACTTATATGCACACATCCTCCTACATCCACTAACACTCCTCCATCCACACACACTCCAATATGCACGCACACACCTACAACCGCACACACACCCACATCCACACACCTATATGCAAACACACCTACATCCACACACACACTTACGTCCACACACACACCTAAGTACAAACACACACCTGCATCCACACACACACCTACATCCACACACACCTACATCCACACACACCTACATCCACATACACATCTACATCCACACACACACCTACATCCACTCACACACCTACATCCACTCACACACCTACATCCACACACACACCTACATCCACACACACACCTACATTCACACAAACACATACATGCACACACACACACCTACAACCACACACACACCTACTTCCACACACACACACCTACATCCACACACACCTACATCCACACACACACCAACCTACATCCACACACACACCTATATGCACACACACACCTACATCCGCACACACACCTACATCCACACACACCTACTTCCACACACACACCTACATCCACACATACACCTACATCCACACACACACCCATATGCACACCAACACCTACATGCACACACACACACCTACATCCACACACACACCTACAACCACACACACCTACATCCACACACACACCTACATGCACACACACACCTACATCCACACACACACCTATATGCACACACACACCAACATCCGCAAACACACCAACATCCACACACACCAACATCCGCACACCAACATCCACACACACACCTACATCCACACACACACCTTCATCCACACACAGCTACATACACACACACACCTACATCCACACACACACCTATATGCACACACACCAACATCCACACACACACCTACATGCACAAACACACCTATACGCACACACACACCTAGATCCAGACACACACCTACATCCACACACACACCAACATCGACACACACTCCAATATGCACACACACACCTACATCCACACACACACTAACAACCACACACACACCTACATCCACACACACACCTACATGCAGACAAACACCTACATCCACACACACACCTTTATCCACACAAACACACCTACATCCACACACACACACCTATATGCACACACACACCTACATCCACACACACATCTACATCCACACACACACACCTACATCCACACACACCTATATGCACACGCGCCTACATCCACACACACTCCAGTATGCACACACACGCCTACATCCACACACACACCTACATCCACACACACCTATATGCACACACACCTGCATCCACACACGCACCTACATCCAGCCACACACCATCCACGCACACACCTATATCCACACACACACCTACATCCACACTCGCCTATATGCACACACACACCTGCATCCACACAGGCACCTACATCCAGCCACACACTTACATCCACACACACACCAACATCCACACACACACCTACATCCACACACACTTACATCCACAGACCTACATCCACACAGACACCTACATCCACACACACACCTATTTGCACACACGCCCACATACACACACACACCTACACACACACACACCTACATTGCACACACACACCTACATCCACACACACACCTACATCCACACACACACCTACATCCACACACCCACCTTTATGCACACGCACACCCACATCCACACACACACCTACAACCACACACACACCTACATCCACACACACACCTATATTTACACACACACATACATGCACACACACACCTACATCCACACACACACCTACATCCACACACACACCTACATCCACACACACACCTACATCCACACACACACCTACATCCACACACACACCTACATCCACACGCACACCTACAACCACACACACACCTACATCCACACACACACCTAAACGCACACACGCACCTACATCCACACACACACCAAACCCCACACACACACCTACATCCACATACACACCTACATTCACAAACGCACATACATGCACACACACACCTACATCCACACACACACCTACATCCACACACACACACTTACATCCACACACACCTACATTCACACACACACCAACTTACATACACACACACCTACATCCACACACACACACCTACATGCACACACACACCTACATCCACACACACCTATTTGCACACACACACCAACATCCACACACACCTATATGCACAGACACATCTACATCCACACACACACCTACATCCACACACACACCTACAACCACACACACACCTACATCCACACACACACCTAAAATCACACAGACGCTTACATCCACAAACACACCTGCACCCACACACACACCTACATCCACCACACACCTACATCCACACACACCTACAGACACACACGCAGCTATGTGCACACACACACTTATATGCACACACCCACCTACATCCACTCACACACCTACATCCACACACACACCTAAACGCACACACGCACCTACATCCACACACACACCAAACCCCACACACACACCTACATCCACATACACACCTACATCCACACACACACACTTACATCCACACACACCTACATCCACACACACACCAAACCCCACACACACACCTACATCTACATACACACCTACATCCACACACACACCAACTTACATACACACACACCTACATCCACACACACACACCTACATGCACACGCACACCTACATCCACACACACCTATATGCACACACACACCAACATCCACACACACACCTATATGCACATACACACCTACATCCACACACACACCTACATCCACATGCACACCTACATCCACACACACACCTGCATCCACACACACACCCACATCCACACACACACCTTCATCCACACACACCTACATACACACACACACTTACATCCACACAGACACCAATATGCACACACATCAACATCCACACACACACCTATATGCACACACACAATAACATGCACACATACCTACATACACACACACACACCTACATCCACGCACACACCTATATGCACACACACCAACATCCACACACACACTTACATCCACACACAGACCTATATCCATACACACGCCTACATCCACACACACAAACCTACATCCGTACACACACCTATATGCACACACACACCTACATCCACACACACACCAACATCCACACACACACCTACATCCACACACACCTACATACATACACACACAAACGTGCACACGCACACCTACATCCACACACACACCAGCATCCACACACACACCTACATCCACTCACACACCTACATCCACTCACACACCTACATCCACAAACACACACCTATCTGCAGACACACACCTACATGCCCACACAGACCTATATGCACACACACCAAAATGCACACACACACCTACATCCACACACACACCTACATCCACCCACACACCAATATGCACACACACACCTACATCCACACACACACCTACATCCACACACACACCTACATCCACACACACACCAACATCCACACCAACACCTACATCCACACACACACCTAAAATCCACACGCACCTCCAGACACACACGCACCTATGTGCACACACACACTTTTATGCACACATCCTCCTACATCCACTAACACGCCTCCATCCACACACACTCCAATATGCACGCACACACCTACAACCGCACACACACCCACATCCACACACCTATATGCAAACACACCTACATCCACACACACACCAACAACCACAAACACACTTACGTCCACACACACATCCACATCCACACACACACCTATATGCACACACACACCTACATCCACACACACAGCTACAACCACACACACACCTACATCCACACACACACCTACATTCACACAAACACATACATGCACACACACACCTACAACCACACACACACCTACATCCACACACACACACCTACATCCACACACACCTACATCCACACACACACCAACCTACATCCACACACACACCTATATGCACACACACACCTACATCCGCACACACACCTACATCCACACACACCTACTTCCACACACACACCTACATCCACACACACACCTACATCCACACACACACCCATATGCACACCAACACCTACATGCACACACACACACCTACATCCACTCGCCCACCTACAACCACACACACCTACATCCACACACACACCTACATGCACACACACACCTACATCCACACACACACCTATATGCACACACACCAACATCCACACACACACCTACATGCACAAACACACCTATACGCACACACACACATTGATCCAGACACACACCTACATCCACACACACACCAACATCGACACACACTCTTATATGCACACACACACCTAAATCCACACACACTAACAACCACACACACACCTACATCCACACACACACCTACATCCACACACACACCTACAACCACACACACACCTAAACGCACACACGCACCTACATCCACACACACACCAAACCCCACACACACACCTACATCCACATACACACCTACATTCACAAACGCACATACATGCACACACACACCTACATCCACACACACACCTACATCCACACACACACACTTACATCCACACACACCTACATCCACACACACACCAACTTACATACACACACACCTACATCCACACACACACACCTACATGCACACACACACCTACATCCACACACACCTATATGCACACACACACCAACATCCACACACACACCTATATGCACATACACACCTACATCCACACACACAGCTACATCCACATGCACACCTACATCCACACACACACCTGCATCCACACACACACCCACATCCACACACACACCTTCATCCACACACACCTACATACACACACACACATACATCCACACACACACCAATATGCACACACATCAACATCCACACACACACCTATATGCACACACACAATAACATGCACAGATACTTACATACACACACACACACCTTCATCCACGCACACACCTATATGCACACACACCAACATCCACACACACACTTACATCCACACACACACCTACATCCACACACACACCAACATTTACACACACACCTACATCCACACACACCTACATCCACACACACACCAGCATCCACACACACACCTACATCCACTCACACACCGACATCCACTCACACACCTACATCCACAAACACACACCATTCTGCAGACACACACCTACATGCCCACACAGACCTATATGCACACACACCAAAATGCACACACACACCTACATCCACACACACACCTACATCCACCCACACACCAATAAGCACACACACACCTACATCCACACACACACCTACATCCACACACACACCTACATCCACACACACACCAACATCCACACCCACACCTACATCCACACACATTGCTTTATCCACACACACCTATATGCACACACGCACACACATCTTCATCCACACACACACCTGCAGGCAAATACACACCTACATCCACACACACACCTACTTCCAAACACACACCAACATCCACACACACACCTACATCCACACACACACCTTCATCCACACACAGCTACATACACACACACACCTACATCCACACACACACCTATATGCACACAGACCAACATCCACACACACACCTACATGCACAAACACACCTATACGCACACACACACCTAGATCCAGACACACACCTACATCCACACACACACCAACATCGACACACACTCCTATATGCACACACACACCTACATCCACACACACACTAACAACCACACACACACCTACATCCACACACACACCTACATGCAGACAAACACCTACATCCACACACACACCTTTATCCACACAAACACACCTACATCCACACACACACACCTATATGCACACACACACCTACATCCACACACACATCTACATCCACACACACACACCTACATCCACACACACCTACATCCACACACACACCAACCTACATCCACACACACCTATATGCACACGCGCCTACATCCACACACACTCCAGTTTGCACACACACGCCTACATCCACACACACACCTACATCCACACACACCTATATGCACACACACCTGCATCCACACACGCACCTACATGCACACACACACCTACATCCACACACACGCCTACATCCACCCACACACCAATATGCACACAGACACCTACATACACACACACACCTGCATCCACACACACACCTCCATCCACACACACACCAACATCCACACACACCTATATGCATACACACCTGCATCCACACACGCACCTACATCCAGCCACACACCATCCACGCACACACCAACATCCACACACACACTTACATCCACACACACACCTACATCCACACACACACCAACATCTACATGCACACCTATTTGCACACACACACCTACATCCACACACACACCAACATCCACTCACACACCTACATCCACACACACACCTATCTGCAGACACACACCTACATGCACACACACACCTATATGCACACACACCAAAATGCACTCACACACCTACATCCACACACACACCTACATCCACCCACACACCAATTGGCACACACAAACCTACATCCACAAACACACCTACATCCACACACACACCTGCATCCACACACACACCAACATCCACACCCACACCTACATCCACACACACACTTATAATCACACAACCACCTACATCCACAAACACACCTGCACCCACACACAGACCTACATCCACACACACACCTACATCCATACACACACCTACATCCACTATGACACCTATATCCACACACACACCTAAAATCACAGCCCACCTACATCCACAAACACACCTGCACCCACACACAGACCTTCATCCACACACACACCAACATCCACACCCACACCTACATCCACACACACACCTATTTGCACACACACTTGCATACACACACACACCTACACCCACACACAACTACATTGCACACTAGCACATACATCCACACACACACTTACATCCACACAATCACACCTGTATGCACACACACCTACATCCACACACACACCTATATGCATACACACACCTACATCCACACACACACCTATATGCACACACACACCTACATCCACAGAAACACAAACATCCACACACATACCTACAACCACACACACATCTATATGCACACACACACCCATAAGCACACACCTACATCCACACATCCACACCTGTATGCACACACATTTTTTTCCACACACACAACTATTTGCACACACACACCTACATCCACACACACACCTACATCCACACACACACCAAAAGTCACACAGACACCTACATCCACACACACACCGACATCCACACACACCCCTACATCCACTAAGACACCTATATCCACACACACACACACCTACATCCACACACACACCTACATCCACAAACCTATATGCACACACACACCTACATCCACACACACACCAACATCCACACACACACTCACGTCCACATACACACCGATGTACAAACACACACCTGCATCCACACGCACACCTACATCCACACACAAACCTACATCCACACACACACCTATATGCACACACACACCTTCATCCACACACACACCTACATCCACACACACACCTACATTCACACACACACCTACACCCACACACACACCAACATCCATACACACACCTACATCCACACACACACCCATTGGCACACACATCTACATACACACACACACCTAACCACACACACACCTACATCCACACACACACCTATATGCACACACACACCTACATCCACAGAAACACAAACATCCACACACATACCTACATCCACACACACATCTATATGCACACACACACCCATAAGCACACACACACCTATATGCACACACACCTATATGCACACACATTTACATCCACATATTCAAACCTACATCCACACACACACCTATATGGACACCAACACCTACACCCACACACACACCTACATCCACACACACACCTTCATCCACACACACACATACATCCACACACACCTACATACACACACACACACCTACACCCACACACACACCTACATTGCACACACACACATACATCCCCACACACACCTACATCCACACATCCGCACCTGTATGCACACACACCTACATCCACACACACACCTATATGCACACACACACCTACATCCACACACACACCTACAACCACACACACACCTAAAATCACACAGACACCTACATGCACACACACACCTATATCCACACACACACCTACATGCACACACACACCTACATCCACACACACGCCTACATCCACCCACACACCAATATGCACACAGACACCTACATACACACACATACCTACATCCACACACACACCTCCATCCACACACACACCAACATCCACACCCACATCTACATCCACACACACACCTATTTGCACACACACTTACATACACACACACACCTGGACCCACACACAATTACATTGCACACTAGCACATACATCCACACACACACTTACATCCACACAATCACACCTGTATGCACACACACCTACATCCACACACACACCTATATGCATACACACACCTACATCCACACACACACCTATATGCACACACACACCTACATCCACAGAAACACAAACATCCACACATACCTACAACCACACACACATCTATATACACACACACACCCAAAGGAACACACCTACATCCACACATCCACACCTGTATGCACACACATTTTTTTCCACACACACAACTATTTGCACACACACACCTACATCCACACACACACCTACATCCACACACACACCAAAAGTCACACAGACACCTACATCCACACACACACCGACATCCACACACACCCCTACATCCACTAAGACACCTATATCCACACACACACACACCTACATCCACACACACACCTACATCCACACACCTATATGCACACACACACCTACATCCACACACACACCAACATCCACACACACACCTACATCCACACACACACCAACATCCATACACACACCTACATCCACACACACACCCATAGGCACACACATCTACATACACACACACACCTAACCACACACACACCTACATCGACACACACACCTATATGCACACACACACCTACTTCAACACACACACCTACATCCACTAAGACACCTATATCCACACACACACCGACATCCACACACACACCTTCATCCACACACAGACAGCTACGTCCCCACACCCCTACATGAACATACACACACCCATATCCACACACACACCTACATCCACACACACACCTACATCCACACACACACCCATAAGCACACACACCTACATACACACACACACCTACAACCACACACACACCTACATCCACACACACACCTATATGCACACACACACCTACAACCACACACACACCAACATCCACACACATACCTACATCCACACACACATCTAAATGAACACACACCCATAAGCACACACACACCTACATGCACACACACCTATATGCACACACACCTACATCCACACGCACAAACCTACATCCACACACACACCTACATCCACACACACACCTACATCCACACACACACCCATAAGCACACACACCTACATACACACACACCTACAACCACACACACACCTACATCCACACACACACCTATATGCACACACACACCTACAATCACACACACACCAACATCCACACACATACCTACATCCACACACACATCTATATGAACACACACCCATAAGCACAAACACACTATATGCACACACACCTTCATCCACACGCACAAACCTACATCCACACACACCTTTATGGACACACACAGCTACATCCACACACACACACCTACATCCACACACACACCTACATCCACACACACACCTACATCCACACACAGCTACATACACACACACACCTACAACCACACACACACCTTCATCCACACACACACCTATATGCGCACACACACCTACATCCACAGAAACACAAACATCCACACACATACCTACTACCACACACACATCTATATGCACACACACACCCATAAGCACACACCTACATCCACACATCCACACCTGTATGCACACACATTTTTTTCCACACACACAACTATTTGCACACACACACCTACATCCAAACACACACCTACATCCACACACACACCAAAAGTCACACAGACACCTACATCCACACACACACCGACATCCACACACACCCCTACATCCACTAAGACACCTATATCCGCACACACACACACCTACATCCACACACACACCTACATCCACACACACCTATATGCACACACACACCTACATCCACACACACACCAACATCCACACACACACTCACGTCCACACACACACCGATGTACAAACACACACCTGCATCCACACGCACACCTACATCCACACACAAACCTACATCAACACACACACCTATATGCACACACACACCTTCATCCACACACACACCTACATCCACACACACACCTACATTCACACACACACCTACACCCACACACACACCAACATCCACACACACACCTACATCCACACACACACCCATAAGCACACACACCTACATACACACACACACCTACAACCACACACACACCTACATCCACACACACACCTATATGCACACACACACCTACATCCACAGAAACACAAACATCCACACACATACCTACATCCACACACACAGCTATATGCACACACACACCCATAAGCACACACACACCTATATGCACACACACCTCTATGCACACACCCCAGATCCACATATTCAAACCTACATCCACACACACACCTATGTGGACACACACACCTACATCCACACACACACCTTCATCCACACACACACCTACATCCACACACACACCTACATCCACACACACCTACATACACACACACACACCTACACCCACACACACACCTACATTGCACACACACACATACATCCCCACAGACACCTACATCCACACATCCGCACCTGTATGCACACACACCTACATCCACACACACACCTATATGCACACACACACCTTCATCCACACACACACCTACAACCACACACACACCTAAAATCACACAGACACCTACATCCACACACACACCTGCATCCACACACACACCTACATCCACACACACACCTACTTCAACACACACACCTACATCCACTAAGACACCTATATCCACAAACACACACACCTACATCCACACACACACCGACAACCACACACACACCTACATCCACACACAGACAGCTACGTCCGCACACACCTACATGAACACACACACCCATATCCACACACACACCTACATCCACACACACACCTACATCCACACACACACCCATAAGCACACACACCTACATACACACACACACCTACAACCACACACACACCTACATCCACACACACACCTATATGCACACACACTCCTACAACCACACACACACCAACATCCACACACATACCTACATCCACACACACATCTAAATGAACACACACCCATAAGCACACACACACCTACATGCACACACACCTATATGCACACACACCTACATCCACACGCACAAACCTACATCCACACACACACCTACATCCACACACACACCTACATCCACACACACACCCATAAGCACACACACCTACATACACACACACCTACAACCACACACACACCTACATCCACACACACACCTATATGCACACACACACCTACAACCACACACACACCAACATCCACACACATACCTACATCCACACACACATCTATATGAACACACACCCATAAGCACAAACACACTATATGCACACACACCTTCATCCACACGCACAAACCTACATCCACACACACACCTTTATGGACACACACAGCTACATCCACACACACACACCTACATCCACACACACACCTACATCCACACACACACCTACATCCACACACAGCTACATACACACACACATACCTACACCCACACACACACCTGCATTGGACACAAACATACATCCACACACACACCAGCATCCACACATCCGCACTTGTATGCACACACACCTACATCCACACACACACCTATATGCATACACACACCTACATCCACACACACACCTACAACCACACACACACCTAAAATCACACAGACACCTTCATCCACACACACACCTGCGTCCACACACACACCTACATCCACACACACCTTCATCCACACACACACGGCTACATCCGCACACACACCTACATGAACATACACACACCCATCTCCACACACACACCTACATGCAAAAACACACCTACATCCACACACACACCTGCATGCAAATACACACCTACATGCACACACACGCCTACATCCACACAAAAACCAATATCCACCAAGACACCCAGATCCTCACACACACCATAGCCAAACACACATCTACATGCACACACACACCTACATCCACACACACACCTACATCCACACACACACCTACATCCACACACACCAACGGACACACACGCACCTAAATGCACGCACGTTTATATGCACGCACCCACCTACATCCACTCACACGCCTACATCCACACACCTATTAGCACACACACACCTACATCCACACACACACCAACATCCACACACACACTTACGTCCACACACACACCTATGTACAAACACACACCTGCATCCACAGACAAAACTACATCCACACACACACCTATATGCAAACACACACCTACATCCACACACACACCAACATCCACACACACACCCACATCCACACACACATCTATGTGCACACACACCTATATGCACACCCACACACCTGTATGCACACACACCTATATGCACACACACACCTACATCCACACACACCTACATCCACACACACACCTTTATGCACACACACACCTACATCCACGCACACACTTTCATCCACACACACACCTACATCCACACACACACCTACATCCACACAAACACCAATATCCACACACACACCTACATCCACACAAACACCAACATCCACACACACATCTACATCCACAAACACACCTATATGCACACACACCTACATACACACACACACACCTGCATCCACACACACACGTACATCCACACACACCTACATCCACCACACAACGACATCCACACGAACACCTACATCCACACACACACACCAACATCTACACACACACCCACATACACACACACACGCCTATATTGCACACACACACCCACAAGCACACACACACCAACATGCACACACACACACACCTATATGCACATACACACCTACATGCACACACAGACCTATATGCACACACACACCTACATTTAGACACACACCTACATCCACACACACACCAACATCGACACCCACACCTATATGCACACACACACCTACATCCACACACACACCTACAACCACGCACACACCTACATCCACACACACACCTACATCCACACACAAACCTACATCCACACACACACCTATATGCACACACACACCTACATGCACACACAGACCTACACCCGCACACACACCTTCATCCACACACACACACCTACATTCACACACACACACCTATATGCACACACACACCTACATCCACACATACCTACATCCACACACACACCTATTTGCACACACACCTACATACACACACACACCTACACCCACACACACACCTACATTGGGCACTAACACATACATCCACAAACACACCTACATCCACACATCCACACTGTATCTGTATGCACACACACCTACATCCACACACACATTTATTTGCACACACACACCTACATCCACACACACCTACATCCACACAAACACCTATTCGAACAAACACAATTACATTCACCCAAACACCTACATCCACCAAGACACCTACATCCACACACACGCACCAACATCCACACACACACCTACATCCACACACACCTACAACCACACACACCTACATCCACACACACACCTATATGCACACACGCCAACATACACACACACAGCTACACCCACACACACACCAACATTGCACACACACACACATACATCCACACACACACCTACATCCACACATCCACACCTACATCCACACACACCTACATCCACACACACACCTATTTGCACACGCAAACCTACATCCACACACACACCTACATCCACACACACACCTAAAATCAGACAGACATCTACATCCACACACAGACCTGCATCCACACACACACCTACATCCACACACACACACCCATATGCACACACACCTACATCCACACACACACCTACAACCACACACACACCTAAAATCAAACAGACACCTACATCCACACACGCACCTACAACCAGCCGAACACCTACATCCACACACACACCAACATCCACACACACACCTACATCCACACGCACCTACAGACACACACGCATCTTTGTGCACACACACACTTATATGCACACACCCACCTACATCCACTCACACGCCTACATCCACACACACTCCAATATGCACGCACACACCTACATCCGCACACACACCTGCATCCACACACCCATATGCAGACACACACCTACATCCACACACACACTTATATGCACACACACACCTACATCCACACATACACCTACAACCACACACACACCTACATCCACACACACACCTACATCTACACACACACATACGTGCACACACACCTACATCCACACACACACCTACATCCACAGACACACCTACATCCACACACACACCTACAACCATACACACACCTATATCGACACACACACCTTCATGCAGACACACACCTACATCCACACACACACCTACATCCACACACACACCTATATGCACACACACACCTACATCCACATACACACATCCACACACACACCTACATCCACACACTCACCTACATCCACTCACACACCTACATCCACACACACACCTACATCCAGACACACACCTACATCCACACACACACCTACATCCACACACACAACTTTATGCACACACACACCTACATCCACACACACACACCTTTATCCACACACACACACCTACATCCACATACACACACCTAAATGCACACACACACCTACATCCACACACACACCTACCTCCACACACACACCTACATCCACACACACAACTTTATGCACACACAAACCTACATCCACACACACACACCTTTATCCACACACACACACCTACATCCACATACACACACCTAAATGCACACACACACCTACATCCACACACACACCTACCTCCACACACACACCTACATCCACACACACAACTTTATGCACACACAAACCTACATCCACACACACACACCTTTATCCACACACACACACCTACATCCACATACACACCTAAATGCACACACACACCTACATCCACACACACACCTACCTCCACACACACACCTACATCCACACACACACCTACATCCACACACACAGCTACATCCACACACACACCTACATCCACACACACACCTATTTGCACACACACACCTACGCCCACACACACACCTACAACCACACACACACCTTCATGCACACACACACCTACATTTACACACACACCTACATCCACACACACACCTACATCCACACACACACCTACATCCACACACACACCTACATCCACACACACACCTACATCCACACACACACCTACATCCACACACACACCTACATCCACACACACAGCTACATCCACACACACACCTAAAACCACACAGACACCTACATGCACACACACACCTACATCCACACACACACCTACATCCACACACACACCTACATCCACAAACACACCTACATCCACACAAACACCTACATCCACACACACAGCTATATGCACACACACACCTACGCCCACACACACACCTAGAACCACACACACACCTACATGCACACACACCTACATTTACACACACACATACATGCACACACACACCTACATCCACACACACACCTACATCCACACACACACCTACATCCACACACACCTACATCCACACACACACCTACATCCACACACACACCTACATCCACACACACACCTACATCCACACACACACCTACATCCACACGCACACCTATATGCACACAAATACCTATATCCACACACACACCTAGATTCACACACACACCTACATCCACACAGACACCTACATGCACACACACACCTACATCCACACACACACCTACATCCACACACACACCTACATCCACACACACACCTACATCCACAAACACACCTACATCCACACAAACACCTACATCCACACACACACCTATATGCACACACACACCTACATCCACACACACACCTACAACCACACACACACCTACATCCACACACACACCTACATTCACACACACACTTACATGCACACACACACCTACATCCTCAGACACACCTACATCTACATACACACACCTACATCCACACACACCTACATCCACACACACACCTATATGCACACACACACCTACATCCACACACACACCTACATCCACACACACACCTATTTCCACACACACACCTACATCCACACAAACACCGACATCCACACACAAACCAACATCCACACACACACCTACATCCACACACACACCTATATGCACACCCACACCTACATGCACACACACACACCTACATCCACACACACACCTACAACCACACACACCTACATCCACACACACACCTACATGCACACACACACCTACATCCACACACACACCTGTATGCACACACACATTTTCAAACGCACACACACCTACATCCACACACACACCTATTTGCACACCCACACCTACATGCACACACACCTACATGCACACACACCTATATGCACGCACGCCTACATCCACCCACACTCCAATAAACACACCTATATCCACACACACACCGACATCCACACACACCTATATGCACACACACACCTGCATCCCCACACGCACCTACATCCGGCCACACACCTACATCCACACACACACCAACATCCACACAAACAGTTACATCCACACACACACCCACATGCAAACACACACCTACATCCTCACACACACCTACATCCACACACACACCAACATCCACAAACACACCTACATCCACACACAAACCTACATCCACACACACACCAACATCCACACCCACACCTACATCCACACACACACCTATTTGCACAGACACATCTACATCCACACACACACCTGCATCCACACACACACCTACAACCACACAAACACCTACATCCACACACACACCTACAACCACACACACAGCTACATCCAAACACACCTATATCCACACTCACACCTATATGCACACACACACCTACATCCACACACACCTACATCCACACACACCTACATCCACACACACACCTTTATGCACACACACACCTACATCCACACACACACACCTTTATCCACAAACACACACCTACATCCACATACACACACCTATATGCACACACACACCGACATCCACACACACACCTACATCCACACACACACCTACATCCACACGCACCTACAGACACACACGCATCTTTGTGCACACACACACTTATATGCACACACCCACCTACATCCACTCACACGCCTACATCCACACACACTCCAATATGCACGCACACACCTACATCCGCACACACACCTGCATCCACACACCCATATGCAGACACACACCTACATCCACACACACACTTATATGCACACACACACCTACATCCACACATACACCTACAACCACACACACACCTACATCCACACACACACCTACATCTACACACACACATACGTGCACACACACCTACATCCACACACACACCTACATCCACACACACACCTACATCCACACACACACCTACAACCATACACACACCTATATCGACACACACACCTTCATGCAGACACACACCTACATCCACACACACACCTACATCCACACACACACCTATATGCACACACACACCTACATCCACATACACACATCCACACACGCACCTACATCCACACACTCACCTACATCCACTCACACACCTACATCCACACACACACCTACATCCAGACACACACCTACATCCACACACACTCCTACATCCACACACACAACTTTATGCACACACACACCTACATCCACACACACACACCTTTATCCACACACACACACCTACATCCGCATACACACACCTAAATGCACACACACACCTTCATCCACACACACACCTACATCCACACACACACACCTTTATCCACACACACACACAACTTTAAGCACACACAAACCTACATCCACACACACACACCTTTATCCACACACACACACCTACATCCACATACACACACCTAAATGCACACACACACCTACATCCACACACACACCTACATCCACACACACACCTACATCCACACACACACCTACATCCACACACATACCTACATCCACACACACACCTATATGCACACACACACCTACGCCCACACACACACCTACAACCACACACACACCTACATGCACACACACACCTACTTTACACACACACATACATGCACACACACACCTACATCCACACACACACCTACATCCACACACACACCTACATCCACACACACACCTACATCCACACACACACCTGCATCCACACACACACCTACATCCACACACACACCTACATCCACACACACACCTACATCCACACACACACCTAAAAGCACATAGACACCTACATGCACACACACACCTACATCCACACACACACCCACATCCACACACACACCTACATCCACAAACACACCTACATCCACACAAACACCTACATCCACACACACACCTATATGCACACACACACCTACATCCACACACACACCTACAACCACACACACACCTACATCCACACACACACCTACATCCACACACACACCTATTTGCACAGACACATCTACATCCACACACACACCTGCATCCACACACACACCTACAACCACACAAACACCTACATCCACACACACACCTACAACCACACACACAGCTACATCCAAACACACCTATATCCACACTCACACCTATATGCACACACACACCTACATCCACACACACCTACATCCACACACACCTACATCCACACACACACCTTTATGCACACACACACCTACATCCACACACACACACCTTTATCCACAAACACACACCTACATCCACATACACACACCTATATGCACACACACACCGACATCCACACACACACCTACATCTACACACACACCTACATCCACACACACACCTACATCCACACACACACCTACATCCACACACACCTACATCCACACACACACCTACATCCACACACACACCTACATCCACACACACACCTACATCCACACACACACCTACATCCACACGCACACCTATATGCACACAAATACCTATATCCACACACACACCTAGATTCACACACACACCTACATCCACACAGACACCTACATGCACACACACACCTACATCCACACACACACCTACATGCACACACACACCTACATCCACACACACACCTACATCCACAAACACACCTACATCCACACAAACACCTACATCCACACACACACCTATATGCACACACACACCTACATCCACACACACACCTACAACCACACACACACCTACATCCACACACACACCTACATTCACACACACACTTACATGCACACACACACCTACATCCTCAGACACACCTACATCCACATACACACACCTACATCCACACACACCTACATCCACACACACACCTATATGCACACACACACCTACATCCACACACACACCTACATCCACACACACACCTATTTCCACACACACACCTACATCCACACAAACACCGACATCCACACACAAACCAACATCCACACACACACCTACTTCCACACACACACCTATATGCACACCTACACCTACATGCACACACACACACCTACATCCACACACACACCTACAACCACACACACCTACATCCACACACACACCTACATGCACACACACACCTACATCCACACACACACCTGTATGCACACACACACCTTCATACGCACACACACCTACATCCACACACACACCTATATGCACAACCACACCTACATGCACACACACCTACATGCACACACACCTATATGCACGCACGCCAACATCCACCCACACTCCAATAAACACACACCTATATCCACACACACACCGACATCCACACACACCTATATGCACACACACACCTGCATCCCCACACGCACCTACATCCGGCCACACACCTACATCCACACACACACCAACATCCACACAAACACTTACATCCACACACACACCCACATCCAAACACACACCTACATCCTCACACACACATACATCCACACACACACCAACATCCACAAACACACCTACATCCACACACAAACCTACATCCACACACACACCAACATCCACACCCACACCTACATCCACACACACACCTATTTGCACAGACACATCTACATCCACACACACACCTGCATCCACACACACACCTACAACCACACACACACCTACATCCACACACACACCTACAACCACACACACAGCTACATCCAAACACACCTATATCCACACTCACACCTATATGCACACACACACCTACATCCACACACACCTACATCCACACACACCTACATCCACACACACACCTTTATGCACACACACACCTACATCCACACACACACACCTTTATCCACAAACACACACCTACATCCACATACACACACCTATATGCACACACACACCGACATCCACACACACACCTACATCCACACACACACCTACATCCACACGCACCTACAGACACACACGCATCTTTGTGCACACACACACTTATATGCACACACCCACCTACATCCACTCACACGCCTACATCCACACACACTCCAATATGCACGCACACACCTACATCCGCACACACACCTGCATCCACACACCCATATGCAGACACACACCTACATCCACACACACACTTATATGCACACACACACCTACATCCACACATACACCTACAACCACACACACCCATATGCACACACACACCTGCATCCACACACGCACCTACATCCAGCCGAACACCTACATCCACACACACACCAACATCCACACACACACCTACATCCACACGCACCTACAGACACACACGCATCTTTGTGCACACACACACTTATATGCACACACCCACCTACATCCACTCACACGCCTACATCCACACACACTCCAATATGCACGCACACACCTACATCCGCACGCACACCTGCATCCACACACCCATATGCAGACACACACCTACATCCACACACACACCTACATTCACACACACACCTACACCCACACACACACCAACATCCACACACACACCTACATCCACACACACACCCATAAGCACACACACCTACATACACACACACACCTACAACCACACACACACCTACATCCACACACACACCTATATGCACACACACACCTACATCCACAGAAACACAAACATCCACACACATACCTACATCCACACACACAGCTATATGCACACACACACCCATAAGCACACACACACCTATATGCACACACACCTCTATGCACACACCCCAGATCCACATATTCAAACCTACATCCACACACACACCTATGTGGACACACACACCTACATCCACACACACACCTTCATCCACACACACACCTACATTCACACACACACCTACATCCACACACACCTACATACACACACACACACCTACACCCACACACACACCTACATTGCACACACACACATACATCCCCACAGACACCTACATCCACACATCCGCACCTGTATGCACACACACCTACATCCACACACACACCTATATGCACACACACACCTTCATCCACACACACACCTACAACCACACACACACCTAAAATCACACAGACACCTACATCCACACACACACCTGCATCCACACACACACCTACATCCACACACACACCTACTTCAACACACACACCTACATCCACTAAGACACCTATATCCACAAACACACACACCTACATCCACACACACACCGACAACCACACACACACCTACATCCACACACAGACAGCTACGTCCGCACACACCTACATGAACACACACACCCATATCCACACACACACCTACATCCACACACACACCTACATCCACACACACACCCATAAGCACACACACCTACATACACACACACACCTACAACCACACACACACCTACATCCACACACACACCTATATGCACACACACTCCTACAACCACACACACACCAACATCCACACACATACCTACATCCACACACACATCTAAATGAACACACACCCATAAGCACACACACACCTACATGCACACACACCTATATGCACACACACCTACATCCACACGCACAAACCTACATCCACACACACACCTACATCCACACACACACCTACATCCACACACACACCCATAAGCACACACACCTACATACACACACACCTACAACCACACACACACCTACATCCACACACACACCTATATGCACACACACACCTACAACCACACACACACCAACATCCACACACATACCTACATCCACACACACATCTATATGAACACACACCCATAAGCACAAACACACTATATGCACACACACCTTCATCCACACGCACAAACCTACATCCACACACACACCTTTATGGACACACACAGCTACATCCACACACACACACCTACATCCACACACACACCTACATCCACACACACACCTACATCCACACACAGCTACATACACACACACATACCTACACCCACACACACACCTGCATTGGACACAAACATACATCCACACACACACCAGCATCCACACATCCGCACTTGTATGCACACACACCTACATCCACACACACACCTATATGCATACACACACCTACATCCACACACACACCTACAACCACACACACACCTAAAATCACACAGACACCTTCATCCACACACACACCTGCGTCCACACACACACCTACATCCACACACACCTTCATCCACACACACACGGCTACATCCGCACACACACCTACATGAACATACACACACCCATCTCCACACACACACCTACATGCAAAAACACACCTACATCCACACACACACCTGCATGCAAATACACACCTACATGCACACACACGCCTACATCCACACAAAAACCAATATCCACCAAGACACCCAGATCCTCACACACACCATAGCCAAACACACATCTACATGCACACACACACCTACATCCACACACACACCTACATCCACACACACACCTACATCCACACACACCAACGGATACACACGCACCTAAATGCACGCACGTTTATATGCACGCACCCACCTACATCCACTCACACGCCTACATCCACACACCTATTAGCACACACACACCTACATCCACACACACACCAACATCCACACACACACTTACGTCCACACACACACCTATGTACAAACACACACCTGCATCCACAGACAAAACTACATCCACACACACACCTATATGCAAACACACACCTACATCCACACACACACCAACATCCACACACACACCCACATCCACACACACATCTATGTGCACACACACCTATATGCACACCCACACACCTGTATGCACACACACCTATATGCACACACACACCTACATCCACACACACCTACATCCACACACACACCTTTATGCACACACACACCTACATCCACGCACACACTTTCATCCACACACACACCTACATCCACACACACACCTACATCCACACAAACACCAATATCCACACACACACCTACATCCACACAAACACCAACATCCACACACACATCTACATCCACAAACACACCTATATGCACACACACCTACATACACACACACACACCTGCATCCACACACACACGTACATCCACACACACCTACATCCACCACACAACGACATCCACACGAACACCTACATCCACACACACACACCAACATCTACACACACACCCACATACACACACACACGCCTATATTGCACACACACACCCACAAGCACACACACACCAACATGCACACACACACACACCTATATGCACATACACACCTACATGCACACACAGACCTATATGCACACACACACCTACATTTAGACACACACCTACATCCACACACACACCAACATCGACACCCACACCTATATGCACACACACACCTACATCCACACACACACCTACAACCACGCACACACCTACATCCACACACACACCTACATCCACACACAAACCTACATCCACACACACACCTATATGCACACACACACCTACATGCACACACAGACCTACACCCGCACACACACCTTCATCCACACACACACACCTACATTCACACACACACACCTATATGCACACACACACCTACATCCACACATACCTACATCCACACACACACCTATTTGCACACACACCTACATACACACACACACCTACACCCACACACACACCTACATTGGGCACTAACACATACATCCACAAACACACCTACATCCACACATCCACACTGTATCTGTATGCACACACACCTACATCCACACACACATTTATTTGCACACACACACCTACATCCACACACACCTACATCCACACAAACACCTATTCGAACAAACACAATTACATTCACCCAAACACCTACATCCACCAAGACACCTACATCCACACACACGCACCAACATCCACACACACACCTACATCCACACACACCTACAACCACACACACCTACATCCACACACACACCTATATGCACACACGCCAACATACACACACACAGCTACACCCACACACACACCAACATTGCACACACACACACATACATCCACACACACACCTACATCCACACATCCACACCTACATCCACACACACCTACATCCACACACACACCTATTTGCACACGCAAACCTACATCCACACACACACCTACATCCACACACACACCTAAAATCAGACAGACATCTACATCCACACACAGACCTGCATCCACACACACACCTACATCCACACACACACACCCATATGCACACACACCTACATCCACACACACACCTACAACCACACACACACCTAAAATCAAACAGACACCTACATCCACACACGCACCTACAACCAGCCGAACACCTACATCCACACACACACCAACATCCACACACACACCTACATCCACACGCACCTACAGACACACACGCATCTTTGTGCACACACACACTTATATGCACACACCCACCTACATCCACTCACACGCCTACATCCACACACACTCCAATATGCACGCACACACCTACATCCGCACACACACCTGCATCCACACACCCATATGCAGACACACACCTACATCCACACACACACTTATATGCACACACACACCTACATCCACACATACACCTACAACCACACACACACCTACATCCACACACACACCTACATCTACACACACACATACGTGCACACACACCTACATCCACACACACACCTACATCCACAGACACACCTACATCCACACACACACCTACAACCATACACACACCTATATCGACACACACACCTTCATGCAGACACACACCTACATCCACACACACACCTACATCCACACACACACCTATATGCACACACACACCTACATCCACATACACACATCCACACACACACCTACATCCACACACTCACCTACATCCACTCACACACCTACATCCACACACACACCTACATCCAGACACACACCTACATCCACACACACACCTACATCCACACACACAACTTTATGCACACACACACCTACATCCACACACACACACCTTTATCCACACACACACACCTACATCCACATACACACACCTAAATGCACACACACACCTACATCCACACACACACCTACCTCCACACACACACCTACATCCACACACACAACTTTATGCACACACAAACCTACATCCACACACACACACCTTTATCCACACACAAACACCTACATCCACATACACACACCTAAATGCACACACACACCTACATCCACACACACACCTACCTCCACACACACACCTACATCCACACACACAACTTTATGCACACACAAACCTACATCCACACACACACACCTTTATCCACACACACACACCTACATCCACATACACACCTAAATGCACACACACACCTACATCCACACACACACCTACCTCCACACACACACCTACATCCACACACACACCTACATCCACACACACAGCTACATCCACACACACACCTACATCCACACACACACCTATTTGCACACACACACCTACGCCCACACACACACCTACAACCACACACACACCTTCATGCACACACACACCTACATTTACACACACACCTACATCCACACACACACCTACATCCACACACACACCTACATCCACACACACACCTACATCCACACACACACCTACATCCACACACACACCTACATCCACACACACACCTACATCCACACACACAGCTACATCCACACACACACCTAAAACCACACAGACACCTACATGCACACACACACCTACATCCACACACACACCTACATCCACACACACACCTACATCCACAAACACACCTACATCCACACAAACACCTACATCCACACACAGCTATATGCACACACACACCTACGCCCACACACACACCTAGAACCACACACACACCTACATGCACACACACCTACATTTACACACACACATACATGCACACACACACCTACATCCACACACACACCTACATCCACACACACACCTACATCCACACACACCTACATCCACACACACACCTACATCCACACACACACCTACATCCACACACACACCTACATCCACACACACACCTACATCCACACGCACACCTATATGCACACAAATACCTATATCCACACACACACCTAGATTCACACACACACCTACATCCACACAGACACCTACATGCACACACACACCTACATCCACACACACACCTACATCCACACACACACCTACATCCACACACACACCTACATCCACAAACACACCTACATCCACACAAACACCTACATCCACACACACACCTATATGCACACACACACCTACATCCACACACACACCTACAACCACACACACACCTACATCCACACACACACCTACATTCACACACACACTTACATGCACACACACACCTACATCCTCAGACACACCTACATCTACATACACACACCTACATCCACACACACCTACATCCACACACACACCTATATGCACACACACACCTACATCCACACACACACCTACATCCACACACACACCTATTTCCACACACACCTACATCCACACACACACCTACATCCACACACACACCTATTTCCACACACACACCTACATCCACACAAACACCGACATCCACACACAAACCAACATCCACACACACACCTACATCCACACACACACCTATATGCACACCCACACCTACATGCACACACACACACCTACATCCACACACACACCTACAACCACACACACCTACATCCACACACACACCTACATGCACACACACACCTACATCCACACACACACCTGTATGCACACACACATTTTCAAACGCACACACACCTACATCCACACACACACCTATTTGCACACCCACACCTACATGCACACACACCTACATGCACACACACCTATATGCACGCACGCCTACATCCACCCACACTCCAATAAACACACCTATATCCACACACACACCGACATCCACACACACCTATATGCACACACACACCTGCATCCCCACACGCACCTACATCCGGCCACACACCTACATCCACACACACACCAACATCCACACAAACAGTTACATCCACACACACACCCACATGCAAACACACACCTACATCCTCACACACACCTACATCCACACACACACCAACATCCACAAACACACCTACATCCACACACAAACCTACATCCACACACACACCAACATCCACACCCACACCTACATCCACACACACACCTATTTGCACAGACACATCTACATCCACACACACACCTGCATCCACACACACACCTACAACCACACAAACACCTACATCCACACACACACCTACAACCACACACACAGCTACATCCAAACACACCTATATCCACACTCACACCTATATGCACACACACACCTACATCCACACACACCTACATCCACACACACCTACATCCACACACACACCTTTATGCACACACACACCTACATCCACACACACACACCTTTATCCACAAACACACACCTACATCCACATACACACACCTATATGCACACACACACCGACATCCACACACACACCTACATCCACACACACACCTACATCCACACGCACCTACAGACACACACGCATCTTTGTGCACACACACACTTATATGCACACACCCACCTACATCCACTCACACGCCTACATCCACACACACTCCAATATGCACGCACACACCTACATCCGCACACACACCTGCATCCACACACCCATATGCAGACACACACCTACATCCACACACACACTTATATGCACACACACACCTACATCCACACATACACCTACAACCACACACACACCTACATCCACACACACACCTACATCTACACACACACATACGTGCACACACACCTACATCCACACACACACCTACATCCACACACACACCTACATCCACACACACACCTACAACCATACACACACCTATATCGACACACACACCTTCATGCAGACACACACCTACATCCACACACACACCTACATCCACACACACACCTATATGCACACACACACCTACATCCACATACACACATCCACACACGCACCTACATCCACACACTCACCTACATCCACTCACACACCTACATCCACACACACACCTACATCCAGACACACACCTACATCCACACACACTCCTACATCCACACACACAACTTTATGCACACACACACCTACATCCACACACACACACCTTTATCCACACACACACACCTACATCCGCATACACACACCTAAATGCACACACACACCTTCATCCACACACACACCTACATCCACACACACACACCTTTATCCACACACACACACAACTTTAAGCACACACAAACCTACATCCACACACACACACCTTTATCCACACACACACACCTACATCCACATACACACACCTAAATGCACACACACACCTACATCCACACACACACCTACATCCACACACACACCTACATCCACACACACACCTACATCCACACACATACCTACATCCACACACACACCTATATGCACACACACACCTACGCCCACACACACACCTACAACCACACACACACCTACATGCACACACACACCTACTTTACACACACACATACATGCACACACACACCTACATCCACACACACACCTACATCCACACACACACCTACATCCACACACACACCTACATCCACACACACACCTGCATCCACACACACACCTACATCCACACACACACCTACATCCACACACACACCTACATCCACACACACACCTAAAAGCACATAGACACCTACATGCACACACACACCTACATCCACACACACACCCACATCCACACACACACCTACATCCACAAACACACCTACATCCACACAAACACCTACATCCACACACACACCTATATGCACACACACACCTACATCCACACACACACCTACAACCACACACACACCTACATCCACACACACACCTACATCCACACACACACCTATTTGCACAGACACATCTACATCCACACACACACCTGCATCCACACACACACCTACAACCACACAAACACCTACATCCACACACACACCTACAACCACACACACAGCTACATCCAAACACACCTATATCCACACTCACACCTATATGCACACACACACCTACATCCACACACACCTACATCCACACACACCTACATCCACACACACACCTTTATGCACACACACACCTACATCCACACACACACACCTTTATCCACAAACACACACCTACATCCACATACACACACCTATATGCACACACACACCGACATCCACACACACACCTACATCTACACACACACCTACATCCACACACACACCTACATCCACACACACACCTACATCCACACACACCTACATCCACACACACACCTACATCCACACACACACCTACATCCACACACACACCTACATCCACACACACACCTACATCCACACGCACACCTATATGCACACAAATACCTATATCCACACACACACCTAGATTCACACACACACCTACATCCACACAGACACCTACATGCACACACACACCTACATCCACACACACACCTACATGCACACACACACCTACATCCACACACACACCTACATCCACAAACACACCTACATCCACACAAACACCTACATCCACACACACACCTATATGCACACACACACCTACATCCACACACACACCTACAACCACACACACACCTACATCCACACACACACCTACATTCACACACACACTTACATGCACACACACACCTACATCCTCAGACACACCTACATCCACATACACACACCTACATCCACACACACCTACATCCACACACACACCTATATGCACACACACACCTACATCCACACACACACCTACATCCACACACACACCTATTTCCACACACACACCTACATCCACACAAACACCGACATCCACACACAAACCAACATCCACACACACACCTACTTCCACACACACACCTATATGCACACCTACACCTACATGCACACACACACACCTACATCCACACACACACCTACAACCACACACACCTACATCCACACACACACCTACATGCACACACACACCTACATCCACACACACACCTGTATGCACACACACACCTTCATACGCACACACACCTACATCCACACACACACCTATATGCACAACCACACCTACATGCACAGACACCTACATGCACACACACCTATATGCACGCACGCCAACATCCACCCACACTCCAATAAACACACACCTATATCCACACACACACCGACATCCACACACACCTATATGCACACACACACCTGCATCCCCACACGCACCTACATCCGGCCACACACCTACATCCACACACACACCAACATCCACACAAACACTTACATCCACACACACACCCACATCCAAACACACACCTACATCCTCACACACACATACATCCACACACACACCAACATCCACAAACACACCTACATCCACACACAAACCTACATCCACACACACACCAACATCCACACCCACACCTACATCCACACACACACCTATTTGCACAGACACATCTACATCCACACACACACCTGCATCCACACACACACCTACAACCACACACACACCTACATCCACACACACACCTACAACCACACACACAGCTACATCCAAACACACCTATATCCACACTCACACCTATATGCACACACACACCTACATCCACACACACCTACATCCACACACACCTACATCCACACACACACCTTTATGCACACACACACCTACATCCACACACACACACCTTTATCCACAAACACACACCTACATCCACATACACACACCTATATGCACACACACACCGACATCCACACACACACCTACATCCACACACACACCTACATCCACACGCACCTACAGACACACACGCATCTTTGTGCACACACACACTTATATGCACACACCCACCTACATCCACTCACACGCCTACATCCACACACACTCCAATATGCACGCACACACCTACATCCGCACACACACCTGCATCCACACACCCATATGCAGACACACACCTACATCCACACACACACTTATATGCACACACACACCTACATCCACACATACACCTACAACCACACACACCCATATGCACACACACACCTGCATCCACACACGCACCTACATCCAGCCGAACACCTACATCCACACACACACCAACATCCACACACACACCTACATCCACACGCACCTACAGACACACACGCATCTTTGTGCACACACACACTTATATGCACACACCCACCTACATCCACTCACACGCCTACATCCACACACACTCCAATATGCACGCACACACCTACATCCGCACGCACACCTGCATCCACACACCCATATGCAGACACACACCTACATCCACACACACACTTATATGCACACACACACCTTCATCCACACATACACCTACAACCACACACACACCTACATCCACACACACACCTACATCTACACACACACATACGTGCACACACACGCCTACATCCACACAAAAACCAATATCCACCAAGACACCCAGATCCTCACACACACCATAGCCAAACACACATCTACATGCACACACACACCTACATCCACACACACACCTACATCCACACACACACCTACATCCACACACACCAACGGACACACACGCACCTAAATGCACGCACGTTTATATGCACGCACCCACCTACATCCACTCACACGCCTACATCCACACACCTATTAGCACACACACACCTACATCCACACACACACCAACATCCACACACACACTTACGTCCACACACACACCTATGTACAAACACACACCTGCATCCACAGACAAAACTACATCCACACACACACCTATATGCAAACACACACCTACATCCACACACACACCAACATCCACACACACACCCACATCCACACACACATCTATGTGCACACACACCTATATGCACACCCACACACCTGTATGCACACACACCTATATGCACACACACACCTACATCCACACACACCTACATCCACACACACACCTTTATGCACACACACACCTACATCCACGCACACACTTTCATCCACACACACACCTACATCCACACACACACCTACATCCACACAAACACCAATATCCACACACACACCTACATCCACACAAACACCAACATCCACACACACATCTACATCCACAAACACACCTATATGCACACACACCTACATACACACACACACACCTGCATCCACACACACACGTACATCCACACACACCTACATCCACCACACAACGACATCCACACGAACACCTACATCCACACACACACACCAACATCTACACACACACCCACATACACACACACACGCCTATATTGCACACACACACCCACAAGCACACACACACCAACATGCACACACACACACACCTATATGCACATACACACCTACATGCACACACAGACCTATATGCACACACACACCTACATTTAGACACACACCTACATCCACACACACACCAACATCGACACCCACACCTATATGCACACACACACCTACATCCACACACACACCTACAACCACGCACACACCTACATCCACACACACACCTACATCCACACACAAACCTACATCCACACACACACCTATATGCACACACACACCTACATGCACACACAGACCTACACCCACACACACACCTTCATCCACACACACACACCTACATTCACACACACACCTATATGCACACACACACCTACATCCACACATACCTACATCCACACACACACCTATTTGCACACACACCTACATACACACACACACCTACACCCACACACACACCTACATTGGGCACTAACACATACATCCACAAACACACCTACATCCACACATCCACACTGTATCTGTATGCACACACACCTACATCCACACACACATTTATTTGCACACACACACCTACATCCACACACACCTACATCCACACAAACACCTATTCGAACAAACACAATTACATTCACCCAAACACCTACATCCACCAAGACACCTACATCCACACACACGCACCAACATCCACACACACACCTACATCCACACACACCTACAACCACACACACCTACATCCACACACACACCTATATGCACACACGCCAACATACACACACACAGCTACACCCACACACACACCAACATTGCACACACACACACATACATCCACACACACACCTACATCCACACATCCACACCTACATCCACACACACCTACATCCACACACACACCTATTTGCACACGCAAACCTACATCCACACACACACCTACATCCACACACACACCTAAAATCAGACAGACATCTACATCCACACACAGACCTGCATCCACACACACACCTACATCCACACACACACACCCATATGCACACACACCTACATCCACACACACACCTACAACCACACACACACCTAAAATCAAACAGACACCTACATCCACACACGCACCTACAACCAGCCGAACACCTACATCCACACACATACCAACATCCACACACACACCTACATCCACACGCACCTACAGACACACACGCATCTTTGTGCACACACACACTTATATGCACACACCCACCTACATCCACTCACACGCCTACATCCACACACACTCCAATATGCACGCACACACCTACATCCGCACACACACCTGCATCCACACACCCATATGCAGACACACACCTACATCCACACACACACTTATATGCACACACACACCTACATCCACACATACACCTACAACCACACACACACCTACATCCACACACACACCTACATCTACACACACACATACGTGCACACACACCTACATCCACACACACACCTACATCCACAGACACACCTACATCCACACACACACCTACAACCATACACACACCTATATCGACACACACACCTTCATGCAGACACACACCTACATCCACACACACACCTACATCCACACACACACCTATATGCACACACACACCTACATCCACATACACACATCCACACACACACCTACATCCACACACTCACCTACATCCACTCACACACCTACATCCACACACACACCTACATCCAGACACACACCTACATCCACACACACACCTACATCCACACACACAACTTTATGCACACACACACCTACATCCACACACACACACCTTTATCCACACACACACACCTACATCCACATACACACACCTAAATGCACACACACACCTACATCCACACACACACCTACCTCCACACACACACCTACATCCACACACACAACTTTATGCACACACAAACCTACATCCACACACACACACCTTTATCCACACACACACACCTACATCCACATACACACACCTAAATGCACACACACACCTACATCCACACACACACCTACCTCCACACACACACCTACATCCACACACACAACTTTATGCACACACAAACCTACATCCACACACACACACCTTTATCCACACACACACACCTACATCCACATACACACCTAAATGCACACACACACCTACATCCACACACACACCTACCTCCACACACACACCTACATCCACACACACACCTACATCCACACACACAGCTACATCCACACACACACCTACATCCACACACACACCTATTTGCACACACACACCTACGCCCACACACACACCTACAACCACACACACACCTTCATGCACACACACACCTACATTTACACACACACCTACATCCACACACACACCTACATCCACACACACACCTACATCCACACACACACCTACATCCACACACACACCTACATCCACACACACACCTACATCCACACACACACCTACATCCACACACACAGCTACATCCACACACACACCTAAAACCACACAGACACCTACATGCACACAAACACCTACATCCACACACACACCTACATCCACACACACACCTACATCCACAAACACACCTACATCCACACAAACACCTACATCCACACACACAGCTATATGCACACACACACCTACGCCCACACACACACCTAGAACCACACACACACCTACATGCACACACACCTACATTTACACACACACATACATGCACACACACACCTACATCCACACACACACCTACATCCACACACACACCTACATCCACACACACCTACATCCACACACACACCTACATCCACACACACACCTACATCCACACACACACCTACATCCACACACACACCTACATCCACACGCACACCTATATGCACACAAATACCTATATCCACACACACACCTAGATTCACACACACACCTACATCCACACAGACACCTACATGCACACACACACCTACATCCACACACACACCTACATCCACACACACACCTACATCCACACACACACCTACATCCACAAACACACCTACATCCACACAAACACCTACATCCACACACACACCTATATGCACACACACACCTACATCCACACACACACCTACAACCACACACACACCTACATCCACACACACACCTACATTCACACACACACTTACATGCACACACACACCTACATCCTCAGACACACCTACATCCACATACACACACCTACATCCACACACACCTACATCCACACACACACCTATATGCACACACACACCTACATCCACACACACACCTACATCCACACACACACCTATTTCCACACACACACCTACATCCACACAAACACCGACATCCACACACAAACCAACATCCACACACACACCTACATCCACACACACACCTATATGCACACCCACACCTACATGCACACACACACCTACATCCACACACACACCTACAACCACACACACCTACATCCACACACACACCTACATGCACACACACACCTACATCCACACACACACCTGTATGCACACACACATTTTCAAACGCACACACACCTACATCCACACACACACCTATTTGCACACCCACACCTACATGCACACACACCTACATGCACACACACCTATATGCACGCACGCCTACATCCACCCACACTCCAATAAACACACCTATATCCACACACACACCGACATCCACACACACCTATATGCACACACACACCTGCATCCCCACACGCACCTACATCCGGCCACACACCTACATCCACACACACACCAACATCCACACAAACAGTTACATCCACACACACACCCACATGCAAACACACACCTACATCCTCACACACACCTACATCCACACACACACCAACATCCACAAACACACCTACATCCACACACAAACCTACATCCACACACACACCAACATCCACACCCACACCTACATCCACACACACACCTATTTGCACAGACACATCTACATCCACACACACACCTGCATCCACACACACACCTACAACCACACAAACACCTACATCCACACACACACCTACAACCACACACACAGCTACATCCAAAAACACCTATATCCACACTCACACCTATATGCACACACACACCTACATCCACACACACCTACATCCACACACACCTACATCCACACACACACCTTTATGCACACACACACCTACATCCACACACACACACCTTTATCCACAAACACACACCTACATCCACATACACACACCTATATGCACACACACACCGACATCCACACACACACCTACATCCACACACACACCTACATCCACACGCACCTACAGACACACACGCATCTTTGTGCACACACACACTTATATGCACACACCCACCTACATCCACTCACACGCCTACATCCACACACACTCCAATATGCACGCACACACCTACATCCGCACACACACCTGCATCCACACACCCATATGCAGACACACACCTACATCCACACACACACTTATATGCACACACACACCTACATCCACACATACACCTACAACCACACACACCCATATGCACACACACACCTGCATCCACACACGCACCTACATCCAGCCGAACACCTACATCCACACACACACCAACATCCACACACACACCTACATCCACACGCACCTACAGACACACACGCATCTTTGTGCACACACACACTTATATGCACACACCCACCTACATCCACTCACACGCCTACATCCACACACACTCCAATATGCACGCACACACCTACATCCGCACACACACCTGCATCCACACACCCATATGCAGACACACACCTACATCCACACACACACTTATATGTACACACACACCTACATCCACACATACACCTACAACCACACACACACCTACATCCACACACACACCTACATCTACACACACACATACGTGCACACACACCTACATCCACACACACACCTACATCCACACACACACCTACATCCACACACACACCTACAACCATACACACACCTATATCGACACACACACCTTCATGCAGACACACACCTACATCCACACACACACCTACATCCACACACACACCTATATGCACACACACACCTACATCCACATACACACATCCACACACGCACCTACATCCACACACTCACCTACATCCACTCACACACCTACATCCACACACACACCTACATCCAGACACACACCTACATCCACACACACTCCTACATCCACACACACAACTTTATGCACACACACACCTACATCCACACACACACACCTTTATCCACACACACACACCTACATCCGCATACACACACCTAAATGCACACACACACCTTCATCCACACACACACCTACATCCACACACACACACCTTTATCCACACACACACACAACTTTAAGCACACACAAACCTACATCCACACACACACACCTTTATCCACACACACACACCTACATCCACATACACACACCTAAATGCACACACACACCTACATCCACACACACACCTACATCCACACACACACCTACATCCACACACACACCTACATCCACACACATACCTACATCCACACACACACCTATATGCACACACACACCTACGCCCACACACACACCTACAACCACACACACACCTACATGCACACACACACCTACTTTACACACACACATACATGCACACACACACCTACATCCACACACACACCTACATCCACACACACACCTACATCCACACACACACCTACATCCACACACACACCTGCATCCACACACACACCTACATCCACACACACACCTACATCCACACACACACCTACATCCACACACACACCTAAAAGCACATAGACACCTACATGCACACACACACCTACATCCACACACACACCCACATCCACACACACACCTACATCCACAAACACACCTACATTCACACAAACACCTACATCCACACACACACCTATATGCACACACACACCTACATCCACACACACACCTACAACCACACACACACCTACATCCACACACACACCTACATTCACACACACACTTACATGCACACACACACCTACATCCACACACATCTACAACCACACACACCTACATCCACACACACACCTATATGCACACACGCCAACATACACACACACAGCTACACCCACACACACACCTACATTGCACACACACACATACATCCACACACACACCTACATCCACACATCCACACCTACATCCACACACACCTACATCCACACACACACCTATTTGCACACGCAAACCTACATCCACACACACACCTACATCCACACACACACCTAAAATCAGACAGACATCTACATCCACACACAGACCTGCATCCACACACACACCTACATCCACACACACACACCTATATGCACACACACACCTAAAATCACACAGACACCTACATCCACACACACACCTGCATCCAGACACACCAACCTATGTGCACATTCGCCTACATCCACACACACTCCAATATGCACAAACACACCTACATCCACACACACACCTACATCCACACACACCCATATGCACACACACACCTGCATCGACACACGCACCTACATCCAGCCGAACACCTACATCCACACACACACCAACATCCACACACACACATACATCCACACGCACCTACAGACACACACTCACCTTTGTGCACACACACACTTATATGCACACACCCACCTACATCCACTCACACGCCTACATCCACACACACTCCAATATGCACGCACACACCTACATCCGCACACACACCTGCATCCACACACCCATATGCAGACACACACCTACATCCACACACACACTTATATGCACACACACACCTACATCCTTACATACACCTACAACCAAACACACACCTACATCCACACACACACCTACATTTACACACACACATACGTGCACACACACCTACATCCACACACACACCTACATCCACACACACACGTACATCCACACACACACCTACCACCATACACACACCTATATCGACACACACACCTTCATGCACACACACACCTACATCCACACACACACCTACATCCACACACACCTATATGCACACACACACCTACATCCACACACACATACATCCACACACACACCTACATCCACACACACACCTACATCCACACACACACCTACATCCACACACACACCTACATCCACACACACACCTACATCCACGCACACACCTATATGCACGCACACACCTACATCAACACACACACCTACATTCACACACACACCTACATCCAGACACACACCTACATCCACACACACACCTACATCCACACACACAACTTTATGCACACACACACCTACATCCACACACACACACCTTTATCCACAAACACACACCTACATCCACATACACACACCTATATGCACACACACACCGACATCCACACACACACCTACATCCACACACACACCTACATCCACACGCACCTACAGACACACACGCATCTTTGTGCACACACACACTTATATGCACACACCCACCTACATCCACTCACACGCCTACATCCACACACACTCCAATATGCACGCACACACCTACATCCGCACACACACCTGCATCCACACACCCATATGCAGACACACACCTACATCCACACACACACTTATATGCACACACACACCTACATCCACACATACACCTACAACCACACACACCCATATGCACACACACACCTGCATCCACACACGCACCTACATCCAGCCGAACACCTACATCCACACACACACCAACATCCACACACACACCTACATCCACACGCACCTACAGACACACACGCATCTTTGTGCACACACACACTTATATGCACACACCCACCTACATCCACTCACACGCCTACATCCACACACACTCCAATATGCACGCACACACCTACATCCGCACGCACACCTGCATCCACACACCCATATGCAGACACACACCTACATCCACACACACACTTATATGCACACACACACCTTCATCCACACATACACCTACAACCACACACACACCTACATCCACACACACACCTACATCTACACACACACATACGTGCACACACACCTACATCCACACACACACCTACATCCACACACACACCTACATCCACACACACACCTACAACCATACACACACCTATATCGACACACACACCTTCATGCAGACACACACCTACATCCACACACACACCTACATCCACACACACACCTATATGCACACACACACCTACATCCACATACACACATCCACACACACACCTACATCCACACACTCACCTACATCCACTCACACACCTACATCCACACACACAACTACATCCAGACACACACCTACATCCACACACACACCTACATCCACACACACAACTTTATGCACACACACACCTACATCCACACACACACACCTTTATCCACACACACACACCTACATCCGCATACACACACCTAAATGCACACACACACCTACATCCACACACACACCTACATCCACACACACACACCTTTATCCACACACACACACAACTTTATGCACACACAAACCTACATGCACACACACACACCTTTATCCACACACACACACCTACATCCACATACACACACCTAAATGCACACACACACCTACATCCACACACACACCTACATCCACACACACACCTACATCCACACACACACCTACATCCACACACATACCTACATCCACACACACACCTATATGCACACACACACCTACGCCCACACACACACCTACAACCACACACACACCTACATGCACACACACACCTACATTTACACACACACATACATGCACACACACACCTACATCCACACACACACCTACATCCACACACACACCTACATCCACACACACACCTACATCCACACACACACCTACATCCACACACACACCTACATCCACACACACACCTACATCCACACACACACCTACATCCACACACACACCTAAAAGCACATAGACACCTACATGCACACACACACCTACATCCACACACACACCCACATCCACACACACACCTACATCCACAAACACACCTACATTCACACAAACACCTACATCCACACACACACCTATATGCACACACACACCTACATCCACACACACACCTACAACCACACACACACCTACATCCACACACACACCTACATTCACACACACACTTACATGCACACACACACCTACATCCACACACATCTACAACCACACACACCTACATCCACACACACACCTATATGCACACACGCCAACATACACACACACAGCTACACCCACACACACACCTACATTGCACACACACACATACATCCACACACACACCTACATCCACACATCCACACCTACATCCACACACACCTACATCCACACACACACCTATTTGCACACGCAAACCTACATCCACACACACACCTACATCCACACACACACCTAAAATCAGACAGACATCTACATCCACACACAGACCTGCATCCACACACACACCTACATCCACACACACACACCTATATGCACACACACACCTAAAATCACACAGACACCTACATCCACACACACACCTGCATCCAGACACACCAACCTATGTGCACATTCGCCTACATCCACACACACTCCAATATGCACAAACACACCTACATCCACACACACACCTACATCCACACACACCCATATGCACACACACACCTGCATCGACACACGCACCTACATCCAGCCGAACACCTACATCCACACACACACCAACATCCACACACACACATACATCCACACGCACCTACAGACACACACTCACCTTTGTGCACACACACACTTATATGCACACACCCACCTACATCCACTCACACGCCTACATCCACACACACTCCAATATGCACGCACACACCTACATCCGCACACACACCTGCATCCACACACCCATATGCAGACACACACCTACATCCACACACACACTTATATGCACACACACACCTACATCCTTACATACACCTACAACCAAACACACACCTACATCCACACACACACCTACATTTACACACACACATACGTGCACACACACCTACATCCACACACACACCTACATCCACACACACACGTACATCCACACACACACCTACCACCATACACACACCTATATCGACACACACACCTTCATGCACACACACACCTACATCCACACACACACCTACATCCACACACACCTATATGCACACACACACCTACATCCACACACACATACATCCACACACACACCTACATCCACACACACACCTACATCCACACACACACCTACATCCACACACACACCTACATCCACACACACACCTACATCCACGCACACACCTATATGCACGCACACACCTACATCCACACACACACCTACATTCACACACACACCTACATCCAGACACACACCTACATCCACACACACACCTACATCCACACACACAACTTTATGCACACACACACCTACATCCACACACACACACCTTTATCCACACACACACACCTACATCCACATACATACACCTAAATGCACACACACACCTACATCCACACACACACCTACCTCCACACACACACCTACATCCACACACACACCTACATCCACACAAACACCTACATCCACACACACAGCTATATGCACACACACACCTACGCCCACACACACACCTAGAACCACACACACACCTACATGCACACACACACCTACATTTACACACACACATACATGCACACACACACCTACATCCACACACACACCTACATCCACACACACACCTACATCCACACACACCTACATCCACACACACACCTACATCCACACACACACCTACATCCACACACACACCTACATCCACACACACACCTACATCCACACGCACACCTATATGCACACAAATACCTATATCCACACACACACCTAGATTCACACACACACCTACATCCACACAGACACCTACATGCACACACACACCTACATCCACACACACGCCTACATCCACACACACACCTACATCCACACACACACCTACATCCACAAACACACCTACATCCACACAAACACCTACATCCACACACACACCTATATGCACACACACACCTACATCCACACACACACCTACAACCACACACACACCTACATCCACACACACACCTACATTCACACACACACTTACATGCACACACACACCTACATCCTCAGACACACCTACATCCACATACACACACCTACATCCACACACACCTACATCCACACACACACCTATATGCACACACACACCTACATCCACACACACACCTACATCCACACACACACCTATTTCCACACACACACCTACATCCACACAAACACCGACATCCACACACAAACCAACATCCACACACACACCTACATCCACACACACACCTATATGCACACCCACACCTACATGCACACACACACACCTACATCCACACACACACCTACAACCACACACACCTACATCCACACACACACCTACATGCACACACACACCTACATCCACACACACACCTGTATGCACACACACACCTTCATACGCACACACACCTACATCCACACACACACCTATATGCACACCCACACCTACATGCACACACACCTACATGCACACACACCTATATGCACGCACGCCTACATCCACCCACACTCCAATAAACACACACCTATATCCACAAACACACCGACATCCACACACACCTATATGCACACACACACCTGCATCCCCACACGCACCTACATCCGGCCACACACCTACATCCACACACACACCAACATCCACACAAACACTTACATCCACACACAAACCTACATCCACACACACACCAACATCCACACCCACACCTACATCCACACACACACCTATTTGCACAGACACATCTACATCCACACACACACCTGCATCCACACACACACCTACAACCACACACACACCTACATCCACACACACACCTACAACCACACACACAGCTACATCCAAACACACCTATATCCACACTCACACCTATATGCACACACACACCTACATCCACACACACCTACATCCACACACACACCTTTATGCACACACACACCTACATCCACACACACACCTACATCCACACACACACCTACATCCACACACACACCTACATCCACACGCACACCTATATGCACACAAATACCTATATCCACACACACACCTAGATTCACACACACACCTACATCCACACACACACCTACATCCACACACACACCTACATCCACACACACACCTACATTGCACACTAACACATACATCCACACATCCACACCTGTAGGCACACACACCTACATCCACACACACACCTATATGCAAACATACACCTGCATTCACACACACACCTACATCCACACACACACCTAAAAGAACACAGACACCTACATGCACACACACACCTACATCCACACACACACCTACATCCACACACACACCTACATCCACACACACACCTACATCCACACACACACCTACATCCACAAACACATCTACATCCACACAAACACCTACATCCACACACACACCTATATGCACACACACACCTACATCCACACACACACCTACAACCACACACACACCTACATCCACACACACACCTGCATTCACACACACACTTACATGCACACACACACCTACATCCACAGACACACCTACATCCACATACACACACCTACATCCACACACACCTACATCCACACACACACCAACCTACATCCACACACACACCTATATGCACACACACACCTACATCCACACACACACCTACATCCACACACACACCTATTTCCACACACACACCTACATCCACACACACACCTATATGCACACCCACACCTACATGCACACACACACACACCTACATCCACACACACACCTACAACCACACACACCTACATCCACACACACACCTACATGCACACACACACCTACATCCACACACACTCCTGTATGCACACACACACCTTCATACGCACACACACCTACATCCACACACACACCTATATGCACACCCACACCTACATGCACACACACCTATATCCACACACACACCGACATCCACACACACCTATATGCACACACACACCTGCATCCCCACACGCACCTACATCCGGCCACACACCTACATCCACACACACACCAACATCCACACAAACACTTACATCCACACACACACCCATATGCAAACACACATCTACATCCTCACACACACCTACATCCACACACACACCTACATCCACACACACACCTACATCCACACACACACCTACATCCACACACACACCTACATCCACAAACACACCTACATCCACACAAACACATACATCCACACACACACCTATATGCACACACACACCTACATCCACACACACACCTACAACCACACACACACCTACATCCACACACACACCTACATTCACACACACACTTACATGCACACACACACCTACATCCACAGACACACCTACATCCACATACACACACCTACATCCACACACACCTACATCCACACACACACCAACCTACATCCACACACACACCTATATGCACACATACACCTACATCCACACACACACCTACATCCACACACACACCTATTTCCACACACACACCTACATCCACACAAACACAGACATCCACACACAAACCAACATCCACACACACACCTACATCCACACACACACCTATATGCACACCCACACCTACATGCACACACACACACCTACATCCACACACACACCTACAACCACACACACACCTACATCCACATACACACCTACATCCACACACACACCAACATCCACAAACACACTTACGTCCACACACAGACACCAATGTACAAACACACACCTGCATCCACACACGCACCGACATCCAGCCACACACGTACATCCACACACACACTTACATCCACACACACACCCACATGCAAACACACACCAACATCGACACACACTTATATGCACACACACACCTACATCTACACACACACCTACAACCACACACTCACCTACATCCATAGACACACCTACATCCACACACACACCTACATCCACACACACACCTATAAGCACACACACACCTACATCCACACACACACCTACAACCACACACACACCTACATCCACACATACCTACATTTACACACACACATACATGCACACACACACCTACATCCACACACACACCTACATCCACATGAACACCAATTTGCACACACACCTACACACACATACACACCTACATTCACACAGACACCTACGTCCACACACACACCTACATCGACACACACACACGTACCTGAACACACACACACCTATATCCACACACACATCTACATGCAAATACACACCTACATCCACACACACACCTATATGCACACACACACCTACATCCACACACACCTACATCCACACACACACCTACGTCCACACACACACCTATATCTACACACACACCAACATCCACACACACACCTACATCCACACACACACCTATATGCACACACACACCTATATGCACACACACACCTACAACCACACACACACCTACATCCACACACACAGCTACATCCACACACACACCTACATCCACACACACACCAACATCCACACTCACATATATGCACACACGCCTACATCCACACACACTCCAATATGCACACACACACCTACATCCACACACACCTACATCCACACACACACCTACATCCACACACACACCTATATCTACAGACACACACACATCCACACACACACCTACATCCACACACACACCTATATGCACACACACACCTATATGCACACCCATACCTACATGCACACACACACACCTACATCCACACACACACCTACAACCACACACACCTACATCCACACACACACCTACATCCACACACACACCTACATCCACACACACACCTGTATGCACACACACACCTTCATACGCACACACACCTACATCCACACACACACCTATATGCACACCCACACCTACATGCACACACACCTACATGCACACACACCTATATGCACACACGCCTACAGCCACCCACACTCCAATAAACACAAACCTACATCCACACACACACTGACATCCACACACACCTATATGCACACACACACCTGCATCCCCACACGCACCAACATCCAGCCACACACCTACATCCACACACACACCAACGTCCACACACACATTTACATCCACACACACACACCCATATGCAAACACACACCTACATCCTCACACACACCTACATCCACACACACACCAACATCCACAAACACACCTACATCCACACACAAACCTACATCCACACACACACCAACATCCACACCCACACCTACATCCACACACACACCTATTTGCACAGACACATCTACATCCACACACACACCTACATCCACACACACACCTACAACCACACACACACCTACATCCACACACACACCTACAACCACAAACACAGCTACATCCAAACACACCTATATCCACACACACACCTATATGCACACACACACCTACATCCACACACACCTACATCCACACACACACCTACATCCACACACACACCTACATCCACACACACACCTTTATGCACACACACACCTACATCCACACACACACACCTTTATCCACACACACACACCCACATCCACATACACACCGACATCCACACACACACCTACATCTACACACACACCCACATCCACACACACACCTACATCCACACACACACCTATATCCACACACACACCTATATGCACACACACACCTACGTCCACAAACACACCTACAACCACACACACAGCTACATCCACACACACACCTATTATTACACACACACACATACATGCACACACACACCTACATCCACACACACACCCACCTCCAAGCACACACCTACATCCACACACACACTTACATCCACACACACACCTACATCCACACACACACCTACATCCACACACACACCTACATTTACACACACACATACATGCACACACACCTACATCCACACACACACCTACATCCACACACACACCTACATCCACACACACACCTACAACCATACACACACCTATATCGACACACACACCTTCATGCACACACACACCTACATCCACACACACACCTACATCCACACAGACACCTATATGCACACACACACCTACATCCACACACACACCTACATCCACACACACACCTATATGCACACACACGGTTATATGCACACACAGACACCTACATCCAGACACACCCCACATCCACACACACACCAACATCGACACACACACCTATATGCACACACACACCTACATCCACAAACAGACCGACAACCACACACACACCTACATCCACACACACACCTACATGCACACACACACCTACATCCACACACACACCTATATGCACACACACACTTACATCCACACACACACACACATCCACATACACACCTACATCCACACACAGACCAACATCCACAAACACACTTACGTCCATACACACACCTATGTACAAACATACACCTGCATCCACACACACACCTACATCCACACACACACCTACATCCAGACATACATCTACATCCACACACACACTACATCCACACAAACACCTACATCCAAACACACACCTATATGCAGACACCTATATGCACACACACACCTACATCCACACACACACCTACATCCACACACACACCTATATGCACACACACGGTTATATGCACACACACACACTTACATCCAGACACACACCTACATCCACACACACACCAACATCGACACACACACCTATATGCACACACACACCTACATCCACACACACACCGACAACCACACACACACCTACATCCACACACACACCTACATGCACACACACACCTACATCCACACACACACCTATATGCACACACACACTTACATCCACACACACACACACATCCACATACACACCTACATCCACACACGGACTAACATCCACAAACACACTTACGTCCATACACACACCCATATGCAAACACACACCAACATCGACACACAGTTATATGCACACACACACACCTACATCTACACACACACCTACAACCACACACTCACCTACATCCATAGACACACCTACATCCACACACACACCTACATCCACACACACACCTATAAGCACACACACACCTACATCCACACACACACCTACAACCACACAAACACCTACATCCACACACACCTACATTTACACACACACATACATGCACACACACACCTACATCCACACACACACCTACATCAACACACACACCTACAACCACACACACACCTAAATCCACACGGACACCTACATCCACACACACACCTACATCCACACACACACCTACATCCACACACACACCTATATGCACACACACACCTACAACCACACACACACCTACTTCCACACACACACCTACATCCACACACACAAACATACAAACACACACCAACATGCACACGCACACCTACATCCACACACACACCAACATCCACACACACACCTACATCCACACGCACACCTATATGCACACACACCTACACACACACACACACCTTCATCCACACACACACCTATATCTACAGACACACCTATATGCACACACACACCTACATCCACACACACACCTACATCCACACACACCTACATACATACACACACCAACATGCACACTCACACCTTCATCCACACACACACCAACATCCAAACACACCTACATCCACATGCACACCTATTTGCACACATACCTACACACACATACACACCTACATCCACACAGACACCTACGTCCACACACACACCTTCATCCACACACATACACGTACCTGAACACAAACAAACCTATATCCACACACACACCTACATGCAAATACACACCTACATCCACACACACCTATACGCACACACTCACCCACATCCACACACACACCTACATCCACACGCACACCTACATCCACACGCACACCTACATCCGCACTCACACCTACATCCACACACACACCCACATCCACACACACCTACATACACACACACACCTTCATCCACACACACACCATTATGCACACACACACCTACATCCACACACACACCTACATCCACACACACACCTACATCCTCACGCACACGTACATCCACACTCACACCTACGTCCACACACACAGCTACATCCACACACACACCTACATCCACACACACCTACATACACACACACACCTTCATCCACACACACACCTATATGCACACACACACCTACATCCACACACACACCTACATCAACACACACCTACATCCACACACACACCAACATCCACACACACCAACATACAAACCCACACCAACTTGCACACGCACACCTACATCCACACACACACCAACATCCACTCACACACCTACATCCACACACACACCTACATCCACACACACACCTACATGCACACACACACCTATATGCACACACACCTATATTCACACACACCTATATGCACACACACCTACATCCTCACACACACCTACATCCACACACACACACCTATATGCACACACACACCTACATCCACACACACACCTAAATGCACACACACCAACATCCACACACACACCTTCATCCACACACACACCTACATACACACACACACCTACATCCACACACACACCTACAACCACACACACTTATACGCACACTCACCTACATCCACACACAGCTATATGCACACACACACCTACATACACACACACCTACATCCACATACACACCACCATCCACACACACACTTACATCCACACACACACAGCCATATGCAAACACACACCTACATCCACACACACACCTACATCCACACACAATTATATGCACACACACACCTACATCCACACACAGCTTTATGCACACACACACCTACATTCACACACGGCTATATGCACACACACACCTGCATCGACACACACACCTACATCCACACACACACTTTCATCCACACACACACCAATATGCAAACACACACCTACAACCACACACACACCTATATGCACACACACACCAACATCCACACACACACCCATATGCACACACACACCTACATACACACGCACCTACATCCACACACACATCCACATCCACACACACACGTACATCCACACACAGACCTACCTGAACACACACACACACCTATATGCACACACACACCCACATGCACACACACACCTACATCCACACACACACCTACAACCACACACACACCTACATCCACACGCACACCTACATCCACACTCACTCTTATAAGCACACACACCTACATACACACACACACCTGCATCCACACACACATGCACATTCACGCACACACCTATATTTACACACACCTACATACACACACACACCTTCATCCACACACACACCATTATGCACACACACACCTACATCCACACACACACCTACATCCACACACACACCATTATGCACACACACACCTACATCCACACACACACCTACATCCACACACACACCTTCATCCTCACGCACACGTACATCCACACTCACACCTACGTCCACACACACAGCTACATCCACACACACACCTACATCCACACACACCTACATACACACACACACCTTCATCCACACACACACCTATATGCACACACACACCTACATCCACACACACACCTACATCAACACACACCTACATCCACACACACACCAACATCCACACACACCAACATACAAACCCACACCAACTTGCACACGCACACCTACATCCACACACACACCAACATCCACTCACACACCTACATCCACACACACACCTACATCCACACACACACCTACATGCACACACACACCTATATGCACACACACCTATATTCACACACACACCTATATGCACACACACCTACATCCTCACACACACCTACATCCACACACACACACCTATATGCACACACACACCTACATCCACACACACACCTAAATGCACACACACCAACATCCACACACACACCTTCATCCACACACACACCTACATACACACACACACCTACATCCACACACACACCTACAACCACACACACTTATACGCACACTCACCTACATCCACACACGGCTATATGCACACACACACCTACATACACACACACCTACATCCACATACACACCACCATCCACACACACACTTACATCCACACACACAGCCATATGCAAACACACACCTACATCCACACACACACCTACATCCACACACAATTATATGCACACACACACCTACATCCACACACAGCTTTATGCACACACACACCTACATTCACACACAGCTATATGCACACACACACCTGCATCGACACACACACCTACATCCACACACACACTTTCATCCACACACACACCAATATGCAAACACACACCTACAACCACACACACACCTATATGCACACACACACCAACATCCACACACACACCCATATGCACACGAACACCTACATACACACGCACCTACATCCACACACACATCTACATCCACACTCACTCTTATAAGCACACACACCTACATACACACACACACCTGCATCCACACACACATGCACATCCACGCACACACCTATATTTACACACACCTACATACACACAGACACCTACATCCACAAACACACTTGCATCCACACACACACCTACGTCCACACACACACCTTCATCCACACACACCTACATACACACACACACCTACATCCACACACACACCAATATGCACACACACACCAACATCTACACAGACACCTATATGCACACACACACCAACATGCACACACACCTATATGCACACACACACCTATACGCACACACACACCCAAATGCACACACACTCCTATATGCACACACACACCTACATCCACACACACACCTATATCTACACACACACCTACATCCACACACACACCTACATCCACACACACACCTATATGCACACACACACCTATATGCACACACACACCTACGTCTACACACACACCTACATCCACACACACACCTACATCCACACACACACCTACATCCACACACACACCTACATCCACACACACACCAACATCCACACTCACCTATTTGCACATACGCCTATATCCTCACACACTTCAATATGCACACACACACCTACATCCACACACACACCTACATCCAGACACACTTGTATGCACACACAAAACTGCATCCACACACAGCTATATGCACACACACACCTACATCCACACGCAGCTATATGCACACAAACACCTACATCCACACAGACACTTACATCCACACACACACCCATATGCACACACACACCTACATACACACACGCACCTACATCCACACGCACACCTACATCCACACACACACCTACATCCACACACACACCTACCTGAACACACACACACCTATTTGCACACACACACCCACATGCACACACACACCTACATACACACACGCACCTACATCCACACGCACACCTACATCCACACACACACCTACAACCATACACACACCTACATCCACACGCACATCTACATCCACACTCACACCTACATCCACACACACACCCTCATCCACACACACACGTACATGCGCACACACACCTACGTCCACACACACACGCACATCCACACACACACCTACATCCACCCACACACCTACATCCACACACACACCTACATCCACGCACACACCTACATCCACACACACCTTCATCCACACACACACCTGCATCCACACACACACCAACATCCACACACACACCTACATCCGCACACACACCTACATCCACACACACACCTACATCCACACACACACCTACATCCACACATACCTATATCCACACACACACCAACATCCACACACACCTACATCCACACACACAACTATTTCCACACACACACCTAGATGCACACACGCACACACAACTTCATCCACACACACACCTGCATGCAAATACACACCTACATCCACACAAACACCTACATGCAAACACACACCAACATCCACACACACACCTACATCCACACACACACCTACATGCACACACACACCTTTATGCACACACACCAAATTCACACACACCTATATGCACACACACCTACATCCTCACACACACCTACATCCACACACACACACCTATATGCACACACACACCTACATCCACACACACACCTAAATGCACACACACACCAAGATCCACACACACACCTTCATCCACACACACACCTACATCCACACACACACCTACATCCACACACACACCTACAACCACACACACTTATACGCACACTCACCTACATCCACACACAGCTATATGCACACACACACCTACATCCACACACACCTACATCCACACACACACCACCATCCACACACACACTTACAACCACACTCACAGCCATATGCAAACACACACCTACATCCACACACACACCTACATCCACACACAATTATATGCACACACACACCTACATCCACACACAGCTATATGCACACACACACATGCATCGACACACACACCTACATCCACACACACACCAACATCCACACACACACCAACATCCACACACACACCCATATGCACACACACACCTACATACACACGCACACACCTATATGCACACACACACCCACATGCACACACACACCTACATACACACACGCACCTACATCCACACGCACACCTACATCCACACATACACCTACAACCACACACACACCAACATCCACACACACATCTACATCCACACACACACCTACATCCACACACAGAACTACCTGAACACACACACACACCTATATGCACACACACACCCACATGCACACACACACCTACATACACACGCACATCTACATCCACACTCACACCTACATCCACACACACACGCACATCCACACACACAGCTACATCCACCCACACACCTACATCCACACACACACCTACATCCACGAACACACCTACATCCACACACACACCTTCATCCACACACACACCTGCATCCACACACACACCAGCATCCACACACACACCTACATCCGCACACACACCTACATCCACACACACACCTACATCCACACACACACCTACATCCACACACACACCTACATCCACACATACCTATATCCACACACACACCTACCTCCACACACAACTACATCCACACACACACCAACATCCACACACACCTATATCCACACACACACCTACATCCACACACACACCACCATCCACACACACACTTACATCCACACTCACGGCCATATGCAAACACACACCTACATCCACACACAATTATATGCACACACACAGCTACATCCACACATAGCTTTATGCACACGCAAACCTACATTCACACACAGCTATATGCACACACACACCTGCATCGACACACACACCTACATCCACACACACACGAACATCCACACACACACGAACATCCACACACACACCAATTTGCAAACACACACCTGCAACCACACACACACCTATATGCACACACACACCAACATCCGCACACACACCCATATGCACACACAAACCTACATACACACACGCACCTACATCCACACACACACCTACCTGAACACACACACACACCTATATGCACACACCCACATGCACACACACACCTACACACACACACTCACCTACATCCACACACACACCTACATCCACACACACACCTACATCCACACGCACATCTACATCCACACTCACACCTACATCCACACACACACCCTCATCCACACACACACCTACATGCGCAAACACACCTACGTCCACACACACACGCACATCCACACACACACCTACATCCACCCACACACCTACATCCACACACACACCTACATCCACGAACACACCTACATCCACACACACACCTTCATCCACACACACACCTGCATGCAAATACACACCTACATCTTCACAAACACCTACATGCAAACACACACCAACATCCACACACACACCTACATCCACACACACACCTACATGCACACACACACCTTTATGCACACACACCTAAATGCACACACACCTATATGCACACACACCTACATCCTCACACACACCTACATCCACACACACACACCTATATGCACACACACACCTACATCCACACACACACCTAAATGCACACACACACCAACATCCACACACACACCTTCATCCACACACACACCTACATCCACACACACACCTACATCCACACTCACACCTACAACCACACACACTTATACGCACACTCACCTACATCCATACACAGCTATATGCACACACACACCTACATCCACACACACCTACATCCACACACACACCACCATCCACACACACACTTACATCCACACTCACAGCCATATGCAAACACACACCTACATCCACACACACACCTACATCCACACACAATTATATGCACACACACAGCTACATCCACACATAGCTTTATGCACACAGAAACCTACATTCACACACAGCTATATGCACACACACACCTGCATCGACACACACACCTACATCCACACACACACGAACATCCACACACACACGAACATCCACACACACACCAATTTGCAAACACACACCTACAACCACACACACACCTACATGCACACACACACCTACATCCACACACACACCTATATGCACACACACACTTACATCCACACACACACACACATCCACATACACACCTACATCCACACACGGACTAACATCCACAAACACACTTACGTCCATACACACACCCATATGCAAACACACACCAACATCGACACACAGTTATATGCACACACACACACCTACATCTACACACACACCTACAACCACACACTCACCTACATCCATAGACACACCTACATCCACACACACACCTACATCCACACACACACCTATAAGCACACACACACCTACATCCACACACACACCTACAACCACACACACACCTACATCCACACACACCTACATTTACACACACACATACATGCACACACACACCTACATCCACACACACACCTACATCAACACACACACCTACAACCACACACACACCTAAATCCACACGGACACCTACATCCACACACACACCTACATCCACACACACACCTACATCCACACACACACCTATATGCACACACACACCTACAACCACACACACACCTACTTCCACACACACACCTACATCCACACACACAAACATACAAACACACACCAACATGCACACGCACACCTACATCCACACACACACCAACATCCACACACACACCTACATCCACACGCACACCTATATGCACACACACCTACACACACACACACACCTTCATCCACACACACACCTATATCTACAGACACACCTATATGCACACACACACCTACATCCACACACACACCTACATCCACACACACCTACATACATACACACACCAACATGCACACTCACACCTTCATCCACACACACACCAACATCCAAACACACCTACATCCACATGCACACCTATTTGCACACATACCTACACACACATACACACCTACATCCACACAGACACCTACGTCCACACACACACCTTCATCCACACACATACACGTACCTGAACACAAACAAACCTATATCCACACACACACCTACATGCAAATACACACCTACATCCACACACACCTATACGCACACACTCACCCACATCCACACACACACCTACATCCACACGCACACCTACATCCACACGCACACCTACATCCGCACTCACACCTACATCCACACACACACCCACATCCACACACACCTACATACACACACACACCTTCATCCACACACACACCATTATGCACACACACACCTACATCCACACACACACCTACATCCACACACACACCTACATCCTCACGCACACGTACATCCACACTCACACCTACGTCCACACACACAGCTACATCCACACACACACCTACATCCACACACACCTACATACACACACACACCTTCATCCACACACACACCTATATGCACACACACACCTACATCCACACACACACCTACATCAACACACACCTACATCCACACACACACCAACATCCACACACACCAACATACAAACCCACACCAACTTGCACACGCACACCTACATCCACACACACACCAACATCCACTCACACACCTACATCCACACACACACCTACATCCACACACACACCTACATGCACACACACACCTATATGCACACACACCTATATTCACACACACCTATATGCACACACACCTACATCCTCACACACACCTACATCCACACACACACACCTATATGCACACACACACCTACATCCACACACACACCTAAATGCACACACACCAACATCCACACACACACCTTCATCCACACACACACCTACATACACACACACACCTACATCCACACACACACCTACAACCACACACACTTATACGCACACTCACCTACATCCACACACAGCTATATGCACACACACACCTACATACACACACACCTACATCCACATACACACCACCATCCACACACACACTTACATCCACACACACAGCCATATGCAAACACACACCTACATCCACACACACACCTACATCCACACACAATTATATGCACACACACACCTACATCCACACACAGCTTTATGCACACACACACCTACATTCACACACGGCTATATGCACACACACACCTGCATCGACACACACACCTACATCCACACACACACTTTCATCCACACACACACCAATATGCAAACACACACCTACAACCACACACACACCTATATGCACACACACACCAACATCCACACACACACCCATATGCACACACACACCTACATACACACGCACCTACATCCACACACACATCTACATCCACACACACACGTACATCCACACACAGACCTACCTGAACACACACACACACCTATATGCACACACACACCCACATGCACACACACACCTACATCCACACACACACCTACAACCACACACACACCTACATCCACACGCACACCTACATCCACACTCACTCTTATAAGCACACACACCTACATACACACACACACCTGCATCCACACACACATGCACATTCACGCACACACCTATATTTACACACACCTACATACACACACACACCTTCATCCACACACACACCATTATGCACACACACACCTACATCCACACACACACCTACATCCACACACACACCATTATGCACACACACACCTACATCCACACACACACCTACATCCACACACACACCTTCATCCTCACGCACACGTACATCCACACTCACACCTACGTCCACACACACAGCTACATCCACACACACACCTACATCCACACACACGTACATACACACACACACCTTCATCCACACACACACCTATATGCACACACACACCTACATCCACACACACACCTACATCAACACACACCTACATCCACACACACACCAACATCCACACACACCAACATACAAACCCACACCAACTTGCACACGCACACCTACATCCACACACACACCAACATCCACTCACACACCTACATCCACACACACACCTACATCCACACACACACCTACATGCACACACACACCTATATGCACACACACCTATATTCACACACACACCTATATGCACACACACCTACATCCTCACACACACCTACATCCACACACACACACCTATATGCACACACACACCTACATCCACACACACACCTAAATGCACACACACCAACATCCACACACACACCTTCATCCACACACACACCTACATACACACACACACCTACATCCACACACACACCTACAACCACACACACTTATACGCACACTCACCTACATCCACACACGGCTATATGCACACACACACCTACATACACACACACCTACATCCACATACACACCACCATCCACACACACACTTACATCCACACACACAGCCATATGCAAACACACACCTACATCCACACACACACCTACATCCACACACAATTATATGCACACACACACCTACATCCACACACAGCTTTATGCACACACACACCTACATTCACACACAGCTATATGCACACACACACCTGCATCGACACACACACCTACATCCACACACACACTTTCATCCACACACACACCAATATGCAAACACACACCTACAACCACACACACACCTATATGCACACACACACCAACATCCACACACACACCCATATGCACACGAACACCTACATACACACGCACCTACATCCACACACACATCTACATCCACACTCACTCTTATAAGCACACACACCTACATACACACACACACCTGCATCCACACACACATGCACATCCACGCACACACCTATATTTACACACACCTACATACACACAGACACCTACATCCACAAACACACTTGCATCCACACACACACCTACGTCCACACACACACCTTCATCCACACACACCTACATACACACACACACCTACATCCACACACACACCAATATGCACACACACACCAACATCTACACAGACACCTATATGCACACACACACCAACATGCACACACACCTATATGCACACACACACCTATACGCACACACACACCCAAATGCACACACACTCCTATATGCACACACACACCTACATCCACACACACACCTATATCTACACACACACCTACATCCACACACACACCTACATCCACACACACACCTATATGCACACACACACCTATATGCACACACACACCTACGTCTACACACACACCTACATCCACACACACACCTACATCCACACACACACCTACATCCACACACACACCAACATCCACACTCACCTATTTGCACATACGCCTATATCCTCACACACTTCAATATGCACACACACACCTACATCCACACACACACCTACATCCAGACACACTTGTATGCACACACAAAACTGCATCCACACACAGCTATATGCACACACACACCTACATCCACACGCAGCTATATGCACACAAACACCTACATCCACACAGACACTTACATCCACACACACACCCATATGCACACACACACCTACATACACACACGCACCTACATCCACACGCACACCTACATCCACACACACACCTACATCCACACACACACCTACCTGAACACACACACACCTATTTGCACACACACACCCACATGCACACACACACCTACATACACACACGCACCTACATCCACACGCACACCTACATCCACACACACACCTACAACCATACACACACCTACATCCACACGCACATCTACATCCACACTCACACCTACATCCACACACACACCCTCATCCACACACACACGTACATGCGCACACACACCTACGTCCACACACACACGCACATCCACACACACACCTACATCCACCCACACACCTACATCCACACACACACCTACATCCACGCACACACCTACATCCACACACACCTTCATCCACACACACACCTGCATCCACACACACACCAACATCCACACACACACCTACATCCGCACACACACCTACATCCACACACACACCTACATCCACACACACACCTACATCCACACATACCTATATCCACACACACACCAACATCCACACACACCTACATCCACACACACAACTATTTCCACACACACACCTAGATGCACACACGCACACACAACTTCATCCACACACACACCTGCATGCAAATACACACCTACATCCACACAAACACCTACATGCAAACACACACCAACATCCACACACACACCTACATCCACACACACACCTACATGCACACACACACCTTTATGCACACACACCAAATTCACACACACCTATATGCACACACACCTACATCCTCACACACACCTACATCCACACACACACACCTATATGCACACACACACCTACATCCACACACACACCTAAATGCACACACACACCAACATCCACACACACACCTTCATCCACACACACACCTACATCCACACACACACCTACATCCACACACACACCTACAACCACACACACTTATACGCACACTCACCTACATCCACACACAGCTATATGCACACACACACCTACATCCACACACACCTACATCCACACACACACCACCATCCACACACACACTTACAACCACACTCACAGCCATATGCAAACACACACCTACATCCACACACACACCTACATCCACACACAATTATATGCACACACACACCTACATCCACACACAGCTATATGCACACACACACCTGCATCGACACACACACCTACATCCACACACACACCAACATCCACACACACACCAACATCCACACACACACCCATATGCACACACACACCTACATACACACGCACACACCTATATGCACACACACACCCACATGCACACACACACCTACATACACACACGCACCTACATCCACACGCACACCTACATCCACACATACACCTACAACCACACACACACCAACATCCACACACACATCTACATCCACACACACACCTACATCCACACACAGAACTACCTGAACACACACACACACCTATATGCACACACACACCCACATGCACACACACACCTACATACACACGCACATCTACATCCACACTCACACCTACATCCACACACACACGCACATCCACACACACAGCTACATCCACCCACACACCTACATCCACACACACACCTACATCCACGAACACACCTACATCCACACACACACCTTCATCCACACACACACCTGCATCCACACACACACCAGCATCCACACACACACCTACATCCGCACACACACCTACATCCACACACACACCTACATCCACACACACACCTACATCCACACACACACCTACATCCACACATACCTATATCCACACACACACCTACCTCCACACACAACTACATCCACACACACACCAACATCCACACACACCTATATCCACACACACACCTACATCCACACACACACCACCATCCACACACACACTTACATCCACACTCACGGCCATATGCAAACACACACCTACATCCACACACACACCTACATCCACACACAATTATATGCACACACACAGCTACATCCACACATAGCTTTATGCACACGCAAACCTACATTCACACACAGCTATATGCACACACACACCTGCATCGACACACACACCTACATCCACACACACACGAACATCCACACACACACGAACATCCACACACACACCAATTTGCAAACACACACCTACAACCACACACACACCTATATGCACACACACACCAACATCCGCACACACACCCATATGCACACACAAACCTACATACACACACGCACCTACATCCACACACACACCTACCTGAACACACACACACACCTATATGCACACACCCACATGCACACACACACCTACACACACACACTCACCTACATCCACACACACACCTACATCCACACACACACCTACATCCACACGCACATCTACATCCACACTCACACCTACATCCACACACACACCCTCATCCACACACACACCTACATGCGCAAACACACCTACGTCCACACACACGCACATCCACACACACACCTACATCCACCCACACACCTACATCCACACACACACCTACATCCACGAACACACCTACATCCACACACACACCTTCATCCACACACACACCTGCATGCAAATACACACCTACATCTACACAAACACCTACATGCAAACACACACCAACATCCACACACACACCTACATCCACACACACACCTACATGCACACACACACCTTTATGCACACACACCTAAATGCACACACACCTATATGCACACACACCTACATCCTCACACACACCTACATCCACACACACACACCTATATGCACACACACACCTACATCCACACACACACCTAAATGCACACACACACCAACATCCACACACACACCTTCATCCACACACACACCTACATCCACACACACACCTACATCCACACTCACACCTACAACCACACACACTTATACGCACACTCACCTACATCCATACACAGCTATATGCACACACACACCTACATCCACACACACCTACATCCACACACACACCACCATCCACACACACACTTACATCCACACTCACAGCCATATGCAAACACACACCTACATCCACACACACACCTACATCCACACACAATTATATGCACACACACAGCTACATCCACACATAGCTTTATGCACACACAAACCTACATTCACACACAGCTATATGCACACACACACCTGCATCGACACACACACCTACATCCACACACACACGAACATCCACACACACACGAACATCCACACACACACCAATTTGCAAACACACACCTACAACCACACACACACCTATATGCACACACACACCAATATCCGCACACACACCCATATGCACACACACACCTACATACACACACGCACCTACATCCACACACACACCTACATCCACACACACACCTACCTGAACACACACACACACCTATATGCACACACACACCCACATGCACACACACACCTACACACACACACTCACCTACATCCACACGCACACCTACATCCACACACACACCTACAACCACACACACACCTACATCCACACGCACATCTACATCCACACTCACACCTACATCCACACACACACCCTCATCCACACACACACCTACATGCGCAAACACACCTACATACACACACACACCTTCATCCACACACACCTACATACACACACACACCTTCATCCACACACACACCTATATGCACACACACACATACATCCACACACACACCTACATCAACACACACCTACATCCACACACACACCAACATCCACACACACCAACATACAAACCCACACCAACATGCACACGCACACCTACATCCACACACACACCAACAACCACACACACACCTACATCCACACGCTCACCTATTTGCACACACACCTACACACACACACACCTTCATCCACACGCACACCTATATCTACACACACACCTACATCCACACACACACCTACATCCACACACACCTATATGCACACACACACCTATATGCACACACACACCTACATCCACACACACACCTACATCCACGCACACACCTACATCCACACACACCAACATACATACACACACCAACATGCACACGCACACCTACATCCACACACACACCAACATCCACACACACACCTACATCCACACGCACACCTATATGCACACACACCTACATCCACACACACACCTACATCCACACACACCTATATGCACACAAACACCTATATGGACACACACACCTACATCCACACACACACCTACATCCACACACACCTACATACATACACACACCAACATGCACACTCACACCTTCATCTACACACACACCAACATCCACACACACATTTACATCCACATGCACACCTATATGCACACACACCTACACACACACACACACCTACATCCACACACACAGCTTCATGCAAATACACACCTACATCCACACACACCTATATGTACACACACACCCACATCCACACACACACCTACATCCACACACACACCTACATGCACACACACAACTACATCGACACACATATGTACATCCACACACTCACCGACATCCTTACAAACACCTACATGCACACACACACCTACATCCACACACACACCTATATGCACACACACACCTACATCCACACACACCTACATCCACACACACACCTACATCCACACACACACCTACATCCACACACACACCTACATCCACACACACACCAACATCCACACACACCTATATGCACACACGCCTACATCCACACACACTCCAATATGCACACACACACCTACATCCACACACACACCTACATCCACACACACACCCATATGCACACACACACCTACATCCACACACACCTACATCCACACACACACCTACATCCACACACACACCTATATCTACACACACACCAACATCCACACACACACCTACATCCACACACACACCTATATGCACACACACACCTATATGCACACACACACCTACATCCACACACACACCTACATACACACACACAGCTACATCCACACACACACCTACATCCACACACACACCAACATCCACACTCACCTATATGCGCACACGCCTACATCCACACACACTCCAATATGCACACACACACCTACATCCACACACACCTACATCCACACACACACCTACATCCACACACACACCTATATCTACAGACACACACACATCCACACACACACCTACATCCACACACACACCTATATGCACACACACACACCTATATGCACACCCACACCTACATGCACACACACACACCTACATCCACACACACACCTACAACCACACACACACCTACATCCACATACACACCTACGTCCACACACACACCAACATCCACAAACACACTTACGTCCACACACAGACACCTATGTACAAACACACACCTGCATCCACACACGCACCGACATCCAGCCACACACGTACATCCACACACACACCAACATCCACACACACACTTACATCCACACACACACCCACATGCAAACACACACCAACATCGACACACACTTATATGCACACACACACCTACATCTACACACACACCTACAACCACACACTCACCTACATCCATAGACACACCTACATCCACACACACACCTACATCCACACACACACCTATAAGCACACACACACCTACATCCACACACACACCTACAACCACACACACACCTACATCCACACATACCTACATTTACACACACACATACATGCACACACACACCTACATCCACACACACACCTACATCCACATGAACACCAATTTGCACACACACCTACACACACATACACACCTACATTCACACAGACACCTACGTCCACACACACACCTACATCGACACACACACACGTACCTGAACACACACACACCTATATCCACACACACATCTACATGCAAATACACACCTACATCCACACACACCTATATGCACACACTCACCCACATCCACACACACACCTACATTCACACGCACACCTACACCCACACTGACACCTACATCCACACACACACCTACATCCACATTCACACCTTCAAGCGCACGCACACCTACATCCACACACACACGTACATCCACACACACCGATATCCCTCCACACACCCACATCCACACACACATCTACATCCACACACACACCTACATCCACACACACACCTACCTGATCACACACACACACACCTATATGCACACACACACCCACATGCACACACATACCTACATCCACACGCACACCTACATCCACACTCACACCTACATCCACACACACACCTACATCCACACACACCTACATACACACACACACCTTCATCCACACACACACCTATAGGCACACACACACCTACATCCACACACACCTACATCGACACACACCTACATCCACACACACACCTACATCCACACACACACCTACATCCACACGCACACCTGCATCCACACTCACACCTACGTCCACACACACACCTACATCCACACACACACCTACATCCACACACACCTACAGACACACACACACCTTCATCCACACACACACCTATATGCACACACACACCTACATCCACACACACACCAACATCAACACACACTTACATCCACACACACCTACATCCACACACACAAACATACAAACACACACCAACATGCACACGCACACCTACATCCACACACACACCAACATCCACACACACACCTACATCCACACGCACACCTATATGCACACACACCTACACACACACACACACCTTCATCCACACACACACCTATATCTACAGACACACCTATATGCACACACACACCTACATCCACACACACACCTACATCCACACACACCTACATACATACACACACCAACATGCACAGTCACACCTTCATCCACACACACACACACATTGAAACATAGCTACATCCACATGCACACCTATTTACACACATACCTACACACACATACACACCTACTTCCACACAGACACCTACGTCCACACACACACCTACATCCACACACATACACGTGCCTGAACACACACACACCTATATCCACACACACACCTACATGCAAATACACAGCTACATCCACACACACCTATATGCACACACTCACCCACATCCACACACACACCTACATCCACACGCACACCTACATCCACACGCACACCTACATCCGCACTCACCTACATCCACACACACACCCACATCCACACACACCTGCATACACACACACACCTTCATCCACACACACACTTTTATGCACACGCACACCTACATCCACACACAAACCTACATCCACACACACATTTACATCCTCACGCACACGTACATCCACACTCACACCTACGTCCACACACACAGCTACATCCACACACACACCTACATCCACACACACCTACATACACACACACACCTTCATCCACACACACACCTATATGCACACACACACCTACATCCACACACACACCTACATCAACACACACCTACATCCACACACACACCAACATCCACACACACCAACATACAAACCCACACCAACATGCACACGCACACCTACATCCACACACACACCAACAACCACACACACACCTATATCCACACGCACACCTATATGCACACACACCTACACACACACACACACACCTTCATCCACACGCACACCTACATCCACACACACACCAACATCCACACACACACCTACATCCACACGCACACCTATATGCACACACACCTACATCCACACACACACCTACATCCACACACACCTATATGCACACAAACACCTATATGGACACACACACCTACATCCACACACACCTACATACATACACACACCAACATGCACACTCACACCTTCATCCACACACACACCAACATCCACACACACATTTACATCCACATGCACACCTATATGCACACACACCTACACACACACACACACCTACATCCACCCAGACACCTACGTCCGGACACACACCTACATCCACACACACACACCTATATCCACACACACACCTATATGCACACACACACCTACGTCCACAAACACACCTACATCCACACACACACCTACATTTACACACACACATACATGCACACACACCTACATCCACAAACTCACCTACATCCACACACACACCTACATCCACACACACACCTACAACCATGCACACACCTATATCGACACACACACACCTTCATGCACACACACACCTACATCCACACACACACCTACATCCACACAGACACCTATATGCACACACACACCTACATCCACACACACACCTACATCCACACACACACCTATATGCACACACACGGTTATATGCACACACACACACCTACATCCAGACACACACCTACATCCACACACACACCAACATCGACACACACACCTATATGCACACACACACCTACATCCACACACACACCTATATGCACACACACACCTACATCCACACACACACCTACATGCACACACACTGCTACATCCACACACACACCTACATCCACACACACACCAACATCCACACTCACCTATATGCACACACGCCTACATCCACACACACTCCAATATGCACACACACACCTACATCCACACACACCTACATCCACACACACACCTACATCCACACACGCACCTATATCTACAGACACACACACATCCACACACACACATACATCCACACACACACCTATATGCACACACACACCTATATGCACACCCACACCTACATGCACACACACACACACCTACATCCACACACACACCTACAACCACACACACCTACATCCACACACACACCTACATGCACACACACCCCTACATCCACACACACACCTGTATGCACACACACACCTTCATACGCACACACACCTACATCCATACACACACCTATATGCACACCCACACCTACATGCACACACACCTACATGCACACACACCTATAAGCACACACGCCTACACCCACCCACACTCCAATAAACACACACCTACATCCACACACACACCGACATCCACACACACCTATATGCACACACACACCTGCATCCCCACACGCACCAACATCCAGCCACACACTTACATCCACACACACACCAACATCCACACACACATTTACATCCACACACACACACCCATATGCAAACACACACCTACATCCTCACACACACCTACATCCACACACACACCAACATCCACAAACACACCTACATCCACACACAAACCTACATCCACACACACACCTACATCCACACACACACCTATTTGCACAGACACATCTACATCCACACACACACCTACATCCACACACACACCTACAACCACACACACACCTACATCCACACACACACCTACAACCACAAACACAGCTACATCCAAACACACCTATATCCACACACACACCTATATGCACACACACACCTACATCCACACACACTTACATCCACACACACACCTACATCCACACACACACCTTTATGCACACACACACCTACATCCACACACACACACCTTTATCCACACACACACACCTACATCCACATACACACACCTATATGCACACACACACCGACATCCACACACACACCTACATCTACACACACACCTACATCCACACACACACCTACATCCACACACACACCTATATCCACACACACACCAATATGCACACACACACCTACGTCCACAAACACACCTACAACCACACACACACCTACATCCACACACACACCTATTATTACACACACACACATACATGCACACACACACCTACATCCACACACACACCCACCTCCACACACAAACCTACATCCACACCCACACTTACATCCACACACACACCTACAACCACACACACACCTACATCCACACACACACCTACATTTACACACACACATACATGCACACACACCTACATCCACACACACACCTACATCCACACACACACCTACATCCACACACACACCTACAACCATACACACACCTATATCGACACACACACCCTCATGCACACACACACCTACATCCACACACACACCTACATCCACACAGACACCTATATGCACACACACACCTACATCCACACACACACCTACATCCACACACACACCTATATGCACACACACGGTTATATGCACACACACACACCTACATCCAGACACACACCTACATCCACACACACACCAACATCGACACACACACCTATATGCACACACACACCTTCATCCACACACACACCGACAACCACACACACACCTACATCCACACACACACCTTTATGCACACACACACCTACATCCACACACAAACCTACATCCACACACACATTTACATCCTCACGCACACGTACATCCACACTCACACCTACGTCCACACACACAGCTACATCCACACACACACCTACATCCACACACACCTACATACACACACACACCTTCATCCACACACACACCTATATGCACACACACACATACATCCACACACACACCTACATCAACACACACCTACATCCACACACACACCAACATCCACACACACCAACATACAAACCCACACCAACATGCACACGCACACCTACATCCACACACACACCAACAACCACACACACACCTATATCCACACGCACACCTATATGCACACACACCTACACACACACACACACACCTTCATCCACACGCACACCTACATCCACACACACACCAACATCCACACACACACCTACATCCTCACGCACACCTATATGCACACACACCTACATCCACACACACACCTACATCCACACACACCTATATGCACACAAACACCTATATGGACACACACACCTACATCCACACACACCTACATACATACACACACCAACATGCACACTCACACCTTCATCCACACCCACACCAACATCCACACACACATTTACATCCACATGCACACCTATATGCACACACACCTACACACACACACACACCTACATCCACCCAGACACCTACGTCCCGACACACCTACATCCACACACACACACCTATATCCACACACACACCTATATGCACACACACACCTACGTCCACAAACACACCTACATCCACACACACACCTACATTTACACACACACATACATGCACACACACCTACATCCACACACACACCTACATCCACACACACACCTACATCCACACACACACCTACAACCATACACACACCTATATCGACACACACACACCTTCATGCACACACACACCTACATCCACACACACACCTACATCCACACAGACACCTATATGCACACACACACCTACATCCACACACACACCAACATCCACACACACCAACATACAAACCCACACCAACATGCACACGCACACCTACATCCACACACACACCAACAACCACACACACACCTATATGCACACACACGGTTATATGCACACACACACACCTACATACACACAGACACCTATATGCACACACACACCTACATCCACACACACACCTACATCCACACACACACCTATATGCACACACACGGTTATATGCACACACACACACCTACATCCAGACACACACCTACATCCACACACACACCAACATCGACACACACACCTATATGCACACACACACCTACATCCACACACACACCTATATGCACACACACACCTACATCCACACACACACCTACATGCACACACACTGCTACATCCACACACACACCTACATCCACACACACACCAACATCCACACTCACCTATATGCACACACGCCTACATCCACACACACTCCAATATGCACACACACACCTACATCCACACACACCTACATCCACACACACACCTACATCCACACACGCACCTATATCTACAGACACACACACATCCACACACACACCTACATCCACACACACACCTATATGCACACACACACCTATATGCACACCCACACCTACATGCACACACACACACACCTACATCCACACACACACCTACAACCACACACACCTACATCCACACACACACCTACATGCACACACACACCTACATCCACACACACACCTGTATGCACACACACACCTTCATACGCACACACCTACATCCACACACACACCTATATGCACACCCACACCTACATGCACACACACCTACATGCACACACACCTATATGCACACACGCCTACACCCACCCACACTCCAATAAACACACACCTACATCCACACACACACCGACATCCACACACACCTATATGCACACACACACCTGCATCTCCACACGCACCAACATCCAGCCACACACCTACATCCACACACACACCAACATCCACACACACATTTACATCCACACACACACACCCATATGCAAACACACACCTACATCCTCACACACACCTACATCCACACACACACCAACATCCACAAACACACCTACATCCACACACAAACCTACATCCACACACACACCAACATCCACACCCACACCTACATCCACACACACACCTATTTGCACAGACACATCTACATCCACACACACACCTACATCCACACACACACCTACAACCACACACACACCTACATCCACACACACACCTACAACCACAAACACAGCTACATCCAAACACACCTATATCCACACACACACCTATATGCACACACACACCTACATCCACACACACTTACATCCACACACACACCTACATCCACACACACACCTTTATGCACACACACACCTACATCCACACACACACACCTTTATCCACACACACACACCTACATCCACATACACACACCTATATGCACACACACACCGACATCCACACACACACCTACATCTACACACACACCTACATCCACACACACACCTACATCCACACACACACCTATATCCACACACACACCTATATGCACACACACACCTACGTCCACAAACACACCTACAACCACACACACACCTACATCCACACACACACCTATTATTACACACACACACATACATGCACACACACACCTACATCCACACACACACCCACCTCCACACACACACCTACATCCACACCCACACTTACATCCACACACACACCTACATCCACACACACAAACATACAAACACACACCAACATGCACACGCACACCTACATCCACACACATACCAACATCCACACACACACCTACATCCACACGCACACCTATATGCACACACACATACACACACACACACACCTTCATCCACACACACACCTATATCTACACACACACCTACATCCACAAACACACCTACATCCACAGACACACCTATATGCACACACACACCTACATCCACACACACACCTACATCCACACACACCTACATACATACACACACCAACATGCACACTCACACCTTCATCCACACACACACCAACATCCACACACACACCTACATCCACATGCACACCTATTTGCACACACACCTACACACACATACACACCTACATCCACACAGACACCTACGTCCACACACACACCTACATCCACACACATACACGTACCTGAACACACACTCACCTATATCCACACACACACCTACATGCAAATACACACCTACATCCACACAAACCTATATGCACACACTCACCCACATCCACACACACACCTACATCCACACGCACACCTACATCCACACTCACACCTACATCCACACACCCACCTTCATCCACATTCACACCTACATGCGCACACACACCTACATCCACACACACACGTACATCCACACACACCGATATCCCTCCACACATCCACATCCACACACACACCTACATCCACACACACACCTACATCCACATACACACCTACCTGAACACACACGCACACACCTATATTCACACACACACCCACATGCACACACACACCTAGATCCACACACACACCTACATCCACACACATACCTACATCCACACGCACACTTACATCCGCACTCACACCTACATCCACACACACCTACATACACACACACACCTTCATCCACACACACACCTCTATGCACACACACACCTACATCCACACACACACCTACATCCACACACACACCTACATCCTCACGCACACGTACATCCACACTCATACCTACGTCCACACACACAGCTGCATCCACACACACACCTACATCCACACACACCTACATACACACACACACCTTCATCCACACACACACCTATATGCAAACACACTCCTACATCCACACACACACCTACATCAACACACACCTACATCCACACACACACCAACATCCACACACACCAACATACAAACCCACACCAACATGCTCACGCACACCTACATCCACACACACACCAACATCCACACACACACCTACATCCACACGCACACCTATATGCACACACACCTACACACACACACACACCTTCATCCACACACACACCTATATCTACACACACACCTACATCCACACACACACCTACATCCACACACACCTATATGCACACACACATCTATATGCACACAACCACCTACATCCACACACACACCTACATCCACGCACACACCTACATCCACACACACCAACATACATACACACACCAACATGCACACGCACACCTACATCCACACACACACCAACATCCACACACACACCTACATCCACACGCACACCTATATGCACACACACCTACATCCACACACACACCTACATCCACACACACACCTATATGCACACACACACCTACATCCACACACACACCAACATCCACACACACCTATATGCACACACACACCTATATGCACACACACACCTACATCCACACACACACCTATATGCACACACACCTACATCCACACACACTCCTACATCCACACACACACCTGCCTGCACACACACAGCTATATGCACACACACAGCTACATCCACACACACACCTACATCCACACACACATCTACATACACACACACACCTTCATCCACACACACACCTATATGAACACACACACCTACATCCACACACACACCTACATCAACACACACCTACATCCACACACACACCTACATCCACACACACCAACATACATACACACACCAACATGCACACGCACACCTACATCCACACACACACCAACATCCACACACACACCTACATCCACACGCACACCTATATGCACACACACCTACACACACATTCACACCTTCTTCCACACACACACCTATATCTACACACACACCTACATCCACACACACACCAACATCCACACACACCTATATGCACACACACACCTATATGCACACACACACCTACATCCACACACACACCTACATCCGCACACACACCTACATCCACACACACCTACATACATACACACACCAACATGCACATTCCCACCTTCATCAAAACACACACCAACATCCACACACACACCTACATCCACATGCACACCAATTTGCACACACACCTACACACACATACACACCTACATTCTCACAGACACCTACGTCCACACACACACCTTCATCCACACACACACCTATATCTACACACACACCTACATCCACACACACACCTACATCCACACACACCTATATGCACACACACACCTATATGCACACACACACCTACATCCACACACACACCTACATCCACGCACACACCTACATCCACACACACCAACATACATACACACACCAACATGCACACGCAGACCTACATCCACACACACACCAACATCCACACACACACCTACATCCACACGCACACCTATATGCACACACACCTACATTCACACACACACCTACATCCACACACACACCTATATGCACACACACACCTACATCCACACACACACCAACATCCACACACACCTATATGCACACACACACCTACATCCACACACACACCTTTATGCACACACACCTACATCCACACACACTTTTACATCCACACACACACCTGCCTGCACACACACAGCTATATGCACACACACAGCTACATCCACACACACACCTTCATCCACACACACACCTATATGCATACACACACCTACATCCACACACACCTACATCCACACACACACCTACATCCACACACACCAACATACATACACACACCAACATGCACACGCACACCTACATCCACACACACACCAACATTCACACACACACCTACATCCACACGCACACCTATATGCACACACACCTACACACACACACATACCTTCATCCACACACACACCTATATCGACACACACACCTACATCCACACACACACCAACATCCACACACACACCTACATCCACACACACCAACACACATACACACACCAACATGCACACGCACACCTACATCCACACACACACCAACATTCACACACACACCTACATCCACACGCACACCTATATGCACACACACCTACACACACACACACACCTTCATCCACACACACACCTATATCTACACACACACCTACATCCACACACACACCAACATCCACACACACCTATATGCACACACACACCTATATGCACACACACACCTTTATCCACACACACACCTACATCCGCACACACACCTACATCCACACACACCTACATACATACACACACCAACATGCACACTCACACCTTCATCAAAACACACACCAACATCCACACACACACCTACATCCACATGCACACCAATTTGCACACACACCTACACACACATACACACCTACATTCACACAGACACCTACGTCCACACACACACCTACATCCACACACACACACGTACCTGAACACACACACACCTATATCCACACACACATCTACATGCAAATACACACCTACATCCACAAAGACCTATATGCACACACTCACCCACATCCACACACACACCTACATCCACACGCACACCTACACCCACACTGACACCTACATCCACACACACACCTACATTTAATTCACACCTACAAGCGCACGCACACCTACATCCACACACACACGTACATCCACACACACCGATATCCCTCCACACACCCACATCCACACACACACCTACATCCACACACACACCTACATCCACACACACACCTACCTGATTACACACGCACACACCTATATGCACACACACACCCACATGCACACACATACCTACATCCACACGCACACCTACATCCACACTCACACCTACATCCACACACACACCTACATCCACACACACCTACATACACACACACACCTTCATCCACACACACACCTATATGTACACACACACCTACATCCACACACACCTACATCGACACACACCTACATCCACACACACACCTACATCCACACACACACCTACATCCACACGCACACCTACATCCACACTCACACCTACGTCCACACACACACCTACATCCACACACACACCTACATCCACACACACCTACAGACACACACACACCTTCATACACACACACCTATGTGCACACACACACCTACATCCACACACACACCTACATCAACACACACCTACATCCACACACACCTACATCCACACACACAAACATACAAACACACACCAACATGCACACGCACACCTACATCCACACACACACCAACATCCACACACACACCTACATCCACACGCACACCTATATGCACACACACCTACACACACACACACACCTTCATCCACACACACACCTATATCTACAGACACACCTATATGCACACACACACCTACATCCACACACACACCTACATCCACACACACCTACATACATACACACACCAACATGCACACTCACACCTTCATCCACACACACACACACATCCAAACATACCTACATCCACATGCACACCTATTTACACACATACCTACACACACATACACACCTACATCCACACAGACACCTACGTCCACACACACACCTACATCCACACACATACACGTACCTGAACACACACACACCTATATCCACACACACACCTACATGCAAATACACACCTACATCCACACACACCTATATGCACACACTCACCCACATCCACACACACACCTACATCCACACGCACACCTACATACACACGCACACCTACATCCGCACTCACCTACATCCACACACACACCCACATCCACACACACCTACATACAAACCCACACCAACATGCACACGCACACCTTTATGCACACACACACCTACATCCACACACACACCTACATCCACACACACACCTGTATGCACACACACACCTTCATACGCACACACACCTACATCCACACACACACCTATATGCACACCCACACCTACATGCACACACACCTACATGCACAGACACCTATATGCACACACGCCTACACCCACCCACACTCCAATAAACACACACCTACATCCACACACACACCGACATCCACACACACCTATATGCACACACACACCTGCATCCCCACACGCACCAACATCCAGCCACACACCTACATCCACACACACACCAACATCCACACACACATTTACATCCACACACACACACCCATTAGCAAACACACACCTACATCCTCACACACACCTACATCCACACACACACCAACATCCACAAACACACCTACATCCACACACAAACCTACATCCACACACACACCAACATCCACACCCACACCTACATCCACACACACACCTATTTGCACAGACACATCTACATCCACACACACACCTACGTCCACACACACACCTACAACCACACACACACCTACATCCACACACACACCTACAACCACAAACACAGCTACATCCAAACACACCTATATCCACACACACACCTATATGCACACACACACCTACATCCACACACACCTACATCCACACACACACCTACATCCACACACACACCTTTATGCACACACACACCTACATCCACACACACACACCTTTATCCACACACACACTCCCACATCCACATACACACACCTATATGCACACACACACCGACATCCACACACACACCTACATCTACACACACACCTACATCCACACACACACCTACATCCACACACACAACTATATCCACACACACACCTATATGCACACACACACCTACGTCCACAAACACACCTACAACCACACACACATCTACATCCACACACACACCTATTATTACACACACACACATACATGCACACACACACCTACATCCACACACACACCCACCTCCACACACACACCTACATCCACACACACACTTACATCCACACACACACCTACATCCACACACACACCTACATACACACACACACCTACATTTACACACACACATACATGCACACACACCTACATCCACACACACACCTACATCCACACACACACCTACATCCACACACACACACCTACAACCATACACACACCTATATCGACACACACACCTTCATGCACACACACACCTACATCCACACACACACCTACATCCACACACACACCTACATCCACACAGACACCTATATGCACACACACACCTACATCCACACACACACCTACATCCACACACACACCTATATGCACTCACACGGTTATATGCACACACACACACCTACATCCAGACACACACCTACATCCACACAGACACCTACATGCACACACACACCTACATCCACACACACACCTATATGCACACACACACTTACATCCACACACACACACACATCCACATACACACCTACATCCACACACAGACCAACATCCACAAACACACTTACGTCCATACACACACCTATGTACAAACATACACCTGCATCCACACACACACCGACAACCACACACACACCTACATCCACACACACACCTACATGCACACACACACCTACATCCACACACACACCTATATGCACACACACACTTACATCCACACACACACACACATCCACATACACACCTACATCCACACACAGACCAACATCCACAAACACACTTACGTCCATACACACACCTATGTACAAACATACACCTGCATCCACACACACACCTACATCCACACACACACCTACATCCAGACATACATCTACATCCACACACACACTACATCCACACAAACACCTACATCCAAACACACACCTATATGCACACACACACTAACATCCACACACACACCAACAAGCACACACACACCTACATCCACACACACCTACATTTTCACACACACATACATGCACACACACACCTACATCCACACACACACTTACATCCACACACAAACACCTACATCCACACCCACACACCTATATGCACACACACCTACATCCACACACACCCACATCCACACACACATACATCCACACACACACCTACATCCACATACACACATACATCCACACACACACCAACATCCACAAACACACTTACGTGCACACACAGACACCTATGTACAAACACACACCTGCATCCACACACGCACCGACATCCAGCCACACACCTACATCCACACACACACCAACATCCACACACACACTTACATCCACAGACACACCCATATGCAAACACACACCAACATCGACACACACTTATATGCACACACACACCTACATCTACACACACACCTACAACCACACACTCACCTACATCCATAGACACACCTACATCCACACACACACCTACATCCACACACACACCTATAAGCACACACACACCTACATCCACACACACACCTACAACCACACACACACCTACATCCGCACACACCTACATTTACACACACACATACATGCACACACACACCTACATCCACACACACACCTACATCCACACACACACCTACAACCACACACACACCTACATCCACACGCACACCTACATCCACACACACACCTAAATCCACACACACACCTACATCCACACACACATTTACATCCACATGCACACCTATATGCACACACACCTACACACACACACACACCTACATCCACCCAGACACCTACGTCCGGACACACACCTACATCCACACACACACACCTATATCCACACACACAGCTACATGCAAATACACACCTACATCCACACACACCTATATGTACACACACACCCACATCCACACACACACCTACATCCACACACACACCTACATGCACACACACAACTACATCGACACACATATGTACATCCACACACTCACCGACATCCTTACAAACACCTACATGCACACACACACCTACATCCACACACACACCTATATGCACACACACACCTACATCCACACACACCTACATCCACACACACACCTACATCCACACACACACCTACATCCACACACACACCTACATCCACACACACACCAACATCCACACACACCTATATGCACACACGCCTACATCCACACACACTCCAATATGCACACACACACCTACATCCACACACACACCTACATCCACACACACACCTATATGCACACACACACCTACATCCACACACACCTACATCCACACACACACCTACATCCACACACACACCTATATCTACACACACACCAACATCCACACACACACCTACATCCACACACACACCTATATGCACACACACACCTATATGCACACACACACCTACATCCACACACACACCTACATCCACACACACAGCTACATCCACACACACACCTACATCCACAAACACACCAACATCCACACTCACCTATATGCACACACGCCTACATCCACACACACTCCAATATGCACACACACACCTACATCCACACACACCTACATCCACACACACACCTACATCCACACACACACCTATATCTACAGACACACACACATCCACACACACACCTACATCCACACACACACCTATATGCACACACACACCTATATGCACACCCACACCTACATCCACACACACACCTACATCCACACACACAGCTACATCCACACACACACCTACATCCACACACACACCAACATCCACACTCACCTATATGCACACACGCCTACATCCACACACACTCCAATATGCACACACACACCTACATCCACACACACCTACATCCACACACACACCTACATCCACACACACACCTATATCTACAGACACACACACATCCACACACACACCTACATCCACACACACACCTATATGCACACACACACCTATATGCACACCCACACCTACATGCACACACACACACCTACATCCACACACACACCTACAACCACACACACCTACATCCACACACACACCTACATGCACACACACACCTACATCCACACACACACCTGTATGCACACACACACCTTCATACGCACACACACCTACATCCACACACACACCTATATGCACACCCACACCTACATGCACACACACCTACATGCACACACACCTATATGCACACACGCCTACACCCACCCACACTCCAATAAACACACACCTACATCCACACACACACCGACATCCACACACACCTATATGCACACACACACCTGCATCCCCACACGCACCAACATCCAGCCACACACCTACATCCACACACACACCAACATCCACACACACATTTACATCCACACACACACACCCATATGCAAACACACACCTACATCCTCACACACACCTACATCCACACACACACCAACATCCACAAACACACCTACATCCACACACAAACCTACATCCACACACACACCAACATCCACACCCACACCTACAGCCACACACACACCTATTTGCACAGACACATCTACATCCACACACACACCTACATCCACACACACACCTACAACCACACACACACCTACATCCACACACACACCTACAACCACAAACACAGCTACATCCAAACACACCTATATCCACACACACACCTATATGAACACACACACCTACATCCACACACACCTACATCCACACACACACCTACATCCACACACACACCTTTATGCACACACAGACCTACATCCACACACACACACCTTTATCCACACACACACACCCACATCCACATACACACACCTATATGCACACACACACCGACATCCACACACACACCTACATCTACACACACACCTACATCCACACACACACCTACATCCACACACACAACTATGTCCACACACACACCTATATGCACACACACACCTACGTCCATAAACACACCTACAACCACACACACACCTACATCCACACACACACCTATTATTACACACACACACATACATGCACACACACACCTACATCCACACACACACCCACCTCCACACACACACTTACATCCACACACACACTTACATCCACACACACACCTACATCCACACACACACCTACATACACACACACACCTACATTTACACACACACATACATGCACACACACACCTACATCCACACACACACCTACATCCACACAGACACCTATATGCACACACACACCTACATCCACACACACACCTACATCCACACACACACCTATATGCACACACACGGTTATATGCACACACACACACCTACATCCAGACACACACCTACATCCACACAGACACCAACATCGACACACACACCTATATGCACACACACACCTACATCCACACACACACCGACAACCACACACACACCTACATCCACACACACACCTACATGCACACACACACCTACATCCACACACACACCTATATGCACACACACACTTACATCCACACACACACATACATCCACATACACACCAACATCCACACACACACACCTAGCTCCACACACACACCTACGTCCACACACACGTGCATCCACACACACACACCTAGCTCCACACACACACCTACATGCACACACACCTATATGCACACTCGCCTACACCCACCCACACTCCAATAAACACACACCTACAACCACACGCACACCGACATCCACACACATTTATGTGCACACACACACCTGCATCCACACACACACCTACATCCAGCCACACACCTACATCCACGCACACACCAACATCCACACACACATTTACATCCACACACACACCCATATGCAAACACACACCTACATCCTCACACACACCTACATCCACACACACACCAACATCCACACACACACACACCAATATGCACACACACACCTACATCCACAAACACACCTACATCCACACACAAACCTACATCCACACACACACCAACATCCACACCCACACCTACATCCACACACACACCTATTTGCGCAGACACATCTACATCCACACACACACCTACATCCACACACACACCTAAAGGCACACAGACACCTACATGCACACACACACCTACATCCACACACACACCTATGTGAACACACGCCTACATCCAGACAAACACCTAGATCCACCAAGACACCTACATCCACACACACACCTACATCAACACACACCTACATCCACACACACACCTACATCCACACACACCAACATACATACACACACCAACATGCACACGCACACCTACATCCACACACACACCAACATCCACACACACACCTACATCCACACGCACACCTATATGCACACAGACCTACACACACACACACACCTACATCGACACACACCTACATCCACACACACACCTACATCCACACGCACACCTACATCCACACTCACACCTACGTCCACACACACACCTACATCCACACACACACCTACATCCACACACACACCTACATCCACACACACCTACAGACACACACACACCTTCATCCACACACACACCTATATGCACACACACACCTACATACACACACACACCTACATCAACACACACCTACATCCACACACACACCTACATCCACACACACAAACATACAAACACACACCAACATGCACACGCACACCTACATCCACACACACACCAACATCCACACACACACCTACATCCACACGCACACCTATATGCACACAAACCTACACACACACACACACCTTCATCCACACACACACCTATATCTACAGACACACCTATATGCACACACACACCTACATCCACACACACACCTTCATCCACACACACACCTATATCTACAGACACACCAACATGCACACTCACACCTTCATCCACACACACACCAACATCCAAACACACCTACATCCACATGCACACCTATTTGCACACATACCTACACACACATACACACCTACATCCACACAGACACCTACGTCCACACACACACCTTCATCCACACACATACACGTACCTGAACACACACACACCTATATCCACACACACACCTACAACCACACACACCTACATCCACACACACCTATACGCACACACTCACCCACATCCACACACACACCTACATCCACACGCACACCTACATCCATACGCACACCTACATCCGCACTCACACCTACATCCACACAAACACCCACATCCACACACACCTACATACACACACACACCTTCATCCACACACACACCTTTATGCACACACACACCTACATCCACACACACACCTACATCCACACACACACCTACATCCTCACGCACACGTACATCCACACTCACACCTACGTCCACACACACAGCTACATCCACACACACACCTACATCCACACACACCTACATACACACACACACCTTCATCCACACACACACCTATATGCACACACACACCTACATCCACACACACACCTACATCAACACACACCTACATCCACACACACACCAACATCCACACACACCAACATACAAACCCACACCAACATGCACACGCACACTTACATCCACACACACACCAACATCCACACACACACCTACATCCACACACACACCTACATCCACACACACACCTACATGCACACACACACCTATATGCACACACACCTATATGCACACACACCTATATGCACACACACCTACATCCTCACACACACCTACATCCACACACACACACCTATATGCACACACACACCTACATCCACACACACACCTAAATGCACACACACCTTCATCCACACACACACCTTCATCCACACACACACCTACATCCACACACACACCTACATCCACACACACACCTACAACCACACACACTTATACGCACACTCACCTACATCCACACACAGCTATATGCACACACACACCTACATACACACACACCTACATCCACCTACACACCACCATCCACACACACACTTACATCCACACACACAGCCATATGCAAACACACACCAACATCCACACACACACCTACATCCACACACAATTATATGCACACACACACCTACATCCACACACAGCTATATGCACACACACACCTGCATCGACACACACACCTATATCCACACACACACCAACATCCACACACACACCAACATCCACACACACACCCATATGCACACACACACCTACATACACACGCACCTACATCCACACACACATCTACATCCACACACACACCTACATCCACACACAGAACTACCTGAACACACACACACACCTATATGCACACACACACCCACATGCACACACACACCTACATACACACACGCACCTACATCCACACGCACACCTACATCCACACATACACCTACAACCACACACACACCTACATCCACACGCACATCTACATCCACCCTCACACCTACATCCACACACACACCCTCATTCACACACACACGTACATGCGCACACACACCTACGTCCACACACACACGCACATCCACACACACACCTACATCCACCCACACACCTACATCCACACACACACCTACATCCACGCACACACCTACATCCACACACACCTTCATCCACACACACACCTGCATCCACACACACACCAACATCCACACACACACCTACATCCGCACACACACCTACATCCACACACACACCTACATCCACACACACACCTACATCCACACATACCTATATCCACACACACACCAACATCCACACACACCTACATCCACACACACAACTATTTCCACACACACACCTAGATGCACACACGCACACACAACTTCATCCACACACACACCTGCATGCAAATACACACCTACATCCACACACACACCTACATGCAAACACACACCAACATCCACACACAAACCTACATCCACACACACACCTACATGCACACACACACTTACATCCACACACACACCTATATGCACACACACACCTATATGCACACACACACCTACATCCACACACACAAACATACAAACACACACCAACATGCACATGCACACCTACATCCACACACACACCAACATCCACACACACCTACATCCACACGCACACCTATATGCACACACACCTACACACACACACACACCTTCATCCACACACACACCTATATCTACAGACACACCTATATGCACACACACACCTACATCCACACACCTACATACATACACCCACCAACATGCACACTCACACCTTCATCCACACACACACACACATCCAAACATACCTACATCCACATGCACACCTATTTACACACATACCTACACACACATACACACCTACATCCACACAGACACCTACGTCCACACACACACCTACATCCACACACATACACGTACCTGAACACACACACACCTACATGCATATACACACCTACATCCACACACACCTATATGCACACACTCACCCACATCAACACACACACCTACATCCACACGCACACCTACATCCACACGCACACCTACATCCGCACTCACCTACATCCACACACACACCCACATCCACACACACCTACATACACACACACACCTTCATCCACACACACACCTTTATGCACACACACACCTACATCCACACACACCTACATCCACACACACATTTACATCCTCACGCACACGTACATCCACACTCACACCTACGTCCACACACACAGCTACATCCACACACACCTACATACACACACACACCTTCATCCACACATACACCTATATGCACACACACACCTACATCCACACACACACCTACATCAACACACACCTACATCCACACACACACCAACAACCACACACACACCTACATCCACACGCACACCAATATGCACACACACCTACACACACACACACACCTTCATCCACACGCACACCTATATCTACACACACACCTACATCCACACACACACCTACATCCACACACACCTATATGCACACACACACCTATATGCACACACACACCTACATCCTTACACACACCTACATCCACGCACACACCTACATCCACACACACCAACATACATACACACACCAACATGCACACGCACACCTACATCCACACACACACCTTCATCCAAACGCACACCTATATGCACACACACCTACATCCACACACACACCTACATCCACACACACCTATATGCACACACACACCTATATGCACACACACACCTACATCCACACACACACCTACATCCACGCACACACCTACATCCACACACACCTACATACATACACACACCAACATGCACACTCACACCTTCATCCACACACACACCAACATCCACACACACATTTACATCCACATGCACACCTATATGCACACACACCTACACACATACACACACCTACATCCACCCAGACACCTACGTCCGGACACACACCCACATCCACACACACACCTACATCCACACACACACCTACATGCACACACACAACTACATCGACACACATATGTACATCCACACACTCACCGACATACTTACAAACACCTACATGCACACACACACCTACATCCACACACACACCTATATGCACACACACACCTACATCCACACACACCTACATCCACACACACACCTACATCCACACACACACCTACATCCACACACACACCTACATCCACACACACACCAACATCCACACACATCTATATGCACACACGCCTACATCCACAGACACTCCAATATGCACACACACACCTACATCCACACACACACCTACATCCACACACACACCTATATGCACACACACACCTACATCCACACACACCTACATCCACACACACACCTATATGCACACACACATTTACATCCACACACACACCTACATCCACACACACAGCTACATCCACACACACACCTACATCCACACACACACCAACATCCACACTCACCTATATGCACACACACCTACATCCACACACACTCCAATATGCACACACACACCTACATCCACACACACCTTCATCCACACACACACCTACATCCACACACACACCTATATCTACAGACACACACACATCCACACACACACCTACATCCACACACACACCTATATGCACACACACACCTATATGCACACCCACAGCTACATGCACACACACACACCTACATCCACACACACCTACAACCACACACACCTACATCCACACACAAACCTACATGCACACACACACCTACATCCACACACACACCTGTATGCACACACACACCTTCATACGCACACACACCTACATCCACACACACACCTATATGCACGCCCACACCTACATGCACACACACCTACATGCACACACACCTATATGCACACACGCCTACACCCACCCACACTCCAATAAACACACACCTACATCCACACACACACCGACATCCACACACACCTATATGCACACACACACCTGCATCCCCACACGCACCAACATCCAGCCACACACCTACATCCACACACACACCAACATCCACACACACATTTACATCCACACACACACACCCATTTGCAAACACACACCTACATCCTCACACACACCTACATCCACACACACACCAACATCCACACACACACCTTCATCCACACGCGCACCTATATGCACACACACCTACATCCACACAAACACCTACATCCACACACACCTATATGCACACAAACACCTATATGGATACACACACCTACATCCACACACACACCTACATCCACACACACCTAGATACATACACACACCAACATGCACACTCACACCTTCATCCACACACACACCAACATCCACACACACATTTACATCCACATGCACACCTATATGCACACACACCTACACACATACACACACCTACATCCACCCAGACACCTACGTCCGGACACACACCTACATCCACACACACACACCTATATCCACACACACAGCTACATGCAAATACACACCTACATCCACACACACCTATATGTACACACACACCCACATCCACACACACACCTACATCCACACACACACCTACATGCACACACACAACTACATCGACACACATATGTACATCCACACACTCACCGACATCCTTACAAACACCTACATGTACACACACACCTACATCCACACACACACCTGTATGCACACACACACCTACATCCACACACACACCTACATCCACGCACACACCTACATCCACACACACCTTCATCCACACACACACCTGCATCCACACACACACCAACATCCACACACACACCTACATCCGCACACACACCTATATCCACACACACACCTACATCCACACACACACCTACATCCACACATACCTATATCCACACACACACCAACATCCACACACACCTACATCCACACACACAACTATTTCCACACACACACCTAGATGCACACACGCACACACAACTTCATCCACACACACACCTGCATGCAAATACACACCTACATCCACACACACACCTACATGCAAACACACACCAACATCCACACACACACCTACATCCACACACACACCTACATGCACACACACACTTACATCCACACACACACCTATATGCACACACACACCTATATGCACACACACACCTACATCCACACACACAAACATACAAACACACACCAACATGCACACGCACACCTACATCCACACACACACCAACATCCACACACACCTACATCCACACGCACACCTGTTTGCACACACACCTACACACACACACACACCTTCATCCACACACACACCTATATCTACAGACACACCTATATGCACACACACACCTACATCCACACACCTACATACATACACACACCAACATGCACACTCACACCTTCATCCACACACACACACACATCCAAACATACCTACATCCACATGCACACCTATTTACACACATACCTACACACACATACACACCTACATCCACACAGACACCTACGTCCACACACACACCTACATCCACACACATACACGTACCTGAACACACACACACCTATATCCACACACACACCTACATGCAAATACACACCTACATCCACACACACCTATATGCACACACTCACCCACATCAACACACACACCTACATCCACACGCACACCTACATCCACACGCACACCTACATCCGCACTCACCTACATCCACACACACACCCACATCCACACACACCTACATACACACACACACCTTCATCCACACACACACCTTTATGCACACACACACCTACATCCACACACACCTACATCCACACACACATTTACATCCTCACGCACACGTACATCCACACTCACACCTACGTCCACACACACAGCTACATCCACACACACCTACATACACACACACACCTTCATCCTCACACACACCTATATGCACACACACACCTACATCCACACACACACCTACATCAACACACACCTACATCCACACACACACCAACATCCACACACACCAACATACAAACCCACACCAACATGCACACGCACACCTACATCCACACACACACCAACAACCACACACACACCTACATCCACACGCACACCAATATGCACACACACCTACACACACACACACACCTTCATCCACACGCACACCTATATCTACACACACACCTACATCCACACACACACCTACATCCACACACACCTATATGCACACACACACCTATATGCACACACACACCTACATCCACACACACACCTACATCCACGCACACACCTACATCCACACACACCAACATACATACACACACCAACATGCACACGCACACCTACATCCACACACACACCTTCATCCAAACGCACACCTATATGCACACACACCTACATCCACACACACACCTACATCCACACACACCTATATGCACACAAACACCTACATGGACACACACACCTACATCCACACACACACCTACATCCACACACACCTACATACATACACACACCAACATGCACACTCACACCTTCATCCACACACACACCAACATCCACACACACATTTACATCCACATGCACACCTATATGCACACACACCTACACACATACACACACCTACATCCACCCAGACACCTACGTCCGGACACACACCCACATCCACACACACACCTACATCCACACACACACCTACATGCACACACACAACTACATCGACACACATATGTACATCCACACACTCACCGACATACTTACAAACACCTACATGCACACACACACCTACATCCACACACACACCTATATGCACACACACACCTACATCCACACACACCTACATCCACACACACACCTACATCCACACACACACCTACATCCACACACACACCTACATCCACACACACACCAACATCCACACACACCTATATGCACACACGCCTACATCCACAGACACTCCAATATGCACACACACACCTACATCCACACACACACCTACATCCACACACACACCTATATGCACACACACACCTACATCCACACACACCTACATCCACACACACACCTACATCCACACACACACCTATATCTACACACACACCAACATCCACACACACACCCACATCCACACACACACCTATATGCACAAACACATTTACATCCACACGCACACCTACATCCACACACACAGCTACATCCACACACACACCTACATCCACACACACCAACATCCACACTCACCTATATGCACACACACCTACATCCACACACACTCCAATATGCACACACACACCTACATCCACACACACCTTCATCCACACACACACCTACATCCACACACACACCTATATCTACAGACACACACACATCCACACACACACCTACATCCACACACACACCTATATGCACACACACACCTATATGCACACCCACAGCTACATGCACACACACACACCTACATCCACACTCACCTACAACCACACACACCTACATCCACACACAAACCTACATGCACACACACACCTACATGCACACACACACCTGTATGCACACACACACCTTCATACGCACACACACCTACATCCACACACACACCTATATGCACACCCACACCTACATGCACACACACCTACATGCACACACACCTATATGCACACACGCCTACACCCACCCACACTCCAATAAACACACACCTACATCCACACACACACCGACATCCACACACACCTATATGCACACACACACCTGCATCCCCACACGCACCAACATCCAGCCACACACCTACATCCACACACACACCAACATCCACACACACATTTACATCCACACACACACACCCATATGCAAACACACACCTACATCCTCACACACACCTACATCCACACACACACCAACATCCACACACACACCTTCATCCACACGCGCACCTATATGCACACACACCTACATCCACACAAACACCTACATCCACACACACCTATATGCACACAAACACCTATATGGATACACACACCTACATCCACACACACACCTACATCCACACACACCTACATACATACACACACCAACATGCACACTCACACCTTCATCCACACACACACCAACATCCACACACACATTTACATCCACATGCACACCTATATGCACACACACCTACACACATACACACACCTACATCCACCCAGACACCTACGTCCGGACACACACCTACATCCACACACACACACCTATATCCACACACACAGCTACATGCAAATACACACCTACATCCACACACACCTATATGTACACACACACCCACATCCACACACACACCTACATCCACACACACACCTACATCCACACACACACCTACATCCACACACACACCAACATCCACACACACCTATATGCACACACGCCTACATCCACAGACACTCCAAAATGCACACACACACCTACATCCACACACACACCTACATCCACACACACACCTATATGCACACACACACCTACATCCACACACACCTACATCCACACACACACCTACATCCACACACACACCTATATCTACACACACACCAACATCCACACACACACCCACATCCACACACACACCTATATGCACACACACATTTACATCCACACACACACCTACATCCACACACACAGCTACATCCACACACACACCTACATCCACACACACACCAACATCCACACTCACCTATATGCACACACACCTACATCCACACACACTCCAATATGCACACACACACCTACATCCACACACACCTTCATCCACACACACACCTACATCCACACACACACCTATATCTACAGACACACACACATCCACACACACACCTACATCCACACACACACCTATATGCACACACACACCTATATGCACACCCACAGCTACATGCACACACACACACCTACATCCACACACACCTACAACCACACACACCTACATCCACACACAAACTTACATGCACACACACACCCACATGCACACACACACCTGTATGCACACACACACCTTCATACGCACACACACCTACATCCACACACACACCTATATGCACACCCACACCTACATGCACACACACCTACATGCACGCACACCTATATGCACACACGCCTACACCCACCCACACTCCAATAAACACACACCTACATCCACACACACACCGACATCCACACACACCTATATGCACACACACACCTGCATCCCCACATGCACCAACATCCAGCCACACACCTACATCCACACACACACCAACATCCACACACACATTTACATCCACACACACACACCCATATGCAAACACACACCTACATCCTCACACACACCTACATCCACACACACACCAACATCCACACACACACCTTCATCCACACGCGCACCTATATGCACACACACCTACATCCACACAAACACCTACATCCACACACACCTATATGCACACAAACACCTATATGGATACACACACCTACATCCACACACACACCTACATCCACACACACCTACATACATACACTCACCAACATGCACACTCACACCTTCATCCACACACACACCAACATCCACACACACATTTACATCCACACACACACCTGTATGCACACACACCTACACACATACACACACCTACATCCACCCAGACACCTACGTCCGGACACACACCTACATCCACACACACACACCTATATCCACACACACAGCTACATGCAAATACACACCTACATCCACACACACCTATATGTACACACACACCCACATCCACACACACACCTACATCCACACACACACCTACATGCACACACACAACTACATCGACACACATATGTACATCCACACACTCACCGACATCCTTACAAACACCTACATGTACACACACACCTACATCCACACACACACCTGTATGCACACACACACCTACATCCACACACACCTACATCCACACACACACCTACATCCACACACACACCTACATCCACACACACACCTACATCCACACACACACCAACATCCACACACACCTATATGCACACACGCCTACATCCACACACTCCAATATGCACACACACACCTACATCCACACACACACCTACATCCACACACACACCTATATGCACACACACACCTACATCCACACACACCTACATCCACACACACACCTACATCCACACACACACCTATATCTACACACACACCAACATCCACACACACACCTACATCCACACACACACCTATTTGCACACACACACCTATATGCACACACACACCTACATCCACACACACACCTACATCCACACACACAGTTACATCCACACACACACCTACATCCACACACACACCAACATCCACACTCACCTATATGCACACATGCCTACATCCACACACACTCCAATATGCACACACACACCTACATCCACACACACCTACATCCACACACACACCTACATCCACACACACACCTACATCCACACACACACCTATATCTACAGACACACACACATCCACACACACACCTACATCCACACACACACCTATATGCACACACACACCTATATGCACACCCACACCTACATGCACACACACACACCTACATCCACACACACACCTACAACCACACACACCTACATCCACACACACACCTACATCCACACACACACCTACATCCACACACACACCTGTATGCACACACACACCTTCATACGCACACACACCTACATCCACACACACACCTATATGCACACCCACACCTACATGCACACACACCTACATGCACACACACCTATATGCACAAACGCCTACACCCACCCACACTCCAATAAACACACACCTACATCCACACACACACCGACATCCACACACACCTATATGCACACACACACCTGCATCCCCACACGCAACAACATCCAGCCACACACCTACATCCACACACACACCAACATCCACACACACATTTGCATCCACACACACACACCCATATGCAAACACACACCTACATCCTCACACACACCTACATCCACACACACACCAACATCCACAAACACACCTACATCCACACACAAACCTACATCCACACACACACCAACATCCACACCCACACCTACATCCACACACACACCTATTTGCAGACACATCTACATCCACACACACACCTACATCCACACACACACCTACAACCACACACACACCTACATCCACACACACACCTACAACCACACACACACCTTTATGCACACACACACAGCTACATCTGCACACACACCTACATGAACATACACACACCCATATCCACAAACACACCTACATCCACACACACACCTACAACCACACACACACCCATAAGCACACACACCTACATACACACACACACCTACAACCACACACACACCTACATCCACACACACACCTATATGCACACACACACCTACATCCACACACACACCAACATCCACACACACACTTACGTCCACACACACACCGATGTACAAACACACACCTGCATCCACCCGCACACCTACATCCACACACAAACCTACATCCACACACACACCTATATGCACTCACACACCTACATCCACACACACACCTACATGCACACACACAACTACATCGACACACATATGTACATCCACACACTAACCGACATCCTTACAAACACCTACATGCACACACACACCTACATCCACACACACACCTATATGCACACACACACCTACATCCACACACACCTACATCCACACACACACCTACATCCACACACACACCTACATCCACACACACACCTACATCCACACACACACCAACATCCACACACACCTATATGCACACACGCCTATATCCACACACACTCCAATATGCACACACACACCTACATCCACACACACACCTACATCCACACACACACCTATATGCACACACACACACCTACATCCACACACACCTACATCCACACAAACACCTACATCCACACACACACCTCTATCTACACACACACCAACATCCACACACACACCTACATCCACACACACACCTATATGCACACACACACCTATATGCACACACACACCTACATCCACACACACACCTACATCCACACACACAGCTACATCCACACACACACCTACATCCACACACACACCAACATCCACACTCACCTATATGCACACACGCCTACATCCACACACACTCCAATATGCACACACACACCTACATCCACACACACCTACATCCACACACACACCTACATCCACACACACACCTATATCTACAGACACACACACATCCACACACACACCTACATCCACACACACACGTATATGCACACACACACCTATATGCACACACACACACCTACATCCACACACACACCTACATCCACACACACACCTACATCCACACACACACCTACATCCACACACACACCAACATCCACACTCACCTATATGCACACACGCCTACATCCACACACACTCCAATATGCACACACACACCTACATCCACACACACACCTACATCCACACACACTTATATGCACACACACACCTACATCCACACACAGCTTTATACACACACACACCTACATTCACACACAGCTATATGCACACACACCTACATCCACACACACACCTACATCCACACACACACACCAACATCCACACACACACTTACATCCACACACACACCAATTTTCAAACACAAACTTACAACCACACACACACCTATATGCACACACACACCAACATCCACACACGCACCTACATCCAAACACACATCTACATCCACACACACACCTACATCCACACACACACCTATCTGAACACGCACACACACCTATATGCACACACACACCCACATGCACACACACACCTACATCCACACACACACCTACAACCACACACACACCTACATCGACACGCACACCTACATTCACACTCACTCTTATATGCACACACACCTACATACACACACACACCCGCATCCACACACACATGCACATCCACGCACACACCTATATTCACACACACCTACATACACACAGACACCTACATCCACACACATACCTGCATCCACACACACACCTACATCCACACACACACCTTCATCCACACACACCTACTTACACACACATACCTACATCCACACACACACCAATATGCACACACACACCAACATCCACACACACACCTATATGCACACACACGCCCAACATGCACACACACCTAAATGCACACACACACACCTATACGCACACACACACCCAAATGCACACACACACCTATATGCACACACACACCTTCATCCACACACACACCTATATCTACACACACACCTACATCCACACACACACACCTACATCCACACACACACCTATATGTACACACACACCTACATCCACACACACACCTACATGCACACACACTTACATCCACACAGACACCTACATCTACACACACACCTATATGCACACACACACCTATATGCACACACACACTTACATCCACACACACACCTATATGCACACACACATATATGCACACACATACCTACATCCACACACACACCTACATCCACACACACACCTACATCCACACACACACTTACATCCACACACACACGTACATCCACACACACACCTACATCCACACACATACCTACATCCACACACACCTATATGCACACACACACCTACATCCACACACACACCTACATCCACACACACACACCTACATCCTCTCACACACCTATATGCACACACACACCTACATCCACTCACACTTGTACGTCCACACCCACACCTACATCCACACACACCTACATCCACACACACACCGACATCCACACACACACCTACATCCACACACACACCTACATCCACTCACACATGTACTTCCACACCCACACCTACATCCACACACACACCTACATCCACACACACACCAACATCCACACCCACACCTACATCCACACACACACCTACATCCACACACACACCTACATCCACACCCACACCGACATCCACACCCACACCTACATCCACACACACACCTATATGCACACACACACCTACATCTACCACACACCTATATGCACACACACACCTACATCCACACACACACCTACATCCACACACACACCGACATCCACACACACACCTACATCCACACACACCTATATTCACACACACACCTACATGCACACACACCTACAGCTACACACATACCTACATCCACACACACACCTATATGCACACACACACACTTACATGCACACACACTTACATCCACACACACACCTACATCTACACACACACCTATATGCACACACACACCTATATGCACACACACATTTACATCCACACACACACCTATATGCACATACACATATATGCACACACATACCTTCATCCACACACACACCTACATCCACAGACACACCTACATCCACACACACACCCACATCCACACACATACCTACATCTACACACACCTACATCCACACACACACCTACATCCACACACACACTTACATCCACACACACACCTACATCCACACACACACCTACATCCACACACATACCTACATCCACACACACACTTACATCCACACACACACCTACATCCACACACACACCTACATCCACACACATACCTACATCTACACACATCTATATGCACACACACGCCTACATCCACTCACACATGTACATCCACACCCACACCTACATCCACACACACACCTACATCCACACACACACCTACATCCACACACACACCGACATCCACACACACACACCTACATCCACACACACACCTATATGTACACACACACCTGCATCCACACACACACCAACATCCACACACACCTACATCCACACACACCTATATTCACACACACACCTACATGCACACACACCTACAGCCACACACACACCTATATGCACATACACCTACATGCACACACACACACGTACATGCACACACACACACCTACATCCACACACACACCTACATGCACACACTTAACCTACATCCACACAGACACCAACATCCACACACACACCTATACATTCACATATTATATATATATATATATATATATAGATATATAATTTCATTTGGGTTGGCCATTCATTGCAAGTTTCTGAAGCAGTTTGGTTTTAGCAGTTTTTCATTTGGTGTAGTGTTCTAAGCCGACGATGTTTTTGATTCATCGTTATTAGACGTAAGAGGCACATGAATATAAACATCTACCCATCCACCACCAATACACCTATCCATCTTTCCATCCGTTCAGGCAGTATATCCGCCATTCCTTCCACCCATCTACCAACCATCCCATCCAATCATCCATCCATCCACCTAATCTGTCTCTGTTTCTCTGCTCTGTAATTCTATCTGTCTGTCTATTTGTCTGTAGTTCTGTCTGTCTGTCTCTCTGTCTCTGTGTTTCTCTGCTTGTCTATCTGTCTGTTTGTCTGTATACATTGGTCTATGCTTCTGTTTACCTGTCTGTTTATCTATCCGGTTGTCTGTCTGTGTGCCTCACTCTCTCTTTTTCTGTCTATTTGAACCCCCGACCTCACAGTTGACAGTCGAGGACATATACGACGAGACTAACGCGCATCTGGTAAATCTAGAGAACAGATCTGGGACTGAATTTCGTGAATGTATTTGTACAGAGAGCTAAAACGTCGGTTTTTCCTTGAACCCGGTAATAATAGGCTTTGTTATCTGCATCGTTTTCTGTCTGAATATTGCTGATTTCGTTTCAGTTTATTTGCATGGTGATATATGACGACGACGATGACGATGATGATAATGATAATAATAATAATGATTGCAATGAAGGCACTGTGTATGGTGGTGATGGTCATTGGCTATTTTCCTATCATATCCTCTTTTATCATATCATATCCTATTGTATCCAATCATATTCTGTCATATATCCTATTCTCGACTATTAATTTTAGTCATTCCTTATCGTTTCTTATCATATATCCTATACTATATCTCTCTTATGTCCTCTCCGTTTGTATTCTATCATGTATCCAATATCCTATAGTATCATAAGTCTTATCATATCGCAACATATTTTGTATTATCCTATGATATATCCAATCCTAATATATCCTTTCCCATCACAAATATCCGGCCGGCCCTATTCTAACCCATCCTATTTTATCCTATATAATTTATAACCTATCCTATCCTATGTAACATAGTCACCTTTTCTAGATATTATACTTTCTTCCGACGGTACATAATCTTCCTTACCTTCCCTATGAGTTAATTTTGCTCCATTGTCAAATGGACTGAGGGCAGAGCGGCTGTTCTACTAGTATGGACAACTGGTGAAAACCCACACATGAGTCTTTAATGGAAGAACCGATGTGTATTGACAAAGTCGGCTATTATCCGGATGTGTCTGCCTGCCTGATCCCTTGTCTGGCTAATAATGTTGTCAGTGGGAGGCTCCATAGTCCATTCAGCAATTCGTTGTAAAATTTTAAAGATTGATTCCACGCTTGTACAGAACTTCACAAAGCGTGTCAATCCTACCGCCTTTGCAAAAATAAAAACATGTAAGAATGAAAAATTTACAATGCATATTGAGATTAGGATGATTGTCTCCACTAAATTAGAAGCCGACAAATATTGCCTTTTCTAGATATTATACTTTCTTCCGACGGTACATGAACATCTGAGATTCGCGTTAATTAAACAGTTAACAATAATTATTGGTGAGTTGCTATTTGTTCGGTATTTTTCACGGCTCCTTAAGTAACCTGAATCAAACTCTGGCTGCATTATATTATTGATGATCTCCAACTTGCTACTTCCAACTGGTCAACTGTCAACTGGTCAGGTCCAAGAGGTTCGTGTTCTTGATCAATGTTCTCTATATTGGGGGTGTAGGTAACGAGTTTAGGCCACTGAAAGTCTTTGCCTGGCCACTCTTTCTGCCGCTTGTAAAAGCATTCTTTGTTTCTCAATGGGTGACAAGTTGATGCCGTTGACCTCTGTAGTGAGTTTCTTTGCTACGGAGAGGATGCTTAGGTAGGTGAAGGTCAAACCGCATCATATTGTTGATTTCGCCGATTAAACATCTCAGTCAGCTTCCACATCACAGCAATTTTAAAGTTGTTGCTAATGAAATCACGATCTCATTATTGCATTTGGCGTCATGTATTGCCATGTACAGCAAGAAATACTCATTCTGAAGAATCATTTGATCCATCTCTGGAAAAGGATCGTCAGCACTGAATGTGAGCTGTTTATAAATAAATAAGCATACTACTAAAGGGATTGTACAAAGACCAGGAAGCGGTGATAAGAACAGAATTTGGAGACATAGACAAATTTAAAATCAAGAAAGGGGTGAGGCAAGGGTGCATCGTGTCCCCATTTCTTTTCAACCTGCATGCGGAAAGGATAATGAGGATGGCAGAAATGGAAGAGGCAACTGAAGGAGTAAAGATAGCAGGAAGGACATTGAATAATCTAAGATATGCGGATGACACAACACTACTGGCAGGGAAGAAAGCAGATCTGGAAAATCTGATAAGAAGACTGAAGAGAGAAAGTGAGAAGGCAGGCCTATACTTCAACTTAAAGAAGACAAAGATAATGACAACAGCTGATTGGGACAGTTTCGAGATAGACGGAGAGGAAATAGAGGTGGTAACAAGCTTCACGTTCCTGTGATCAATAATAGAAAAAGAGGGAAAATGTGACTCGCAAATAAAGAGAAGGGTGGCGATAGGGAAAGCTGCAATGAACGGACTGGAAAAGATATGGAAAGACAAACATGTGAGAATAGACACAAAAAAAGATTAGTGAGAGCAATGATCTTTCCTACAGTACTATATGGCTGTGAGACATGGACAATGACAAAGAACATGGAGAAGAAAATCAACGCATGCAAAATGTGGATATGGAGGAAGATGCAGAGAATATCATGGACGGAGAAGAAGACAAACGAAGAGGTGCGCAGGAAGATTGGAGTTGAGAATGATGAGACGTTACAACAAACAGCGTTGAGAAGGAAGCTGGGGTGTTTCGGACATGTTATGCGATCAAATGGAGTGGAAAAGGAAATGATGCTGGCATGTGGAGGAGGAAGGAAAAAAAGAGCGCCCAAGAAAAAAATGGATGGATGTGATACATACAAAAACTGAAATGAGCATGGAGGAATTAAGGGATGCAACTTCGGAAAGAAAAAACTGGAGAGGATTGGTCAAGGCGGTCGCTAGATTTCTAAGAAATGATAGCACAAGGTGAAGGTGTCCCATTCTGAGAGACTGTCTGTTCCAGCTGATTAAGAATCTCTTCAGCTGCTTCGTCGATGCAATCACCAGATTCTTCCGCCATTGCAATCATCAGCTTTACTTTATTGCATAAAGCATTAAAATTATCTGGCATGACACGAAGTACTCCCTCGACTCTTACCTTTACAACACTGAACCTGCGAACTTCGTAGTATGGCATTGTTTGTAAATCGACAGAGAAGCTGTACTGCACATTGAAGAGTTTCATTTGACGCTCGATTTCTTTAGCGTGGTTAGTGCAATCCTCCTCATGATCAATTTGTGCGGTTGGTTCAGATCCTTACGATTACCTGGATATTTGATGCGGATCATCTGTGCAGATTCCTAAACTCAAAACATCATGGATCTTCTTTTCGGTTGAGTCCTGAAGAATTGTATCACTTGAATGTTCAGCGTCATTCGAATGCTTTCGTTTGTTGGCTTGCTCCCCCTCTTGTTCATTGTCTTCAATCTCAGGGGCTTCAGATTTTTCAACAAATGTAAACATTATGTCGCCATCTCGTTCTTCCGCTCAGGTACACTTTTTCGTCAGATTTTGTAAAAATTGAGAATGAAAAGAAACAGAATCTGATATTGCATTTAATCTCTTCACAATATCTTGCCTGCGATCAACTTCTGTCCGTTCTGTAAAATAATACAGCATCGCAGAATTAGGGTATATGTAAATTGAAGAAAAAGAAAACAAGAAAAAAGAAGTGAATGAGGAGGAAAAGAAAGGTACATGTAGTCAAAGAAACGAAGAGTGGGGAGAAAATAAAATCGTTTGCATAAGCTGTTTGATTTCTAAGCACTATACGCCGGGGTTCGAGCGTTATTCGTGTGCGCTGCGTGAGATCATACAGATTATCCAGATGATAAAAATAACTAATGAAGTACAATATCCAACGTCGAAATAATAAAAACAGAAAGAAATATAAAAGCTTTTCAGCTAGTTGCGTTTTGATTGATGGAAATGGGAAGGCGACAGCGTGGATGGAAAAAGTAAGAATTCTTGAGGAGGTGGGTATAGGCCCCTACACAGCGGATTGCTATTATAGTCTTCAGTGGCTCAGAGCAGATAAACTCTCGACCCGTTTAACCCAACTGTCTGTTAATTGTTTCTGGTGTATTGATCAAATTTTAATATTCCGAAATGTTGGTTGTTTAGCCACGTGTTCATTGATCGGAACACATGGATTGAGATGTTTTGGTCCAATGCAAAGATGTAACAAACAGGTTGGACGGTTTGATGCCTGGATTTGGTGGCCTCTGTTGCCATAGCCGTTCTTTCTAATTTCGACAACCATTAAGTTTTATGACTATGACCTCCGCTGGGAAAAATGATCGATCCTCTGGGCAGTTAATCCAAGTTTGAGACTGGAGCCGTGGCTCAATTGCTTCCATCCAGAGACGGTGCACATACTTATATAGGCATAATGATGAGTGAATTAGGCTCGTCAAAATAGTTCTGCTTTGTGGAATAAAGATCATGGAACGGCGAGTCTGATACAATGAGTGTTAGATAGTTCGGTATTATTTATTCTATTTGTTTTGGAAAAATGATCGATCCTCTGGGCAGTTAATCCAAGTTTGAGACTGGAGTCGTGGCTCAATTGCTTCCATCCAGAGACGGTGCACATACTTATATAGGCATAATGATGAGTGAATTAGGCTCGTCAAAATAGTTCTGCTTTGTGGAATAAAGATCATGGAACGGCGAGTCTGATACAATGAGTGTTAGATAGTTCGGTATTATTTATTCTATTTGTTTTTTTGCGCCTAGAAGTTTAACAGTTTACTAGACTATGTATTCGACTTCATTACGATCATATATCTGCTTTCCGATGAATACTGCTGATGGGTTCTTCAACTTTGGACTTAGCAATATTCTCCTCGTTAGAAGTCATTGTTCAAGCCTGAAATCGCTGCATACACAGGCATTCCAAAAAGGTGCTATAGCAGCGTGTTTGTGGTCATGGTCTCCTGTGTTTTGTTCAGAGGTACCTGTTTTCGGCATGATCATTATGCTCCTATTTACTGATATCGTGTTTGTGAGGTCAAGACTGCCGCTATTGGTGCTGTATAGAAATATAAAGTACTTTTCGGTTCCTCCGCCATCGCTGTCTGCCATCCAACATTATCTGCCTCATGCTCCTCTATCCATCACCACCCGCAGGCTTTCCATTCGAAACTCAAGTCTCACCTTTTCAAGAACTCCTACCCAGACTCACTTGATCATCCACTGCCAATCCCAGACCAAAACGACACCCACCTTAACAGCTGCTCTTCCTCCTCTTAACCTCTAGAAACCGGACACTGACCTCACACGGCCTACCTTTTGGACAACCCGTGTGAATGGTGTCCTGCGCATGGCCTTCAAGAGGCGCCTTCGAAGTTTGGAGATTACGATTATATTACATGACAAATTGAATGCATCATATTGGCTTGTGAGTGGTTTCAACAGTTTGAGTAATAATTTTAAAAGGCCAGATGATTGGAGTAGGCTTCAATATAGTCATCGTGTGTTAACGAATATATTGTGATTTCTCAATAACAGTCGACTAGTTTAGAAATTTTGCTGACATTGGAATAATTCAAAGTGCTTCGTCTATTTCTTATACATGTAGGCTGGCAGCTATATATAACTACGTTGGCAGCTGTTTAGAGATGACTATGACTAAAAAAAACTTCTATAGCGCCGCCATAATAATGCACAGGTCATCAACCGACGGCGCACCAAAACAAATCCGAAATCAGGTCAAATCCAAAAGGTCAGTCCGAAGAGACAGAAGACAGTCCAAGGAGGATAGGCAAGGGTAAATAAAAAGGTTTTAAGCCGAGTTCGAAAGAAAGCTAAAGACTCAGCGGCCCGAACGGCGTGAGGTAATGAATTCCAGGACTTTGGACTGGCAACAGAGAAAACCCGCATACCAAGACTCGTGCTCACAGGATCGGTATAGCAAGGGACAAGAAATCGGAAGACCAAGTCGAGTGATGACTCGCACTTTTCTTGACCCTGGGGGACAAGCAAAGTGCGTATACGTACCCCGGCTGACCAGAAGAAAACGTCTTATAGGCCTATAATTACACCAATTTTAAATTTAATTCGTTGCTCAACAGGAAGCCAATGCAATGATTTACGAACGAGAGTTATGTGATCCCACCTTTGAGAACCAGCAACAAACCTGGCCAGGCAGTTTAGTACTCTTTGCAGTTTCAGCAAGTTAGCTTTCGCAATACCAAACAAGAGAGAATTACAGAAATCTAGGCGACTGGAGACAAGTGCATTAGCCAGTAAAATTCTCGTTTCATCGGGGATACATTGTCGAATACTTCATGTCACGAATGTAGAAAATAACAGGATTGAAATGCAGGATAAAAGTGCAGTAACAACTAGCACACGTCCGTCCGACTATTGAATGATTACTATGATCAAAAGTCTAGCTTGTTCAGATTGTAGCTGATACGATTGGCAGAATCTTAAACTTAAAGGTACTTCAGTAAATGTTCCCCAACGGTAGCTTGTTCACACTTACTCTTGTCTGAAAGCATTCGCGAGCTTTCTCTATATTCCGCATGCATGAATAAGCACGGGCGATGTCCAGTAAATACAGAGTAAGTACAGAGTAAGTACAGAGTAGGTACATAGTAAGTACAGAGTAAGTACAGAGTAAGTACATACGCTCATATATGTACATAATTTTATATAGATATATATTGATATTCATATACACATGTTTACACATACTTGTTCATACAGTCATACACGCATCTATTATTAACATATACATTATATTAGTACACACTTATTTACACAAACATTTCCACATCTACGTATACAAATGTATGCATAAAACTATACATTACACGCATACATACAGATGCCTATATATATATATATACAAATTCGTGTATTTTTGCCCACATATGCCGTCTGTCCGTGGCCTTCGTGAACTTGGCACATATTTAATCAATCAACAACCATGGACTCATCGCCCGTAGACCTGTGTCGGATACCTTTCTAGCCACTTCTCTCCACATCGTCATTAAACTTGTGGAGACTTGTTCCACACCATTCTTCAAAGTCATCTGCCATTCCCTATGTGGTCTTCCTCTTTCATATGTTCCATTCATTATTCCATTATAGATTTCAGCTAACAGTTCCATTAGTAAAGTTCGGTCACTGACCCCTGGATAATTTATCCCGTGGTCTGTGGACAGCGGCAAAGTGTTTTCACACAAGTCGATGTTCTTGCTGTTTGGAAAGACTATGGTCACAGGTCACAGGTCACCTACGCCTTGGCCCACAACAGTTTGGTTTTCTTCATACGCAGTTTACAGCTACATTTCGTAGGTTTCTGCAGAGGACTATACTTAAAAGTATTTAATTAGCGGCTGCTGCACCTGGAGGCTGGACAAATAATGATCCACTCTGCCTTGGGTGGCAGTGGGAAATTGCAATTGCGCTGCTGCCCAACCATCGACATCGAATAGTCCTACATATGAAATCTGCCATAGCCGCCAGTGTTAGGGCAATCACTAAAAGTTTTACTGATGATCCTACGACAACACTGATTTCCCTTGCGTGCTACTACAGCACTGTCTTCGCCGTGTAAACGACTGCCTGGATTATTTCAAGTAGGCCTATTCACACATCATAATGGCGGATGACAAACAAGTTTATGGAAATGTGTAAGTACCAATATACTTACATTACGTTAATAACTGTTTTATATTAATAATTGAAGACATTTTCTCTTGCTCATTGTGCATTCCTAAGCCTAATGTAATATTAAGTCTGGATTCCAATGACATTTAACATGCATCGTACGCTAGATAGTGTAGGCTTAATAACTATACTGTCAATCGAGTGTTTTGGGATTCAAGTCAGTGGGGGCTATCCACCCTCGTATGCTGAGGCTAAGATAATGAAGTCGGTAGCACTTCATACTTCAATCTCGTTCGAGGAACAGTTCATTTGCTTCGTATTTATGTATGGATTGCGTAAAGAAAATGACCTTGTGAGATACCTGTATTATAAAATGCGCTTTATTCATCGCTATCACTCATTAATTTTTTGTTTGTAAGGCCTTAATCTCGAAAAGTGACACGTCAAATAGTAACAGATTGAGTTACGCATCATGATGGTCGATCAATAAATGGATTCGCTATCATCTAATCGATACGATAGCTTCTTATAGTTGCAGTTCTTTAATTACTTTATTGTAGATTATTAGTGGTGAGGAGAGAACTGGACAGTGGACAGTGGACACTCGCTATCAAATGCTGAGGTATAGAAGCAGACGTAGTTAGCCTAATGCGTCATATTCCTGGCTGCAACATTGATTGCTTAAAGGAATGCTCTTTTCCATCTCCTTCTTCTTTCTCTTCTTCCTCGCGTTCTTTCTCCTTCATTGTCGTGCTGTTGTTGCCGCTGCTCGTACCGACAGCTGTGACGACTACTACTATTGTGATTGGCCCTGTCAACATGCCCATATTGAACCCATCTCCAAATTACATGGGCCCATGGGTTGGGGCTAGCCCATGTCAAGCCCATCTGGGCGTGAGATGAGGAGCCTATTATCAGAAAAAAAAAATGTGGGCGATGAGTGGGCTTGTGGGCTGGGGCTGCCCACATCATACCCATATGGGTATGCTTAGCAGCCCATTAACCAACTTTTGCAATATCCAACATTTTGTGGGCGATGAGTGGATTCGAGGGCTTGGGCTGCCCAGATCGCGCCAAGATGGGATTACGCTTTGCAGCCCATTATCCAACTTTTGCAATATCCGACTTTTTAGTAGGCGATGAGTGGCTTCGTGGGCTTGGGTTGCACACATCACGCCCAGATGGGATTACGCTTACCAGCTCATAAACCAAATTTAGCAATATCCGACTTTTTGGTCGGCAATAAGTGGATTCGTGGACTTGGGCTGCCCACATCACGCCCAGATGGGATTATGCTTAGCAGCCCATTAACCAACTTTTGCAATATCCGACTTTTTATTAGGCGATGAGTGGGTTCGGGGGCTTGGGCTGCCTACATCACACCCAGATGGGATTATGCTTAGCGGCCCATTAACCAACTTTTGCAATATCCGACTTTTTAGTAGGCGATGAGTGGGTTCGTGGGCTTGGGCTGCCCAGATCACGCCCAGATGGGATTGCGCTTCGCAGTCCATTAACCAACTTTTGCAATATCCGACTTTTGGGTCTGCGATGAGTGGGCTCGTGGGCATTGGCTGCCCACATCATAGCCAACTGGATCTTTTATCAGCTGTTTATTAGCCGACATTTGCGACTTAAAACCGTTGTTTTTTAATACTGAAATTGCGACAAGAAGAATTTATAATTAGCAGGATCTTCTGAGAGTTATAATTAGGCCAATGTTAATTTACAATACAGGGCAATACAATCAGGTCTTCAGTTTTGACTTGAAGAGTGCAACTGACTTGCTTGACGGACTGTGGTTGGGTGATCATTCCATTCCATGGGTCCTGATATTGAGACAGCACGGGTCCTTAACTCCGTCTTGAGCACTTTGTTTAATCCCCGTATATCTAAATGTTTTGTTAAACAATGGCGAACAAGATCGACAGGTGTGTGCGTTCATTTTGGTCAAGAATTTTGAGAATTTCTGATTTAACGAGCGTAAGTATATTCTCAGTGGCATAATCTTAATCATGAATTCATGTCATATATTGAAATTTTGGGCTATTGAAAACGTAGGCTTGGTGCAGAAATAATTTCGCATGGAGAATCAGATCGTGTTCACACTTCGTAATAATATTTAAGTTTTCTTGTTAATATCTAGCAGCCATTCAAGGACTTGCGTGATTTGAAATTATGTGGCGCAAGTGCTATCTGTATGGCATTTTAACGAAATTATTCGTTGAACGGTAATTAATGGTTGTCAAAATGCATCCTTTATAACCATGTGATTACAAATGGTGTTCTATTGTTCTATTTGCCCTAAAACAAGTCTTCAATGTGGCATATATCTGGCTGTGCTATTAAACTGTGCATGTTGAAAATGTCTGTCTAATAATGATAATGGGATAAATCTTCGGCAAACATTTGGCATTGGTACTTTTCTATCAACGAAATTCTGTAGGCGCTGAGTACATAGGCCAAGAGGGACGTGTTTCATATGACGTAATAAGTAGGTACAACTTTAATACTTATAGCACTGGTTAGTAAGTAAGTAAGTACAGCCTTTATTACGCCACAATGGGACATATAAATAATTAAAGCGTTCATTACATCGAGATGTAACATATATTTACATTGATGCTATGATTGATCGTTTTAAATCACATATGGCTAATGGAGGAATCTTCTACAGACCAAAGTTCGGCGCTTAGGGAAGCGAAAATCTTAGTTCAACGTCCAAACACTTAAAAAATGTAGTGAGGGATAACCTATTTACGGGCACGGGTAAAATGCTGATCTGCTGATCGGGGTAGGTAAAATGCTGATCGGAAATTGCTGATTGGTCATGCTGATTGGTGGGTAAAATGCTGATCTGCTGATCGGGGTGGGTAAAATGCTGATCTGCTGATCGGGGTAGGTAAAATGCTGATCTGCTGATCGGGGTAGGTAAAATGCTGATCGGAAATTGCTGATTGGTCATGCTGATTGGTGGGTAAAATGCTGATTCACTGATTGATGATTTTCGCTTTTATAAATAACAATATGAAGAAACTTTTGAACAACTTTTATTTGCACATATCAAATCTGAAGGAACTATTGAACAACTTTCATTTACACATATGTAGGCCTATATGGCCTATATATTGTTTTCTGTTAACGATGTTTTCTTTTACCACTACTGAACATCAACAATATACAGAAATTCATGAGCAATGTTTACTTGCACACTTCACAAATGTATGTGGGCGTTTGGTTATGGTGTCAGTTACACCGATTGCCATTCTTGCTGAAACACTGTGATAGTAATGTGACTTTGCTGGATACGAACAAGTGGTTGTTGGAAAGAGTCGGTTCCTGAGTGCCCATGATGGTGAAGACAGAGAGTTGTGGATTTAGTGTGAGTTTGTTTGCTTGGATGATCCTGGATGCTCTAGAGGTGTCTTTACACAAACACAGCCGAAGTTTATTCTTATATAATTTAATATTTGGCTGGTGTTGAATATGTTGGGAGAAGATTCCATAAATGGGATCCAGTACATTGAATGGACAACAATCAAGTATTTGTGTGTGGATAAGAAGTGTCATAAGTTGTCGAGTTTGATTAAAAGAATCATGCTTAAATGGGAGCTAGACTAATAAAAAGAATTATGTTACGGGTAATTTACTACGCTAAATTAAGGTTTTTACCTGGAAATATATTCTGTCGCATAGATCATTGCCACATTTTCTTACTTGGCTGATCCACAGTAACCCCAACAATATTTATAAACTTTTCAGTCATCCTTCTGAACATCTTCTCAACATGAATAATGAATAATTGGTCCACTTGTCGGTCGATTCTCAATTGCATTTACTGCTTGAGTAGTAAATGACTCGAAGATATCACTCATGTTTTCATTATAATTAAAATGAAATGTATCCTAACTTTCCAAATTTCAACATTTCATTGGGTAGGTTTATATATATAGAGTATGATGTCTAGGGTCAGTCAACTAGTTCTGGTTGACTTTACTGATAAACAGTGCTGTCTGTTTGCTGATGTTAATGCTTTATGAACTAAGTCTGTTATTATTATTTAAACCAATATTGAAGACAATATTGAAAACAACAAAGTTCTGATTAACTTTGACTAATACATTAGTAGCCCTATGATGATCAATGCTTCATAAACAGTGCTGTTGATTTTGACTATATTGAAGAAAACAAAGTTCTAATTAACTGTCATTAATGCAATTAGTGCATTGATCAATGCTTCATGAACTATGTTTGTTGTTATTTAAACCAATAAGGTTTACAGGCTTCATAATTGTGCTTATTTAATATTGCTTACTAATAGTTCTCATGTTTTGAAATAGGCCTACTGCCTGTGACATAGCTTTTTTGTTGATATTATTCTTTGTATCATCAGGTTCGCAGTTATTGATCATACTGGAGGTCGCATGTTGAACTGTAAGAAGATGCATTCAACACCTTGTGACAAACAACCTGACACTGCACTTCATTGTCTGTGGTCACCATGACAAATGACCTTTTGGTACATCAAAGCTTTTTATTGTCATGAATGATATTTTTATTTTATTTTGCTACATTTAGAACTATGTGAATGACCTTCAGTTTGCATAGAGGATGAATCTAAAGCGGCAGAGAGTTCGACTGCGACATAAATGAAAATTTCACTTCTACGTCCAAACACATAAAAAAAATCAGTGAGTGGATACCTTTGCACAGTCTTGACCTTGGACACATGCACGCTGTTAAAGCGCCTTATTTTTCAACATGCATCCTGAGAGTCGGTCAGGGTCAGGTTATGCATCATGAGAGTTTGGTTAGGGTTAGTGCAGTTTTAGACGATATGTAATTTAGATGTAATTTTCTTATTATTAAATTTATAGAGCATTGTTAATGGTATAATAGGTGCTTTAGTCCTAATCTTGATAACTAGGCTGCATAACGAGTTCTAACTTCACAATCCTCTTATGAGGCAGAAATGAAAAATTGTCAGGAGAGGGAAAAGACGATTTTTGTAAAAAATGTGTTGCTTTGTCATAGAATGAAATAGCCAGATTGTTTATTTTGATTCAACAAGTGATACTGTCATTGTAAGTTATGCAGCAACATAGTGCAAGTAACTGAAAAGATGACCAAAAATCATATAATACATCTGTGCAGTAGAATGTTTTGATGATAAACAACATATACCTTGTATGTGCACAAACAGGAGCATTCCAAAGGTAGAAAAAGTGTTAGCAACAAGCTTGTTATTGTCTTATACAAAGTGAATTTGCCAGAGTGCATATTTTAACAGCAAACAATACTTTTGCAGCAGATTAGTGCAAGGAATTACGATTTTGCTTAACTATGACACTTGGTACATAAGGCTAAACAGATGGATTAGTTTGGATGGAAACACTTACACTTTATCTAATCAATTTTGAAGGCTAATGCCTACAGTCAAAATAAACTAGGATTCAATGCTTCTCGGTTGTGAGCCCTTCAACATATAACGAGCTCCCACTTGAGCTCAGCTCTTTACTTGTGGCCCATCTGTCAAGTCCCTCATGTCTTTGTTTTTAGTCGTGGCTGGGCTGGAAATGCTCTTGATTTGGTTCTTGAAAGGACGCTATATATGCTCAGAATGAATGGATGAAAGAAGGCGCTGCATTGTATTATAGGTTGGTTTCTAATCGAAACTGTGATTCATTTAGTTGGCCAATCACCTCTAACTTCGCCTCTAACTGGTACCCTTTGACAATCATTGCAAGAAATGTTAAAAAAGTATGTATTAGTATTATCCATTCAACAAGTCATACTGTGTAAACCCTTTTTTGATGCTGCATTGAACATGCTGGAAGCAACATGTCGTAGCAAAACATTCCTTATTTTTCTTTAGGAACTATTGAATGGCACATATAAAGCAGATGTGCAAGCTTGGCACGATTAATTGGTATGGATGGAACACTGATATATTTTTAGTCATTCTGTCGGTTTAAATTCGGGTAGCCAGAGGTTTGCAAGTTGCAACCACTGTTCCATGAGTCAGTGTGTACTCCATCCCATGTTCAGAGTATTGTAGATGTTTAACATAAGTTACCATGGCATCTCCAGAAGTTTTTCCTGGACAAATATATTTGAGAAGTACATTAAGAGGTTTTCCAGAATGGATGACAGGAAATACCTCTGAGCTCAACCAAGCGTTTTCAGACATTGAATGTAAAGTATTGATGCAGATTATATTTAGCCTACCAAGGAAAATGTGGAACAACAGGTGGAAGGGTAAATAACTGACTAAATCCAGGAATAGATGAACTACAATCTAAATTCTCACATGAAGTCAGAGAAGAAATTGGAGCACATATATTCAATTAATCTGGAGTGGTGTTGCGGGAATGGAGAGATTCTGTCATAGTTTCATTGTTCAAAGAGGTAAACAGAGATGCACCATGTCACTTTAACCAGTATTGTGTGTAAGGTCATGGAGAAAATTGTTGAGGATAATATAGTAGAGCATTTGAATGAGCATAATATTATTTTGGGCCGAGAACACGGATCTACACAGACTGTGCTATAGAGATAAGATGAAAAGGTGTGGACTAACAGCGTTGGAGGTTGAGAGGTGCCGAGGATACTTGATTTCCACCAAGTAAGGCAACTCGGGGGCATATGTATAAATTATTGGGCCCATAGGATAAGTAATTAGGTATATTGATTATTTAAGAAAACGAAAGGAACAATATAGGTAGAAATTCTTCAGTGCAAGAGTTGTCGAATTGTGGAATGGTTTGGATGATAATGGTGTTTCGATGTACATTATCACAGCCTTTAAGAGGAACAAACCTGGGGCCGTTAAGCATGTTCCAGGTCAATTTGCGGTGGTTCTAAAACAGAGCAGCTGTCTTCTGAACCCCTTGTTTGTGTGATGTTATTCTCCAGAGAATGTAAATTGTATGGCTTGGCAATGGCATGTCTAACAGTTTTACAGATAATAGTCTTCCATTCCATTGGTGATTAGACTTCAAAATGTTGATCCATTTACGTTGCATGATGCTTTACATGTGCTACAGCAATATCTTCTAACCATGATGCATCCAATTTTATTTGGAAATGCTTTCACATTCTTCTCTGTAAATTTATTTTTGTGGTGCATTCTCTTCAATTGGTAAATATTGTGTTTCCATGGTCTACGTGACCTTTTTTGTTTCCTTTCTGTTACTACATACTCGGTTGGTGAGAATATGTCTTGCTGTATGCATTATTTGCATCTTTGACAACCTCAGAGCTATGTTCGACACCTGTTGCTCTCTGACAATGGGCTGAAGAGGACCATATTCCTCAATGACTGACCCAACTGGGACATTCTCCACATTGATTGCTTCAGTTGCAGTTTTTGCCTAATGAATTCCGCTTCTTCGTCCATCGGCTTCTACTTCGATGACCATATACCTTTGCCTTCATGATTCTCTTGACACCACTGACCATACCACCTCAATCTGCCCTCTCGTATCTTGTATGATATGCACACCACTCGCAGTGATTTCCTGATATCATCATTTCTTTTCCTATCCATCAGTGATATCCCCAGTATACATTGTAGCATTCTCATTTCAGTTCTTTCCTTCTGTTAGTGTCCACACCTCTGCCCGATACATCAACACAGGTACAATCATTATCTCAACCTAAACCAGAGGCTTCTACACACATGTCCGTGGAAGTAGACTGCTTCCAATAATTCCTTGGGATGGAGGGGGATAATAATCAGTGATCTTGGAGGGGAATAATATAATTAATTATTGAATTTATTTGTTATTAATTAAATTATTTATTTAACTTATACAATTAATTTACAAGAAAGGCCTTTTTTCACGAGAATAATTACTTGATGGAATCGAACATGCACATTACGCCGGTAAGAAGATGGTAATGAACTTTCTAAGCCCATCATATGTAGGTCTACAGCAACTCCTGTCGGTCGTGAAGGTCTTGATAATAGAGCAAATTTTTGGTCACATAAGGCAGAAGAGGTGTTTCATTATTGCCGATGGCATGTACGACAGCAGCAAGAAAGAAGCAGCAGTGTTGCTAGGTCACTCCAGGGGTGTCAATCCCCCTTGAGTGATATAGGCAAAACCCCGTCCCAAGAGCCAGGAATGCAAGATATTCCCTAAAACGCAGAATATGTCCCATCCCCCTCCTACATAAAATTGATGGCATTTGCCTCTAAACCTCCCTTTTCAGGACGCTCTTGGGTCACTACGTAGAAATGAACGAGCAACTTGTCAATGTATCTTGTGTTGGAAACTGTTCAGGAACGTGGCTTTGTGAATTGATTCTTGATGCATTGACAGAAACAACCACAAACATTGATTGGGTAGCTGGACAAGGTTAGATGGAGCTGGGAACATAACAAAACAAGGGTTTGAGGTGGTTCAATTTGACCTTTGATGATTAATAGCCCTATTTTCCAAGTTCCCTCTTAATTGCCGTTATAGTGTCCACTAAGACAGTAGGCTTCTATGATCCAAACCACTCCACAAGTCTACAGCTCTATGGTGAATTATTATAAAGGATTAAGGACTAAGTTACAAGATTTAAATTCTAAAGCTTAATCCAAAAATTTTGATGGTCATCGCTTCAACCTTGTCATGCAATCAACAGTTTCGAGTTGTCCTGAAATAAAGAATGCCCTCGGGCTGTTGGAAGAGGTTTTCCTGCAGGCAAATGAAAAAATTAATGCTACCTATTTGGACGCCCAGAGCAATGGAGGGCAAATCGTCAACTGAAGTAGGTTGCTTATACAAGCTGGAATAGTAGAATAGTAGTTTGCAGTTAATGCGACCATCGAAAGGTTCTGTGTAGTAGCCTACTATCCATAGGATTCCAGCCTCGAAGCCCTTTCTTCAGCGTCAGTTTCTGGAGCCCATGACTTCTCGCAACGCCTCAAAACTGTCAGATTCATTATTAAGCGTACTTTGTTTTCCCTCAACTGCAAGGCATCAGTATTCTGTAGATCTGGCAATGGCAGCAAAGTTGACGTCAAACTGTAGGGCAAAATTTGAAGCAGTGCGCTAAGATATCAACGTCCACGTCACGTCGCAGCCTTTACTGCAGAAATCTACTTCATGTGTGAATGACCCTCTCATTGATGTACACATTGACGATAGAAGACAGAAATTATGATGAAGTGCATGCTGGATGCCATTGGATGCACGGAGAGGGTTTGCAGCAACGAGACCATAGAACTGAAGAGAGAGTAGCCCTATTCAGCAAGACAGGTGCGTTCTAGTACTAAATCAGCAGGCCGTGAGACAAAGGATTGCGAAAAGTGACTAATTAAAACGAAATCTGATCACTGTCTAGATTCTAGAAAGTTCCTGAAACTAAGTGAGTTTCCAGCATTAACTTAGCTATTATAATGATAGGCTATAAACCAAGAGGTTTAAGTTATTTAAGTTCAACATGTTGGCATTGTAACTGGGATAATTGGAAAATGAACACTTCATGCATCCATGTATATTAATTACTATGTATATTAATTAAGCAACGTCACTATGTTTTAAAGTAGTTTCCAAGTGTAACAATGTTACTTACAATAATAGTGTTACTTTCTATTGTAAAGTATTTTGTTATGTAACATGACTATTGTCAATTTTTAGACAAGGCAATGTCTAAAATTCTGAATAGTCATAAACTGCTACAAAAGTTGCTAATTATCTCTGAAATAATCTGCATTTAATCAGGAGTCCGTCATCCACTCCAAGGCTTGGTGGGGTGATCTTGCTTCCATCACCTGGGGGGGGGGAGAATAGAAGCTCCTGATCTAAATTTCACCTGCCTTAGCTGCCCCTTTTTTCTGGAAACCGTGAAACTTCTTTGTCCTGATGCAGCGCTCGTGAATACGTTTGTACTCTGGTGGCTTTAGAAGTTTGCAGATTGTGGTCGTTGAGCTGCCTCTAGATTTTATCAAGAGCAATCTTACTTTGGACTAATATTTGTTAAGGATAGAAAAAACACATGAGTATCAACTTCAGAAATGAGCTCTACCCTGCTATGCATATTTGTGTCTGGACACTTGCTATATTTTTATTGCAAGCATTTTTAGCTGTTTGTATGAGATAGTTATTGTTTATTGTAACATACGATTTAGCTAGGAAGCTATTTTATGCTGTGTGATAATGAACACAACTGAGATTTTATATCCTAGGTGCATCTTAAAAGAATCCACCGCTTGAGACGACGATGAAGGATGTAGAAGTAACCGTTGACAAGTGACTGACTGGTTTACGAGATCGTGGAAGCAGTCGATTAAAGTGAAGCAATGCAGGAAACAAAGTCAGACGATGCAGCTGAAGACTGACTATTATTGATCTTATGCCTTATTTTGCTCTGTAAATTGACATTTCATTCATTTTGAATTTGTCATTGACAGATTTTTACATAATTGCTTTTTGAGAGCTTCATTTGGCACTTTATGGGATGTCTTCATTTTAGTCTCTTAAGATTTCAGTTTCTTGATTTTTCATATCTGTGGACACTTCTGGAACTGAGAATGCGTTTCTAATTGTTCAGTTCTGATTTATTTTAATATAATGGTTAAAAATTTACAATCTGGTCTTCATGTCCTAAGCAGCAACTGCATTATTGCTTTTAGTCATAAGTTTTATTTCTGCTGACCTTAATAATTTTAATAAGCCTCATGTTTGTGTTAATAAAACTTGAGTAGTGTGAATTATGTTTGAAATTTTCAGTTACTTAATATGGGTTATTCATACCGATGGCCTTTGGTTAGTCAAATTGGCAGCCTACTTGGGATGATTTTGTAGGCTGCATTACGTGTAGGTTTATTTGTGGGCTGCCGACTTGGGACTAAGATGGAGCTATTAGCCAAATTGACATTGACCCAGATGGGCTTTCCACATGGGCATATATTGGAAGCCCATATAGGTTCCACACATGGAGCCCATCTAGAGCCCACATGGGCCTATTTGTGGGCTGCCAACTTTGGGCCAACGTAGAACCCATGGCCAAATTGACATCGAGCCCAGATGGGCTGCCAACATGGGCCAATATTGGAAGCCCATATGGGCTTCCCACCTAGGGCCAACCTTTAACCCACATAGGTCCATTCGTGGGTTGCCCACATGGGACCTATGTAACGCCTGCGGCCAAATTGACATCGAGCCCAGATGGGCTGCCCGTGTGGGGCCCACTTTGGAAGCCCATATGGGCATTCCACGTGGGCCCATCTTGTGCCCATGTGGGCTCATTTGTAGGCTGCCCACTTGAGACCTATGTGGAGTCCGCGACCAAATTGACATCGAGCGTAGATGGGCTGCCCGTGTGCGGCCCCCATTGGAAGCCCATTTTGAGCCTACGTATGCTCATTTATGGGGGCCCCACTTGGGACCTGAGTGGAGCCCGCGGCCAAATTGACATCGAGCCCAGATGGGCTGCCCACGTGGGGCCCATCCTTAGCCCACGTAGGCTGTCCTATTAGCCGCGTTGGAAGCCATTTGGGCTGCCAACATTGGGCCCGTCTTGAGCCCACGTAGGCTCTTGTGTGCTGCCCACTTGGGACCTAAGTGGAGTCCGCGGTCAAATTTATATCGACCCCAGATGGGCTGCCCACGTGGGGCTCATATTGGAAGCCCATTTGGGCTTCCAACGTGGGGCTCATCTTGAGCCTACGTAGGCTCTTTTATGGGCTGCCCTCTTGGGACCTAAGTGGAGCCCGCGGCCATATTGACATCTACTTCAGATGGGCCGCCCATGTGGGCCCCACAAAGTTGCCCACATGGGACCCAGATTTGTAGCACTTGGGCATGTTGGTTGGGGGGTTGCTTAGGTAGAACGATTAGTAAATAATAATTAAGATTGATGGAAAAGGTTTCCTGTGGAAGTCATTAGAGTTATTGACCAACAAATCTGGAGAGATGGTGAATTCTGGTCACGTATTACTGCTCGGTGTGCTTTGATGAGGGAAATAAAATTACCACTTTGCAGCTTTTTGTTCGTAAACGTCTGTTCTGAGTCGCCGAGAACAATTGTTTCTCTTTAATATAAATTTGAAATCAGACAACAGCAAAAATAAATGAAGAATATGCATATCATTAAAATGCGAGTTACCTTGCCGAACAGGTATACTTATAGAACACTGCGCCGATCGCGCCGCCGCCGCCGAATTTGTTGGGTCGGCGGCGCGCCTCCGCCCAAAAATGACCGACGCACCGCCGCCGAAACTTTTAGGTCACAGAGCTCTAGGGCAAATTTGGGTTTGCGGGACAGGTTGGGAAAAAAGTTCAATTCCCAAGCATAGATGCAACAAAAATAGGACGAACCGTGGAGACACTGTAGAAATTTACAATATTTATGAATTATTGCGGGGATCCAAACAGCTCCACCTGAAATTTCGGGGAACCGTCCCCCTTTGCCCCTCCCAAGTCTTTGCTTCTGTCCATATCCATTGCTGCCTCGCCTCTTTGGAACGAACACCCTTCATTATTGCAACAATTATCCATCCTACGAACTAGTCAGACCTCACATGCTGCACATGTTACAGTCTTTATCCTCTCAGGTCTTTCATTCAAAACAAAACACTGCTTTTTCACACCACTCCGTATACATCCCTTGCCGTTTCAACTAAAACACCATCTAATGTGTTACCTTTTAGATACTGACCCTCTCTCTACCAATCGAGTTTATTTGATTGAGCACCTGTGAATAAATTGGATTCCACGATTTCTTTTGTGAGCGCTTTGTGTTGTAGGTGGGTGATTGCTATGGCTATAGGCTATATTCTGCTCATTATCAATGGAGTGAAATTTGAGGATGCCAGCGTTTGGAGTTTTGTGACAGCACGGGAAATAGTAGGCCTATCAATGTCTTGGAGTAGTAATGACAGACGATATAATAACAATAATTTAAAACTTTTTATCATTCTTTGCGTACACTGCTATTTTATTATTGTTTATTATTATAAATATTATGGACGATGAATATTAATGATGAAAATGGGTCCAACGTGTAGCCAAGAGATGCAATGTCAGATGCTCGCGAAAATTTTAATGTTTCGGGCAGAAAATATTGCGAAATGTAAAAAGAATGCTTTGGAGATGTAGTTGTAATAGATGTTTATAATGTAGAAGTTTGTTGTAAAAGTTACAAATCCATGAAAGGCAGTCGGTAATGAATAGAGGGAGAACACGCTGCGATAAAATATAATTTTGGTATTTTCAAATGGCGAACTTGTCCCCAAAAGCAAAAGTTGGTACATTACATATCAACCTGCAATAGCCATAAATTTGTGCATGAATCAATTGCGATGCTTTCCGGTAATGAACAGAAGGAGAAGTTATGATATGTTAAACTACTTCTTGTGCCTATGGCGAATTTATTGGGTGCTTATTATGTTTCGATTGTATACATGTTGAATAAATCTGTGAACGGAGATTACTATAAACTGAATTTTTGTTCTGCAGTCGATATCGTACACAATTCCGCAGATGTACATGGGCAGCAGCGCAATCTCTATCGTTAAATAGATAGCTCTTGAGTTAAATGGCATTATAGATAAACTCAAATTCTTATTTGTTCTTTTATCCAGTGTTAAATTCGCAAGACTGAACCCATTGTGCACCAAAACAAAGTTGTAATTCAAGTCAATATTTAGAACATCAGTCTGCTGAGGCAGAATGACAGTCGAGCACGCGTTTAAGTTTGAATGGATAAATCCAGTGAGAGAATAGTTTACAGAGAATAAGCCAGGTACTTTGTTGGAGGCTCAAATCAAGGCATCATAGCAAGGGGACAACAAAGACGGAAGCATAGTACTTAACTTGACGAAACATGTAAATATGTTTATCAAAAGTTATTCCTTTTTAATTCATGGTTTTGATGTTTCAGATGGACATTGGCCGTGATCGGTCTCATTTGAAGATGCTGTGGTTTCTGCAGCTGTTCTGGGCATGTGGGGTGATCTCAGATGGGACTACTGACAACCCCACATCCACACTGCATTCAGCTACTCATGCACACATCTTCCCGTCAGTTTTCAACATAGGCGGGGTCCTCAGCTCCCCGGAACACGGGGAAGCGCTCCTCCGAGCGATACACGTGGAGAACGCCGCAGAACCGAGACGACTTCCTGTAGGCGTCCAACTGAATGGAACTTTTATCATGATGGACAGCAACCCCATCAGGGCAGCTAAATCCATCTGTGAAGAACTCATCCCCAGACAGGTCTATGTTGTGATCGCGAGTCGAGCGGTGCTGCCTTCGGACCTGTCACCAATGGCTGTGTCGTTCACGTGCGGATTCTACAAGATTCCTGTCATTGGGCTTTCTGCAAGAGAGAGTTCCTTCTCTGACAAGGTTTGTTCATTGAATCATTCAGACATTTATGTAGCACCACTTCAGATGGCACCTCAAAGCCCAGCAACAAAAAGCAGTTTTCAAGTGTTTTTTAGTATTTTTTCAGAAGGGACAAAAAAATTATGTCTCGGGTTTCTTGACCACCCACCATGTCGTATGATGATGATGATGGTGGTGGTGGTGGTGGTGATGATATTCATTTATTTAGAAAAAACAATCTGACGAAAATGCAGAAATGCTAGCATGAGTAGCAGTTGACAAAAACAGTAGTTATAATTGAATAAAAAACTAGTAGATACTTTTATATATAGATGATCGGGGGATAAATTGTCTTTGGGTAGGAGTATATGGTTGTATTTACCTGTTCATGTGTATAAAATGCTCCAAGGATTTGCCATCTAGAGAGAAAGCTGAACTAAAGTCTTTTAAGGTCACCGAAACATTGTCTCAACTTGCTGCTTCCTGCAGAGCACACTACCTTAATTTCAATTTATGTGAATGCATTTTAATTCATGTCGTACACTGTCGCACAGTATGAAATTGGCACATTCAAATTATTAATATTTTATGACCTCTGATTGATGCAATGGAAATGCTGTTAGTTATCTTTTGAACCATATATGAAGTTCAATTTTTAAACTAGTTTTAATATTGCACCTTTATTTGCAAACAATGCTTATAACTGCTTTGCTATTTTCTATGCACTGTTGCAATAAAGAAATCACAGGTTGCTTTGCACTGGTAAAGATTGCTCACATACTTACTCCTTAGTTTAGTTTATGTAGAGCCTAAAGATGCCCGTTTTTTACTTGCCTTAAAGCTATTCTGTTAGCTGTGCTGGGGTCAAGAGAGCACTCCTGTGTAGTGGCCTTGAATGAATGACTGAATGAACATAATTTTGCATTTGAATGGATTTTCATAATCCTTCTTTTGTTTGCAACTGACAGAATGTTCACTCGGCGTTCATGAGAACGGTTTCGTCTTATTCAGAGCAGACGGAGATTTGGGCGGAACTTCTCGACTACTTCAGCTTCAAGCGCGTAATCTTCATTCACAGTTCAGATCAAGAGGGACGTGCAATGCTCGGAAAGTTCCAGAGCAAAACGGAGGCAGAAGGAAACAAGGTCACCCACTACCCAGTCTGATGTAGTATAAGACTTTGATGGTGGCTGCTGGGTTCTATTCATATAATGCTGGCAGGTGTGGCAGGGTTAAGATTTATTAAGTGAGATTTGTATTGGTTCAACTTTGCCATATCATAATGAAGATGATTAGCATTATTTTCCTGTTGTTGAATATAGTTAGGAGTAGTACTGGCACTACCCAAGTACACTGTGCCACTGTTCGTACTCTGACAGTGCCAGTGTCAAGGTTTGCTGATAAGAGGATGAACCTTACCTTAGACCCTGTCCATCCCTGTACTGTTAGCACAATGGGCAACAATTTTTCCACACTCCTCTGTCTTGTGCCTCCTCTCTAGCCTCTTCCCAGGGGCGGCGATCCCGGGAGGGTCGAGGGGGGACAAGTCCCCCACCTTTTACAGAGAGATGCCATGTTATATGTTTGTCCCTCCCACATTTCTTACCCTTCTCATTGGGTGTCCCCCCACTTCTCAACTGAGATCGTCGCCTCTGCCTCTTCCCAAGTCGTTCCTCCGTCGCTGAGGTCCTTTGAGACTTTGTCCTTCTAGGTCTTTCTTGGTCTTCCCCGTTTCCTTCTTCATCCACGTGTTCTTGTATTTGTGCTTCTTGTGGTGCAGTGACCTTGACATGTGTGTGTGTGTGTGTGTTTCAATTGTTGTAGATTGAGAAGAACATCGCTTACGCCTCAGGACAGATGAATTTCACGGAGGAGTTGAACCAGATGCAGAACTTGACCTCAAGGGTCATCCTTCTTTACGCCACGTCAGTCATCAACTCATGCACTACTCGTCAAATTTGGCATAATTTATATAGCTCCTTTTGAGATTTTGTCTGTGGTAACTGCTGACAGCAAACACTAGATTGTTTGTCTAGATTGTGATAATTATGTGTGTGTGTGTTCGTATGTGTCCGTGTTTGTATGTGTTCTTTTGTATGCTCTTGTATTTGTTTTGTATGTGTGTTTGTATGTTTGTTTGTGTGTTTGTATATGTGCATCGTATGAGATTTCACTTTGTGCTGTAGCCTTTTATATTTGTCTTTGTATTTAGGAGTTTCTAAATTATGCATTCATATGTCTATAATATGTGAATGTTTGTTTGCGTCTGATGTCTTCTGTACACGTTAGTAATGCCATTTGTTATGTGAACTGTAGAGAGGAGGATGCTGAGTTGATCTACCACGATGCATCTCTGCTGAACCTCACTGGGTCTGGGTATGTCTGGATCGTCACCGAGCAGGCCCTTCTGCCGCCAAACACCCCGAAAGGTCGGCTGCCCTCTTCCCTGGTCCTCTTATCTTTCGGTGTCCCAAGTGATATTTCTGGACTGGTTGCATCTTCTTTTACCTGACCACATACCTGATCTATTACCTTTATATGTATGATACAGCCGTCTATTTGGTAGCCCGCATTGTCTGCATCCGGTGATTATGGGTTTGAGCCTGCTGAGGGAATTCTTTGCAACCTTGGACAAGGTTGTATTTGTGGATAATTGACTCTGTGACGAAGTGGTCAAATGAACTGTAGAGGTCATGTGATGCTATAGCCACATGTCTAGGACCTTTGCTGCCTTGAGAGCTGAAGAACAGGAATTGCTGTATGCAATGGTATCACTGGGAGCAGTTCACTTGGGACATAAACCAAAGCCTAAGGTTATTATTATTATGAATTTATTAAACATCACTCACTCTCTAGCGAAAAAGCATGGTGCTGAGTCATCGTGAGTCATGGACTTGTTTAAGGTCCTTACGCAGTGACTTTCTATTCTTCTCTTAAATCTCTGTACATCTTTCTAGTCTTCTCTTGAATTTTTGGCCATGGTTAGACTGGATGTCCTTCTGAGTAGATTTCTTGAAGAAGCATTTTGTCAAATTTCATTGATTGATTGGTTGGTTGATTAATTGATTGGTTAATTGATTGGTTGATTAATTGAGTAACTGTTTCGGGAGACTCTAACCGGTACTCTCTCTCTGCATTAAAGGGCCAGCATTACTGTGTCCCTTAGTTTATTAACTATTTGCCTAAACTTTTGACTGAGGTTTTATCTAATCTGCCATTTGCCACTGCAGCTGAACATAAATTACTTTACCAATATCTAGTACAACCAAATGAATCAATCAATGAAACTAAATATAGCGCCTTTTCAGGACACCTACTCAGAGGCGCTCCTGGTCCAAACTCGGCCAAATAAGACATTTCAGAGTAGAATTGCAGGGCAGTGGAGCACTTGCTGGAAACTTTTCTGGTAAGGTAAAAGGTCGGCATTATCTGTTCACAGGTGTTCTTGGAGCTCGTCTCGTCAGCAGCGAAGATGAGGATGCTCACATCGAGGACAGCGTCTCTCTGATCGCTCTGGCGCTTCAGAGGTTGCAGAACGAGAGAGTGAATATAACGGCCGCTCCATCTGTCTGCGATGAAGTCAATCGGTGGGAGAGTGGACCAAGACTATGGCGGTCAGTGGCAGCAAGAGTCCTTGCATTGAAAAGTAGAAAGGTTAAGTAAGGATGTTTGCGCTGGGGTGCTCAAGCATTGATTGGGGCTCCCCAAAAAATCTTAAGGAAAATGGTGTAATGAACGAATTCAGCTGCAGATGTTTCATATCAACTATAAAATCTCTAAAAGATGCCCAGCATGAGTTCCAGAAAATGATTACTGAGATCCATACTCTATGTCAACAGTAGAACAAATTATCAGACTTATGACGATATTCCCATCTGATACTTCATCCTGAGTCTGCTGAGCGATCATTCAATGCTTTTCATTAAAATCAATAGCGTCTTCTGGGTAATATATAAAAGTTTATTTGTCATATGTATAATTCGTGGTAAAAAATTAATTAAAAAAATAAAGAGAGAAAATAGCATGTAATCTTATGTAAGTTATTCTCATGTCTTTGGCTCTTCCTGTATTGAACTCGGATCGACGCCCCTGGGCCCACGTGTATGGAGGTTTTCAAAATGGTCGTAAGTCTAGTCCAGCTTTGCGCCCAAAGTTGGACATCGTAGGCTGATTTTTGAGACTATGGGAAAATGGCGTGAATGAACGATCCGTTGGTCCCAAACTTGCTAGTCAGAGACTTTGGTGGGCATGGGAAAACCCAGCGTCAATGGCTTGCGCGATTATGGCTAGTTGCTAGTTGCGCATGCTATTTATAGGCTTTTTTTAACTTGATCTGGCAAAGAAATTTATTATGCTCATTGTTTAAATTAACAGATGATTTTGTTAAAACACAAATGTCACTGTTATCGCAATATTACTCCTCTGCAAAAATTACTATGCATAGATTACAATTGCCTTACTGAACTATTATTGAAATTGCATGTGGGAAAAGTTAGTTCGACCATTGCAAGCTAAAGGCCGTGTGTTCGGCGATGCAATGTATACACCAGTGTTAAAACTCCCGATTAAACGAAGATCACCGTTATTATTGTCATTTTGTGATGGCGAAACTGTAGAAAATAATTAAGTTTATCGTCCGACAATAGCAGAGTGATAAGTGATCTCTCTTAAACCCTCCTTGAAGTCTGAAACTTCGTCGGAGTGGACCAATCGAGACGGCGGTCGCCATTTTACTAAGCCTGACTAGTAGATTTACGCCTGCCTGCCAGGTGGATTAGCGCTAGTCAGGTTTTAGAGGACTTAGGCGTCTCCAAGAATCCCCATACACGCTGATCTAGTTCTCTAGTCGGGTTTACAGCGAAAACTGGTCCGGACTTGGACTTAGGCTCGTTTTCAAAGGCTTCATACACATGGGCCCTGGGGCCCACCATGGTCACCAGTTTTTCCATGGTCACCAGTTTTTCCATGGTCACCGGTTTTTCCATGGTCACCTGCTTTTCCATGGTCACCTGCTTTTCCATGGTCACCTGCTTTTCCATGGTCACCTGCTTTTCCATGGTCACCTGCTTTTCCATGGTCACCTGCTTTTCCATGGTCACCTGCTTTTCCATGGTCACCTGCTTTTCCATGGTTGTGTGTTTATCTCGTTATGTTTTGCATTTAGTTCGATCCGCAATCAAGAACTGGATCACGGCCGGACAGGAAGAGTGAAGTTCAACGATGCTGGCGATCGTATCAACTCCTTGTATCAAATTGTCAACATGCAGAATCGAGGACTTGTTAGCGTCGGGTCTTACCTAGTTGGTACGGTAAGTTATCTCACCTCATTGGTGTGGTTAGCAATTTTTTTGTTAATAAAAAAGAAAGTAACACAGAACTTACCCAATTTGTGCAGTAAGTTATCTTACCCAGTTGTGTGGTTAGTTATCATAACTAGTTGTTACAGTGAGTTGTCTTTACTAGTTGGTATGGTATTAGATGTTAATTAGGTATTAGATGTTAATTAGGTATTAGATGTTAATTAGGTGGAATGATAATTGAGTTTTTCATTGCTATAATAAGGGTTTTTATGTTATTGTAAGAGAGATCTTAAAGCTCTGTGTTACTGCTAATTATGTTCATAAGTTTGAATGGTAATTAAAAGTTTCCAACTGGGGTGAGCATCAATGTGTCGTTTATATGACAAGGGTTTTTATGTTGTTGTAGCAGAAATATTTAATCTCTGTGATTAGATTAGATTAGGTTAGATTTATGGAGATTTTAAGAAGATGTTCGGTCATGTTTTTGATGCCAGGAGAAGGATTCGAAGATGAATAAGCCGAACCTTCATGAGGAGATGATCATCTGGCCTGGCTATGAGACGCAAAAACCGAAGGGAATTAAGATCTCATCACATCTCAAGGTTCTTCTCTACCTGCTGCTAAAGCCTTTTAAATGTACACAATATGATGAAGAAGAAGAAGGGCAGTCCTTTAAGCTGGCCAATTTTTATTTTATTTATTACCAAAATTTGATAAAAAATTTTTGCTCAGAAGAGCATACACATGCCTCGACGTGTGATAAGGGTGATTGCACCTCGACGGGGCAATTGCAGTTGCACTGCAGAGCAATTGTGCGAGAAGGACTTGCTCAAAGTCTTTACACAGTCGTAACTGTAGGATATTCTGCTTCATCTTCCTTTACCATACCGTACACTCCCTTTTCCTGCCCTACAGTACATATATCTAATGGAACCTTAACTTATTATATCCTGACATTGCTTACCTCTTACCTTTCATGTCCTGATCTTCACCTGATCCTGTCCTTATGTTTCCTTTCCTTAGCTTGCCTCTTACCTTATCATTTATCGTATGATACCTTCCTTTCATTACCTCAGTGTACTTTAATTTGTATCTTTTTTTCTTACCATTCTCTTGCCTTATTCTATCTGACCACAACTCATCCTGTGTTAAGTTACCTTAATTGAGGTATATCAAGGTAATTGCCCTGTGTTACCTTACCATTCATTACTTTACCTGACCCTAACTTGCCCTTAGCATTTATGACTTTACTCAATGTAAATAGTAATTGTTTCAGGTGTTGACAATAAACGCAGTGCCATTCATCTACGCTGACCCAATGACTGACTCACGCAGGCAGTGCGATGTCAAACTCAACCGACTTCCATGTCCAAAACCAAGTCTCAATGGTGGTAAGTTTTACTAGCGATTGGTAAAATGCATTTGCAAAGTAAGTTAAAAGAAAATAGGTATGTACTTTATTGGTCCACCTGTGAAAGCATTGGGAGATTCGTTGTCTTTTTTGTAAATGCATGTTTAAATATGCATTCATTTATTCATTAATTCATTCACTCATTCCTCATTAATTATATATGTTATTAATTCATGTGGTCAGTAATGTGTTCTGTAATTCATCAATTCATTATTTTCATGCATTCAGTAATTAATTCTTTCAGAAAATTTCTTTTTTAAATGTATGTGCATTACTGGTACCTCTTCAAGATAATTGAACTTGAAATGAGCACATCTGTGAATGTTAGCCAGTAGTTCAGAGAGAGAGACAGAGAGAGAGACAGAGAGACAGATAGAGACAGAGGGAGACATAGAGACAGATTCCTGCCTGGGCATAAATGGAGTGCATCACTACTGGTTCACTTGATTTGTCCTATTTCTAGTGTACCTGGGTGTAGACTGATTAGCAACAGTACTGTACTTGATCACAAACCATTTGGATGCAGCCTAGCTAAGGTTAAACGGACTGTTGTCTACATGTAGGTCAAGTTGCACTTAATAGGGCTGCATATACTGACTAAGCTAGGTTATGTTATGCTAGCTAAACTAGGTCAGTTTATGGTGCTTGAAAACTGGGTCAGGTTATGGTGCGTGAGAACTAGGTTGGGTTATACTGGTGTGTCTTGGCCTTGTTGTTGTCAGGTCCCCCGGAAGAGCACTGTTGCTATGGTTACGCGATGGACCTTCTTGTGATGCTTGCCCAGCAGGTCAACTTCACCTTTGACCTTGAACTGCAGGAGTTGTATGGTGAAGTGAAGAGGGTTCGTATGCGATGTGGTTGAATTTTAAAGCAGGATTTCTTTTATTTAGTGGAAATATTACCCCATTGATTAATCGATGACTAACATCTTTCGTCTTTGTGTTCATGTATATATATATATATATATATATGTAAGTATGCATTCATGTATGAGCGTGTTTATATAGGTATTTTGCAATTGTTATGATATGGAATGGCATGTTGTATGGTATGAATGAGTTTTGTGGGGTATGCAGTGACTGCAATATTGGAATGGATATTTTCTTGTTCATCCAGGTCAATGGAACTCAGGTGTGGAGTGGAATGATCGGTGATCTGAAGAACAACCGAGCGGACATGATCATTGCTCCACTGACGATCAATCCAGAGCGAGCAGAAGCCATAGACTTCTCCAAACCATTCAAGTATCAAGGACTAACGATTCTCGTCAAGAAGGTAGAGTCATGTGGCTCCACATTAGGGTCAGTTAGGGTAAGATCAGGTCAGGTAGAGTATGGTCTGGTCAGATTAGTAAGGTCAGGTCAAGGTCAGGTCAGGTGGGTAGGGTAAGGTCAGGTAGGGTAATGTAATCAGTTATAGTAAGGTCAGGTAGGGTAATGTAATCAGTTAGGGTAAGGTCAGGTGCGGTTATGTTGGACAGGGCAATGGTATGGTCAGGTAGGGTAAGATATGGTCAGGTCAGGTAGGGTTAGATAAGGTAAACTAGGGTAGGGTAAGGTCAGGTATGGTAAGATAAGGTCAGATAGGGTAAGGTCAGGTATGGTTAGATAAGGTAAACTAGGGTATAGGTAAGGTCAGGTAGCGTAAGATAAGGTCGGGTAGGTTAAGGTAAGGCCAGGTAGGGTAATATAAGGTAAGATATGGTAATGTCAAATCAAGGTCTGATCAGGTTAGGTAGGGTTAGATAAGGTAAACTAGGGTAAGGTGGTCAGGTAGGGTAAGGTCAGGTAGGGTGATGTGAATTAAGGCGAGGTTATGTCTTTCTGATAATAACCAATCAATGGTGCTTGTTACTGAGACTTGCTGAAGGATTGATGTAGACCATCAAACAGCCTCAAAGGACTTCCCTGTGTAGAAACTAGGGTTCTTAATACCGTTTTTTGGGGCAAACCGGCTACCGGATTTCAAAAATTGGTTTTAAACCGATTACCGGTTTTTATTGGTGTTTTTAGAAAAATATTCTAAATTGTCATAAAACATTTTTAACACAACTATGGACATTACGTTATGTATAACATGTCCCAAATCGCAATGCAGCGTCAACAGAGTTGTCCCACACATCAGACTTATTAATGCGACTAGCCATGTTGTAAAGCACCAGCTAAATTTATTTAAATGTTGCTTATATGTTAATTTAAGGTTGTAGGAATACTTATTTTGAATGGTAGCTATTCACAAACACATTTATTAGAGTTGACTGACTTGACAACCCTTTGTTTACACATAATGGTCCTGCCATCTCTCCCACTCATTAATTATTTGGCACTATTTAGTTCATCATTACTTAGTCTATCGCTATCGGGCATCTTAGCCGTTGAAGGTGAGGCTGATATTTAGACCATGCCCACCTAATGATTGACGTAGCCTCCTCATACGTTGAGCGGCTCACCCAACAGGCAATCCCTAATTAATCCACGCCTACACCATCCTTCAGCCCAGACTCAATCTGTCACTCATTATTTGCCGTTAATTAAGAATGAACTTCAGGCCATATTGCATCATTCGTGAAAACAACGAAGAAACACAAATAAAATAAACAATTAATTTATTCATTTTTATTTTTCAATACAATAGTAATCAAGTAAAATAAATAAACTTGAATACCGGTTTGCAAATGTCAGAAACCGGTTACCGTTTTAAAAACTAGTAACCGGTTATCTGAGTACCGTTTAACATACCTAGTAGAAACTAGTATTATATGAGCGATTCTAAGACGGACTGAGCAGGGATTCTGAGTAGAGTTCTGTTGTCAATCAAAAACCCAAATTATCTGTCTGTAGTTGAGTCCAAAGACTTCACCATAGACTGATAATTTACAAGCGATAAAGTCGCTTACAGGACTGGACTGGGAGTACGACCATTTCTATAAGGACACTGTATGTAATTGCTCTAAATGGTTGAATAAAGATTATATGAGTGAGTGGATAAACTTTATGTGCTTGATTCACTTATGTTGTGAGCACTATAAACGTTATTTCTTTACAATTTAGTCATTTCTGTTCTGAACAGAGCATTTTTTACGTTACACGGGTTGTCTTATGTGTAAGCAGATGACGAAGGATTCGAGCCTCGGTTCCTTCCTTCAGCCGTTCCGTGACACGCTCTGGATCCTCGTTGGTCTGTCGGTTCATGTCGTCGCGCTGGTTCTCTACCTGCTCGATCGATTCAGTCCATTCGGAAGGTTTAAGCTCGCCAAGACGGACGACACGGAGGAGGATGCGTTGAATCTATCGAGTGCCATGTGGTTCGCTTGGGGCGTCCTACTCAACAGCGGAATCGGAGAAGGTTTGAAATGGTTTCCATTGACAAGGAATATAATTTAGTGGGAGGTGATGCAATTTGATGTATTGTGATTCAATGCAATGGGGGATGTTATGCAATGCCAATGTTATGTTGTTGTATAATATAATGTAATTGCACATTTATATGGTGCTCTTCAGGATACCTACTCAGAGACGTTTCCTGCAGAGTCTCTGTGTCATGTGTGATGTGATGCAATGCTGTGTGATGTGATTTTACGCAATGTGATGTCTCGTGATTGACCAAAATGTAATGTGAATATGATGTAATGCAATAATGTTATGTGAAGGTTATCTAGTGAAGCCTGCATCTTAATTTCTTTCACCAACCATGTTTCATCCTTGTGTAGGAACTCCTCGGAGTTTCAGCGCCCGTGTGCTCGGAATGGTCTGGGCTGGATTTGCTATGATCATCGTGGCATCATACACGGCCAATTTGGCGGCGTTCCTTGTGCTGGACCGTCCAGAGGCTTCCATCTCTGGAATAGATGATGCCAGGGTTTGTACCTAAGCTCATCTAACGTGAAGGCTTAGGGGCCGTCCACATATTACGTACGCAGCAAGGGGGAGGGGTTTCGAATTTCGGAAATTTTGCATACGGGTGCATATGGGGGAAGGGGTCCCGAAAATATGTAAGTACGCAAATATAATTGTATAATTATGACGTCCACAAAACCGAATATTAAAATCAGAACTGTAAATCTAATCACAGACTATATTCCTGCTTAATCAATTTTATGAAGCATTAAAACTTTAAAATAAAAGTATTGTTTGTGTTTTATTTCTTCATAACAGTTAACAAAATTTGTTAGCTGTTATGAAGAATTAAAACACTTAATTTAATTTAAGCTGTTAAATATGATGCTCAACAATAAGTAATAGCCTGTCGTAACATCAATGTCTTATAGCTGTCTGTAGCTATTGAACCTTTGCAATGTGGGGGGGTGGAGCTCATATGTATGTACTCTTTGTAGAGGGGGTCCACGAAATGTACGCGGTGCAACAGAGGGGCAGAGGGGGTTCTGAAAATCCGATTTTTTGTGTACGTAATATATGGATGAGCCTGTAACAGTGCTCTATGTTGCAGCACTTAACTTTGGTTTAACTTTGGAGCAATTGTTGAGTTTTGTTGTCAGTCTTCTGATAATAAGTTTAGATTTTATTATTTTTTTATTCTATCATAATTTTATTCAATTTGATATAGCACCCTTTCAAGGTATCTACTCAGAGTCATTTTACATATGACTTTTCAGGATATCGGTTGTTTAAATGTTGAGCTTTAGTTTTTTGATGTGATTCTCTTTATTTAGTATACCTGTTTAACTTTTTAATATTTTAGTCAGCTCTGCGATAAATGCTGTGACTGAAACAGTTTCATCACAGATTATTATCAAGTACTAAAATATGAACAAAATTATTTATAGCATATGTACATTCCTGAAGATTTTAAGTGTTTTCATTAATATGAAGTAATAATAGTCAAAAAAAACTTGGCTGCCAAAGAGTTAATGCTTTCCGTTACTGTAGTCGCTCTGTCTTATTCAATCCTTTTGTGGGGCTGATTGGTTAGAACGGTCGGCCCATACCACTCAGTGTGCGCTGAGTGAGCGGGTTTGACCCTCATCCGAGGCATCAGTCACTGTGTAGGGACCTTGAGCAAGTCCTTCGCACACAATTGCTCTGCAGTACAACTGCAGTTGCGCCGTCGAGGCGTGTGTATGCACTTCTGAGCAAAAGATGCTGGAAGAAGGGCGGTATCAAATTTCAAGAATTTCAATTTAATCATTTCCTTTGTTCTTTTCCCTTCTCTGTCTCATCTCATGTTAACCAGATAATTGTCTTTACCTGATGTCTCTTGACAACCTGTGACTTGATGCAGCACTTGTATATAAACTGGTGCCATAGCAATTAACCTATAATAGAAATGTTCAAGTTTTCTGTCTTCAATTTTTTTTTAAATTGCTGTCTGTGTTGTTTTGATGACCAGCTCCGAAATCCACAGGACAATTTTACGTACGCCACGGTCAAGGACAGCTCAGTGTCAATGTATTTCAAACGACAGGTGGAGCTCTCCACGATGTATAGGACGATGGAGAGTCGGAATTATGCTTCTGCCGAAGAAGCGATAAAACATGTCAAAGAAGGGTCAGTGGATTGGATCGCATATAGTATATCAAAATAAGTAGAATACAATACAATATTATGGTGTCTGTAGATTAAATGCATTCATTGAGGCATGTAAACAGTTGTGATATCAATTGTCTGTGGAAGCATTTCATATTCTCTTTTCTACTGTGGAGCCCTTTTGATCTTAATTTTTGTGGCAGAACCCCGTCCTCAGCTAAACATATCCTGTTGCAGGTACAAATGCTTGAGAATGCTGACAAATTTAAAGGTTTAGGCCTAGATTGGATTAATAACAACACAAATATCGATGACAATGACATTGTGGATTCTCTTTCATATAAAGTTATGCAAATATAATAAGCAATAATCTTCCATTTGTTTACACTGAAAGTTTTCGCAGAACCCTTGTCTTCACATCATGGAACCCTAGGGTTCCACGGAACACAGTTTGGGAAACGCTGGCCTATGGTGACATTATCTCTACGACTTCAGTCGATGTTTCCTTCGACTTCATTTATATCATTCGTTCATTCAATGTATTTATATAGTGTCCCTCCCTCCAAGATCAAGATCTGATATTCATTATCAATTACAAACGTCACAAGAAACTCATAAAGCCTTTAAAATGAGAAATGAGACCTTTTATTCTCAATTATGTTGTCTTTAGACATGGCTCCTCAGGTCAGAAGAATACTGTCAGCAGGCCATAAATGGCCAGCTCTTTGACACTCCTGTGCTAGACGTATGCTAACTGGTATTTTATTTTTACTTGCATTCAGTGGATAAACAGATGGCTATTGTTTTACTGAAGTTTACCATTTCTTTAGAAAGCTGCAGGCGTTCATCTGGGATTCATCGCGACTTGAATACGAAGCGGCCAACGACTGTGACCTCGTGACGGCCGGTGAACTGTTCGGCAGGTCTGGATATGGAATTGGACTGCAGAAGGGAAGTCCTTGGACTCAGGATATCTCACTGACGATTCTGTCCTTCCACGAAAGTTAGTGTTTCATAGATGAAGAGAGAGAGTGAGTGCTATCTTGTGAGGAAGGCCTGGGTTACATTTTTAAATATTCATTTTTATTTCTTCTTTAACTCATCTCCTGAATACTCATATTTTATTACTTCTGTGACTTACCTCATGAATATTCATATTTGTACTTGTTTGCTGAATATTCATGATTTCTCGTTAATATTCAACATTTCTAGAATGAGGTCAGATAATGTGTTTCATTTTGTTCCCATTCTCTAGACTGAGGCTAATTATTTTCCAGGTGGTGCTATGGAAAACTTGGACCGGAAGTGGATCCTTGTGAAGGACACAAAATGTCCGGAGAAGGACACATCTCCAGCCACACTTGGTCTGACGAACATGGCTGGTAAGGAGGAGATGCTCTGAGGGTATCATAGGATGCTGTTTAAGTGACCTATGTTGCTCTGTGTTGATTGATATCAAGTCTTTCATATATATATATTTGCTAGGTCGCATTAGTAACCTGATAATTAATCAAAGCTTCTGATTCTGGTCGGCTTCTAATTTTTCCCATCAGGGATATCTTTTCATCCACCATTTGTATTGTCTTTTCCTTTTGTCCTGCGTTCCATCCAGTTGACTCTCTCCATCCTTTGCGATATCCACTTCTTGAAGGCCTCCAATCTTTTGACGTCTTCCCAGGGGCGTTCAGATAGGGGGGGTTCGGAGGCAAATTTCAAGCAGGGGGGATAGTTTTTTAGTCTTAGGGGGAATATCTTGCCTTTCTAACACCTGGGACCGGGGATTTGCCTCCATCACTCAGAGGGAATTGACACCCCTACGTCTTCCTTCCTCATGGTCCATATTTCTGATCCATGTAGCCCCATACTCCATACCTCAGACTTTATTAAGTAGTGGTGCTTAATACGTATGCAACCGAATGATTACCATTTGACGAATGCTTATGTATAGCTGCACCATAGGCTTACATTGGAGATGAGTTCAGCATTTTGTCTGTTGTGTTTTGCAGGTGTGTTCATGATGGTGGCAGGTGGCATAGTGGCTGGCGTCTTCATTATATTCATTGAGATTGCCTACAAGAGGCATCGGCGACTTCAAGAAAAGGAGCTGGAACTTGCCAAGACTGCGGCTGATCGCTGGAGGGGCAACATTGAGGCAAATTGCATTTATGATCTTATGCTCTCTGTCACTACCAGTTAATTACCAACTACTGTTGACATTCAGAGTTTACATGTATTTGTTTCCACAGACCTATTCATTTCAATGTTAACTAACTACGTACGCGGTGCAACTGGAAGCAAGGGGGTCCGAAAATCCGATTTTTTGTGTACGTAATATATGGATGGGCCTTTATTTATAGATTCCTTACATTCACACCAAAGATTATAGATGGCAGACATACTAAATTTTCTAAGCTTAGCGAATGCATTTTCTCAATTTCTGATTCAAATGGATGGGAAACTCTATAAATTAGATTGGAGAAAAGTACCTATGTCCATTGTCTAGTATCACTGACAGGCTAAAGAAAGTATTGGCGATGCACATGCGATACCAGCAAAATAAAACTATTGCGATGCTTGTGGTGTCATTGAAAGATGTAAGGGCAACACCAAGTACTGCGATACTTTATCGAGATATTAACAACTCTGGTCAAAAGTAGTTGAATCATTTATTTCTTTACAATTTTTTTCAAAACTCAGAGAAAAATTCCCAAAAATAGAGACAAAGTCAAATGCGATGATGACATTGCAATATATGAAAACAAACAGCTACGGTGCCGTCAACAAATGTGTCCTTTGTTTTTTAACGAAACTGCAGAATTGACATCATGTTAAAAGGACAGAGACATTTTTTTAGCACATGAAGACATCAACAGCCAGTTTGGAGTATTGTTTGGCATTGGCAAGGACCATTGACCAGCCTAATAACAGAAAAAAAACTAGAACATGGTTAAAATATTGAGGAATACATACAAGGACTGTGACATGGTATATGATCCTTCCCAAACATGAAGACATCACGAATCCCATAGTCATCTCCCTTCCTCCCTCACCATTTCAACTCTACACACCACCCACCTTAGCTGTCTGTCTGCTTGCCTGACCCCTTGGATATTGGCCCAGATCTTATGTTTTAACTCTGCCAATGTTTAATCCGATAATTGGTTAAGATAATTTGTTTGCAGAAGCGTCGTACGCTTCGTCGCACCCTACTCCAGTACCAGCAGGACTGTCAGAATCTCAACACGGTCGGGGCGTCGTCGGCACGTGTTGCCCCTGGCGACATGATGAAAGAAATGATGACGAGCATAAGCTCCACCCCTTCGGAAAGCCCCGCCCACCTGGCGAGATTTGCCGCCAACACTCGTGCGCCTGTGGCCGGCTACCAACCAGTGGCCACGGACAGCAAAGGCAGCGATGATAACATCTGATGACGTTTTGTCATCTGAGAATGAGATGACAATAGGTCAAGTGGTCATCTATGAAAGAATGTCACATCTGGTAGTATGGTGATGTCTGAGAATAGTTGTTGTTGCTGTTGTAGTTGTTGTTGTAATTTTTTTAGTTGTAAACTCACTGTGGTGTAAGGTGAAGCCTTTGGCTACCCCCACCCAGATTCAGCCGTGGGTGTCAAGTGTTAGCAACATCTTTTTCTTGGCCTTGGCATACATGGCTGGGTGGCCAGTCCTGTTCCTTGTCACCTGATCTTCCCACCAATAATATGTAGTCGATGTATTCATTCTAAGAGGCATAAGTGAGACCCCATTATTTAGCAGTTTGTGTGTGTGTGGGATCCTGCCACTGGTGACCTTTCTAAATTGCTGTCTGAGGTGCATTATTAGTTTGCAGATGAATTTGTTGTTCTTAGCGATCTGTAGCCTCCACTTCAACCATCAAGCACAACAGTTTAGTTGATGGATACTTAGAAAGCATTGTCATCTGAAGTGGCTACATTGAATTCACATGTCTATAAGAGCATGTAACCTACATCCCAACAAAGGTGATTACTAAATGTTTTCAGATGGTTAAACAGGGACGTTCTCATTGAACAAAATTTATTTATTAATGTTTTCTATCTGCAGTTTTTCTTGTTATTAACCGAACATTGGTTGTTATTGTACAGGTTTTGATGTTGTTTGTGAATCATCAATTTGAATTTATAGCATGTAAGCTGTACTTTAATCGCTCGGAAATCTGTCTGAGTTAAGGCAGTGTGGACTTTACACAAGAGAAACAAAGCGAATTTATATCTTATCTAATGACATTTATTTCTTCGTTATCATGACACTAAAGACATCACTTGATGGTCGTTTATATAAGAGATATATTATATACAGAAGTATGTATTTATGAATATAATATCTAGAAATGTTCGTCGTATGGCATTGTTAGTGTAGCGGGCTATGCTTCAAATTCTGCCACTTTGAAGTGATGTTGTTTCTCAAAGGCTGACTTCTGATCTTTCTGTGACCTTTTCGATTTCAATGGTTGACCTGCATTTTTTACGTGAACAGTCATATCCTCTAGTCAGCTTGGTCAATTGATGGTTGGTCACTAAGGAGGAACCGAAACTGTGCTCGGAACTTGGCTTGGCCAAGATTGGTACTAATTGGCATAAACTCGTACTCGGACAAACAATGGGTGCCAGTTTTTGATAAAAATCGGCTTTCCAATTTTATGTTTTTGAGTTGAAAATGGAAGTATTATATGTACAAAGCAACAATCGACCTAACTAAAAACACAAATACTGTTACTTCTGGTACTTATTTGTTGCTGCTTCTTAGTGTAACTGAGGCAAAACCAAGAAATTCATGAAAATTGCGCATGATGCCAAACTAAAAATCAAGAGAACGAGTGTTTAAAATTGTTTGATACTCGGTTCATCCCTAGTGACCACCAAGACCAAGAAACTCATGGCACTACTGATTTAGATTTGTTTACCTGGTCTTCAACATTTGAACGGTTTTTGTTCTGAATAGTCAACATAATTTATAAACTGTTTTTGGTCATTGTCTTCTGCATATTATAGTAATTTAATTATGTAATATTTACTAATTGTTAATTGCTTCTAATTGTTGTATTCATTCCGTTGGTGAACCTCATCTGCTGCCTGTCATTTTTATTCATTTTGAACTAAGTGATTGTTTTGTTTATTAATTTGGTTATTTATTAATAAACTATAAAATTTATTATGTGAAGTATTGTCTTAATGGTTTTGTATAAACTACATACAAAGTTAATGTCATAATGTGCCAACACTAACTAAGGTTCCATGTCACTGGCTTTAATAATGATCACTGAGTAACGGCAGGTCGTTGATGCACAGGATGAGATGAGAAATATCCTCATCATCAGTCTGATAACTTGTTCTATGCTGACAATACAGTAGAGACCTAACTCAAATTACCATTTTCTGGAACTCTTGCTGGACATCTTTTATTTAATAGACTGGGTTGTATATAAATATATATATATATATTTATAAGTATATATAATTATATAAAATATATGTACTTAAAGCATATATATAGGTAACGAAACATCTGCAGATGAATTTTTTCGTAATACATGGGGGTTTCTTTAAGATTTTATTGGCAACCCAATCAATGCTTGAGCACCCCAGCTCAACCATTGTGAGTGCTCGAGTTACCAGGACTTCCTATAGATCGACCCCTCAGCTAATCCGATCTCACGATGAGCGCTGTGTTAAAGCATTGAATTCCGATCCAAGTGACCGTCTCACTATATACAACCAAAACAAGCTTGACAAAATGTAGTGAAACTCTTTCTGTGTTCGTTCAACACGGACAACTGGTTGACGTTCGTAGATGGATGATGAAGCCAAACCCAGGCCACAAACTTAATTCATTGCCTTATTAAGTTTGGCCTCTTAATCCAAATTATGACATTCACATGCAATTCTTTCATTCACAAATTTATATAGCACCCTTTCGGGTTAACTGCTCAAAAGCCATGACATGCAGTTGTTGCTTTTTTAGTATCTAATGTAAGAATGTCTAAGCGCAGAATAATACATGTATAATAGGCCTAATGCTGAGAAAACCAGTCAATTAATTATTGCCAATTAGCAAAATCGTTATGCACGCCATATTTTAGGGTGTGTCTGGTCCAATGCGAGAAAGGAATCCGATTCGAGGCTGAAACAGCCTACGCAGGAAACCAAGAAAAATGAGTTTTTGTAAATGATGGCCATAGCAGTCTCGCAGTCATGCTCTTGTGACACGTACACTTCGGCACCCGAGATGCGATCGTTCTAGAGTAGAAGGCGTCTACTTAGAACGTGTTGAAAATTTTTAGATTCAATCTAGACAAACTGATATCCTGGCTCCTACCTGAAGAAAGCCTCCTCGTTAGCGACCCGAATGGACCGGAGAGACCCGAGTACGGGCGCCCCAGTTCTGCTTCTTATGGTTGATGTTGTGGCCTGCAGGGCGCTGAGTGCAGGCGTGCAGAAGTACATTTGTATAATCGTAGTGGGAGTGGCAATGGTCACAGATTAACGATAATATACAGGCCTACTATACTGTAAAAAGATGTCACTAGACTCAGTCCCGATTAATGTTCATCATTATTATATATGTGGGCCAATATGATGAATAGTTATTTTCGAGAGGCGCTATGTAAATCTAAAGCTGTGATACGAAGCGATATTATTATTAATAGGCCCACAGTCCTACACGGACCTCCATATGTAGCGAGTAGGCCTAAATAAGCTTGAGCGCAAGCTTTAGCTAATTATTGTTGATGACGTCTGTTAATGGACGACGTCATCTGATAATTGCAGGCCCAATTGTCATAACGTTCGAAATCTTCCCTTGCGCTTTTGTGAGTCGCTGTCGTTGGTCGATTTTCGAAAGTCGTGCTATTTTTGTAAGATATTTCAGATTCCAAGAGAAGATGCCTCGTTCCCTTCTGTCCTGGTTTGGGTCTCGTTCCCAGCCGGATCCGCGGGACGTTGCGGTGAGTTAAAATTAGACAGTTATCTACATTTTTACATCGAATTTAGGCCTCCACACTTCCATTGTCCTTGCAGGCAAATAGCGAAATCGCCCCATTTAAGTTATCAGTGCAACGTTCTTTTTTAAACTTAATAAAGCAAACTTTATCAAATGCACCAGCGTGATTTATGTTAACGATAGGCCTAACGGTAACGAAAATGTTCGCAAGCAAAAATAGACTGATTTCCATAACCAAAACAATAATTGTAGCTTTAATATATTATTAACCATGATTGTGACAAAAATTGCATCAAGAAAAATTATTTTAACTAAAAAACAAGATAAAAGTACGATATCGACAAACAATATGAGAACGTTAGAAATGCGCTACAACTATTAGCCCATGTTCGCCCCAGATTTTGTATTTAGGAATTAGCCCACGACCATGTGGCGCCTTGTCTTAAACTTATTTATTTTGTGAATATTTCTATAGAGTCAAAGTTGTGTTGCTCAAATCAGTAACATTTATAAATTGCATAGTATAATAATCTTGTTATCAAAGATTGTGTAGTGCCTAAAGATTTTGAGCGACTGAAGGCATCGAAAATTTTGATTGGAGTTATTTAAAGTACAAATAGTCGCACATAAAAGCGTGTGTAGGCCTATCATCAGCAATGTTGTTGCTAAAGAGGGATGGTTCAAGTTACGTGACCACGCTCATGACGGGTATAATACGACCAATCTGCTCAATTATCTCAAGTGTCATTTATCCACCTAAATACAAAAAAGTCTCCGCTTCAGAGAGTGATTGAAAGGTTTATTGTAGAAATCCGTCGATGGCATTAAAAGCTGGTGAGATATTAATGTGCACTGTGCAGTAAAATTTACAGACTCAATTGTGGCGATGGCTGTTTTTCGATGTGTTGGGTGATTTTTGCAGGCTTTACTGCGTCTACCTTTGTTTCTAGGTGTCATCATATAGAAATATTTCTCTATGCCCTGTTTATTTTAATAGGAATTATTCAGATAGCCATGCTGGTGATGCAATATTTCATATTTGTTTTTGTCGAAACTGAGGAATAATATATTAAAAAAGATCGAGTGTTGTTACAGCTAATCTAACTATAAGGTTAAGTTATCCTTTATTCACAATAATTCACAACATATGAGCAGATGGCGTTCGAATGGCTACTCTTTATCAGCAGAATTGTTGAATAATAAAAATTTTAGCATCAAAGTTAAGTGTAGTGATGAAGCTGAATGCACGCATTCTTCAGCGCATTTTGAAGCTTTAAGCAAATCATATAATACATTTCAAATATGTACAGTTGCTGCATCTGTAGGCAATTTCGCTTAACCTTATTGTAAGTAAGTAGTAACTAAAATAAAAATCCAGTAACTATGACTAAAATTAATGCTAACTGCCACTATAGCTATAACTAAAATTAGTGCTAATGTATACTTCTGATTAAAATTAATGCTAACTGTATACTTCTGATTAAAATTAATGCTAACTGTATACTTCTGATTAAAATTAATGCTAACTGTATACTTCTGATTAAAATTAATGCTAACTGTATACTTCTGATTAAAATTAATGTTAACTATAGCTTATTGTCTGTGTGGTTATTTTCTGCAGAGAGAACGAGGGAGTGTCGTTCCGGAGCTGGTGACTATTGGAGATGATGATGATCAGTTGGAGGTGATGACGTGTTGCTCGAGGAGGACGAAGGTCGTGGAGACTGGTTATCAACCTGCGGAACCCCTTCGCGACAACAGGTGACTGGTCATTCGCTTTGTGGTCTTTAAGGCATTCTTTATTTTTTTGCCTTGAGCAAACTGTTTGTTGTGGCTATAAATAAACAAATTGATTGATTGATTGATTAAGCTGGACCGACTGATCAGGATAAGAAGTTGCATCTGTATGTTGGCTTGACTGAATAAGCGAATACTGATTGATTGATTGAAATGATTTTGAACATGACGAGACTCATCAACCAGCTCATGCAGCATTTGCATGCATGATGACTCGCTGCTGTGCATGCACTATTCTAAATGTCATTGGGATTGTGGAACTTGCAGCCAAATATGTAGTCTGTGTCTTACTAAGTAATGAGTATTTTGTGCAATGTAACAAAAAAGAGGTCCATATGCCTGATAACCTGTGATAGGTTACTGGAATTTAATACGCATTTTGGTCTTGAAGTTGATTCTAATATTGTGTAGACATTGTACAGGCCACTTGTCTTTTGATTGATTTTTTAAAGCCTAATTCAGTAGGCTGTTGATCCTCCTTAGACTGAGGCAACATTTGTTATACATACTATCAGGTGATGTGACCACCAGACCAGGGTTAATTGGTAAAGTCATTGCTATTGATTATGTGGGCATCCAGGATTTGCAAACTAATTATTTAGCAGCCCTATAATCATAGAAAGCTACACTTAAAAGCAATGCATAATGCCAGCTCATTCGTGAGCACTGGGTCTAAGTAAGACGGGTATTTCAGAGGGGGTTCTAATTTGGTGACTAGAGGGTCCAGGTCAAGAGAGGAGGCTGACCAGTTGACAAAATGGAGGTAGTTTACGTCGAGAATGGTTGGATGCTGAAGAGTTTGTGGGGATACTGGGACTATTGTACGGAGTTGTAGGTTTGATGTCGATTCTCTTCTGAGTTTGTTTAGGAGTGATTTGAGAAGGGTGTGATATGATGATGTTTGGGCATTCTAGTGACAGCCTAGGCTAGTGAGTTTTGGATAAGTTAATACATCTAATTTGTGACTTCACGGTTGAGGGAAGGAGAACTGCAACTATAATGCTTCAAGGGTAGGTTAAATGACATTAATCCCAGCTGCATTAAAAACAATGACCTTACATTTTGCAGGCAAAATATTAGGTCATGTCACCCAGTTAGTTATCTTGTGCATTCCTAAGAGGTCACTTATGCAAGTGATCTGATATCTGATGAACTCGTATCACTTGATAGTATTTAATAAATGTTGCCTCATCCTAAGGAAGGTCGATCTAAATGCACAAAGTGGACATTTGAATTTAATGAAGAATGATTGCCATCCAGCCAACCCATGTTCCTTTAGTATGCTTCAAGGAAAAGAAGGGACAACTTGAGTGAGATGATTTGCATATGATTTAACATAGAAGCGAGTAATTAGATAGATGGATCCATGAGAAGTTTGTTTGTTACTGGCCATTCAAAGGCAGAGGCAAGTAATTTGATGGTTATGTTAAACCATATGTAAATCAGGCCACTTCACGTTATATGTGGTATAAGAGCTTCTTCGTGTCTCATTGTATTTTGCTATGTTATGTCAGCATTATCATCTTGAGTTCATATTCTTTGATTTTGTTTAGTGTCCCACTGTCCATAATATGCATTCTTATAAAACTAGACTGTGCTATAAATTGCAGACCGCTTGTTTTCGAAGCAGTCGAACCTGTGGTAACGTGCCAGAATTCTAATGTGATGTGATTGTTTGTTGTTACAGTTCATCCAAGTGTCCGCCAGGCAAGAGAGGACCACTAGAGACTGTGGAGGAGGAGGAGACTGAGCCGGAAGTGGTGCCCGTGCTCTCCGACTCACCTGACCATGACAGTCCAGCCGTTCTCATGGAGGTGGACGTCATCGACTGGGACGCGAGGATGGCCACGGCCCGCGATAAGTTTCGGACAACCAGCGCCCGTCTTCGCGTTGCCGTGAAGAACTTCGATCACGCTCTTGTCGCTCCCGCTTTGAAAAGGAGCAAGACCAGCGTCTTGCCTCCGCCGGTTGTGCACCGGGTGGCCTTCCATCCAGTCCATCCGAAGAAGAGACGGAGGAGGCGAAGGAGATTCCGCGATGTTCCACTGGAGACTGTGAAGGAGGAGGAGACTGAGCCGGAAGTGGTGCCCGTGCTCTCCGACTCACCTGACCACGACAGTCCGGCCGTTCTCATGGAGGTGGACGTCATCGACTGGGATGCGAGGTTGGCCACGGCCCGCGATATGTTTTGGGCAACCAGCGCCCGTCTTCGCGTTGCCGCGAACAACTTCAATCACGCTCTTGTCGCTCCCGCTTTGAAAAGGAGCAAGACTTTGAAAAGGAGCAAGACCAGCGTCTTGCCTCCGCCGGTTGTGCACCGGGTGGCCTCCAGTGTCATCTTCACGGAGGTGCCTGCGCTGGAGATCCTGGACCCAGTAGAGTTTGCCACCACATCGGCCTCTGGACCTGAGCTGCAGGACTTCCTGCCCTCCGAACGGCCAGAGAGACAACGTAAGACGATCGGGCGCTTCTTTTGCTGGTGTTAAGATTGACTGATCGATGTTTGGAAAGGAGCAAGACCAGCGTCTTGCCTCCGCCGGTTGTCCACCGGGTGGCCTCCAGTGTCATCTTCACGGAGGTGCCTGTGCTGCAGATCCTGGACCCGGTAGAGTTTGCCACCGCACTGGCCTCTACCGTTGGCGAACGGGATGCTGGAGTCGGTTCCGACGGAGGAGTCCATCCGAAGCGGAAGAAGAGGCGGAGGAGGCGAAGGAGATCCCACGGTGTTCCGGACAAGTCTGCCGAGCGGTCGAGCGAGGACGTGCTCTCTGGACCTGAGCTGCAGGACATCCTGCCCTCCGAGCAGCCAGAGAGACAACGTAAGACGATCGGGCGCTTCTTTTGCTGGTGTTGAGATGGATTAATTGATGTTTGTAGATGGGGATGGACCAACTGCTCTGTGCTCTGAGGACCTGGCATGTGGACCACCAGCCATTAGATCTGAGGGGGCCCTACACATGCAACATCGGTCGTCGACTGTTGGCTTGGCGGGCGCTCTGCGCTCTGCCTTCTGACGGACTGTGGACCAGGTTCCTTGCTGAGCGGTGACTCGCCTTCTTCTGGGTGGAGCCGAGATCCTGCAGCCATCTTTCTGACTCTTTCTTTCCTTCATTCTTTGCACTCTATATCTCTTTCTTTACAATACATGACATTTACATTACAATACATTACAATGCAATACATCACCATAAATTACCATGCGATACATTACTAGTACAGTTGCACTACAAGCACATTACAATTACATTACAATTAGTAGTACATTATATTTAGCTGATGTGATTTATCTTTGAGTTTGATTGTTGTTTTATGGGTGTCTGTATTTTAGCAGCTTGGCCACTGCTGCCATGCTGTTGGACATGGTTTATAATTATGGTGCCCTTAACCCAAATTCTTTGCAATGTAATGTAATGCTAATATAATGTAATCAAACATTTATATAGCGCCTCTTCAAGATATCTACCCTGAGACGCTCTTTGTGCCTGTGTACTATGTGCAGCTTGCTCAGGGTTGCCATTCAATTGGACATTGGTTGTAAATTTTGGTGCTCTTAACCTGAATGGTTTGGACTATATGAATGGAGTTCGATCCTGCTTCTAATATATTTTGCCTGTATATGGATGTATGTATTCTGGTATCAGGCGTTGTACCTGACCCCATGAGAGCAACCTACTGGCTTCTTAGTGCAAGAGTAAATTATAATTACCAAACATTTGTGAAGCTCCTTTTATTTCCATAAGTTCTATTTAGCAAGAGTAAATTATAATTACCAAACATTTATGAAGCTCCTTTTATTTCCATATGTTCTATTTAGCACAGTTAGGAGATTTCACGCTTGACAACAGCTTATTTATTATATAACTGCTGAGACCTTTTGTCTTTTGTTTTGAACCAGTTATGTTGATCTGTGGTGCACTTTGATTTGATCTTTGAACAGATTGGTTACTGTGTATCGCAGGGAACATTGATGAGGTGATTTATATAGTACTGTTTGTGTTATGTAGTGATACTTTGTATGTGTCTCTCTATCGGCCTTGAATTAATTCCTTCCATTTGTTCCGTCTTACTTCAATCTGAGGGATTTCAGGTCCTGTTCTATCATGTCTCCCCATCTCTTCTTCTCTTGTCCCAAGCTGTGGCTTCCGGTGACCTCTGACCTCGTGATTCTTTTCGTTCAGCTCTCACCCTATCTTATTGGCCTATCTTATTATTACATGACCTAACCTTCTCATCCTGGCCTCTCTTTATCTGTCCCTCACAGCATCTTTCTGATGACCTCATTCCATTTCTTATCCATCAGCGAGACTCCTATTGTCCCGCATGGTTTTTGTACTGGTACTATGGACATTAATATTTGGAATGTAAGTACTAGTACTTTGGACTTTGGTATTTAGAATTAGCACTAGTACTCTGGGCATTAGCGTTTGGTATTTGGTATGTAGGTACTAGTACTTTGGTCTTTAGTATTTAGAATTAGGCACTAGTACTCTGGGCATTAGTATTTGGCATTAGGTACTAGTCTCTGGTCATTATTGTTTGGTATTTGGCGTTAGGTACTAACACTTCAGGCATTAGTATTTGGTATTTAGCCTTGGGCACTATTACTCTGGGCATTAGTATTTTCTATTTTGCACTCGGCATTAGTACTTTGGCGTTAGTAGTTAGTATTTGGCTTTTGCACCAGTCTTCTTGTCATTAGTATTTGGTATTTAGCATTAGGTATTAGTACTCTGGACATTAGTATTTAGCATTTGTTACTAGTACACTGTATGTTCTGAGTCTCTTTCTATTCAGTCTCGTCTCTTTATTCTTTCCCTTGGCTGTTCTTTTGTCCTAAGAGAATTCAGGGAGAAAAGCGAGACCACTTCTTAATCTCCGTTTGTCTGTCTTTTTGTTTGTTTGGGTTCCCGCTTCGTTGATCGATCGTGGAACTCTTGGCAACCGTGAACAACTGCGAGTTCTGCGAAGATCAAGATCGACATTGATCGAAACGATCAACATTGGTCAAAACGATCAACATTGGTCAAACGATCAACATTGGTCAAAACGATCAACATTGGTCAAAACGATCAACATTGGTCAACGAGCGGTGCATTCCACAAGAAGGGAATTAAAGCCTTGGCCATCTGCAGTGCATTTGTGTCAGATTTGTCTTTTCTTTGTTTGAATGACCATAAGAATTATGCAATTGCGTACTTCGAATATGTGTATGAATATGTGTATTGTGCGCTTTTTGCACCCTGACAGTGCCAGTCCCAAGCCTGGATAACGGAGGAGGGCTCAATGATCTTTATTATCACACAGTGTCTTTAAACTGAGATTACATACATACATGAATATGTGTATTAGGTGGAAGGTAGATTCACTCTCTGCTGTTTCATATAATCTTTTCATTTTTGCATTCCCTAGATCTTCGTTCTCTTTCATGCAACCTAATTCTTTCTTGTGATTTCTTAACTTTTTTCCCACTTCCAAATACTTACCCTCATCTTCATTCTCTTTTACACTGTCCATTTGATTCATTTTCCGCAACATTTCTTCTTTCCACAGCATTTCTTGTTTCCCTTTCTAAGTTCATTGTCCTTCATTGTCTTTCTCTTTGATATCTCATGATGATTTTGTGTCTCGTTTCTTCCATTTCCAGGTCTCTTCCCTACATCTTCATTGTCTCTCACACACTCCGCTCATCTATTCTGCCTTTTCCAAGTTGTATCTTTTTCACTTATTTGAATTTCATGCATTTTATTTTCTCACTTTTCACATGATTTCCAATCTCTTTCATTTCTAACAGGCTGTTTCTTGTTCATCTTCTTTCGGTTTCACACATTCCATTTCTTTTATTTTCATGTGATTTCTGATCTCTTCTTCACTGTTTCTTATTCATCTTCCTTCTGTTTCACACATTCCATTTCTTTTATTTTCACGTGATTTCTGATCTCTTCTTCACTTTCCAAACTGTTTCTTATTCATCTTCCATCTGCTTCACACATTCCATTTCTTTTATTTTCACGTGATTTCTGATCTCTTCTTCACTTTCCAACCTGTTTCTTGTTCATCTTCTTTCTGTTTCACACATTCCATTTCTTTTATTTTCATGTGATTTCTGATCTCTTCTTCACTTTCCAAACTGTCTTCTCTCTGTCTTATTTCTCTTTCACACAGCTAGACTGTGTGAAAGGAGAGAAGATGGCGGTAGGTGACTTTTTTGCACAGCCGTTTTTGTGCAGGATGTTTTGGTGCAGGATGTTTTGGCCAGATCTCTGATACAATAATATTTTATATTATTATATTGTATTAATATATTATACGGCAATCTACAACTTCCTTGTGGATGGTATTTTACAATTTTGATAGATTTACTGTTTTGTGTGAAGGGAGTGGTTTTGATTTTGGTAGTCCTGTGACTGGTATTCTGCAATTTTTATAGATTTCCTTGAATAGACTTCCTTGTGGATGGTATTTTACAATTTTTATAGATTTATTGTTTTGGGTGAAGGGAGTGATTTTGATTTTGGTGGTCCTGTGACTGGTATTCTGCAATTTTTATAGATTTATTACTTTGGTGTAAAGGGAGAGTTTTTGTTTTTGATGGTCCTATAGGTTCTATTTTACTACTATGATAGATTTATCTGTGAGCTGAGTTTAAGTTTAATTGGTTTTTGTTTGTGGGTGTTCCTGTCCCCTGTATTTTTGCCACTATGATAGATTTATCTGTGAGCTGAGTTTAAGTTTAATTGGTTTTTGTTTGTGGGTGTTCCTGTCCCCTGTATTTTTGCCACTATGATAGATTTATCTGTGAGCTGAGTTTAAGTTTAATTGGTTTTTGTTTGTGGGTGTTCCTGTCACCTGTATTTTGCCACTATGATAGATTTATCTGTGAGCTGAGTTTAAGTTTAATTGGTTTTTGTTTGTGGGTGTTCCTGTCCCCTGTATTTTTGCCACTATGATAGATTTATCTGTGAGCTGAGTTTAAATTTAATTGGTTTTAGTTTGTGGGTGTTCCTGTCACCTGTATTTTTGCCACTATGATAGATTTATCTGTGAGCTGAGTTTAAATTTAATTGGTTTTTGTTTGTGGGTGTTCCTGTCACCTGTATTTTTGCCACTATGATAGATTTATCTGTGAGCTGAGTTTAAATTTAATTGGTTTTTGTTTGTGGGTGTTCCTGTCACCTGTATTTTTGCCACTATGATAGATTTATCTGTGAGCTGAGTTTAAGTTTAATTGGTTTTTGTTTGTGGGTGTTCCTGTCCCCTGTATTTTTGCCACTATGATAGATTTATCTGTGAGCTGAGTTTAAGTTTAATTGGTTTTTGTTTGTGGGTGTTCCTGTCACCTGTATTTTGCCACTATGATAGATTTATCTGTGAGCTGAGTTTAAGTTTAATTGGTTTTTGTTTGTGGGTGTTCCTGTCACCTGTATTTTGCCACTATGATAGATTTATCTGTGAGCTGAGTTTAAGTTTAATTGGTTTTAGTTTGTGGGTGTTCCTGTCTCCTGTATTTTTGCCACTATGATAGATTTATCTGTGAGCTGAGTTTAAGTTTAATTGGTTTTTGTTTGTGGGTGTTCCTGTCACCTGTATTTTTGCCACTATGGTAGATTTATCTGTGAGCTGAGTTTAAGTTTAATTGGTTTTTGTTTGTGGGTGTTCCTGTCCCCTGTATTTTTGCCACTATGATAGATTTATCTGTGAGCTGAGTTTAAATTTAATTGGTTTTTGTTTGTGGGTGTTCCTGTCCCCTGTATTTTTGCCACTATGATAGATTTATCTGTGAGCTGAGTTTAAGTTTAATTGGTTTTTGTTTGTGGGTGTTCCTGTCCCCTGTATTTTTGCCACTATGATAGATTTATCTGTGAGCTGAGTTTAAGTTTAATTGGTTTTTGTTTGTGGGTGTTCCTGTCCCCTGTATTTTTGCCACTATGATAGATTTATCTGTGAGCTGAATTTAAATTTAATTGGTTTTTGTTTGTGGGTGTTCCTGTCACCTGTATTTTTGCCACTATGATAGATTTATCTGTGAGCTGAGTTTAAGTTTAATTGGTTTTTGTTTGTGGGTGTTCCTGTCCCCTGTATTTTTGCCACTATGATAGATTTATCTGTGAGCTGAGTTTAAGTTTAATTGGTTTTTGTTTGTGGATGTTCCTGTCCCCTGTATTTTTGCCACTATGATAGATGTATCTGTGAGCTGAGTTTAAGTTTAATTGGTTTTTGTTTGTGGGTGTTCCTGTCCCCTGTATTTTTGCCACTATGATAGATTTATCTTTGAGCTGAGTTTAAGTTTAATTGGTTTTTGTTTGTGGGTGTTCCTGTCCTCTGTATTTTTGCCACTATGATAGATTTATCTTTGAGCTGAGTTTAAGTTTAATTGGTTTTTGTTTGTGGTTGTTCCTGTCACCTGTATTTTGCCACTATGATAGATTTATCTGTGAGCTGAGTTTAAGTTTAATTGGTTTTTGTTTGTGGGTGTTCCTGTCTCCTGTATTTTTGCCACTATGATAGATTTATCTGTGAGCTGAGTTTAAGTTTAATTGGTTTTTGTTTGTGGGTGTTCCTGTCACCTGTATTTTGCCACTATGATAGATTTATCTGTGAGCTGAGTTTAAGTTTTACTGGTTTCTGTATTGGGTTTTTGTGCGATTTCTAGTTGGATAGATTTATCTGTGAACTGAGTTTACATTTATCCGATTGTGCTTTGGTAGTCCTTTAACTTCTATTGTGCCATTGTTATGACTTATATTATCAGCTGATGGTGCTTTTAAATTTAGATTTATAGCACCAACATCGCCTTGGTTCTATTGCGTTAAGGACTTGTTACACACTAAACTTAAAATGATTTTTGTTAGATGTTCTAATAAGTTTATATACATATATGCATAGATACAGATGTACATATAAACATACCTATTCACTTACTTATATACATACATACATACATACTTATATACATACATACATACATGCTTATATACATACATACATACATACTTATATACATACATATAAACAGACATACACTGATTTCTCTGCTTCCATTGACTTCTGACGTGACTTTTGCTTACTTTTGTCCTTCTCTTTGTCTTACCATACCTCTGGCTATCTCCTTTCCTCTTATGTTTTTCTGTCTGGCTAATGCGGGTTCTCGTGTTTCCCACGGCCACCAGGTTTTGTTACCAATCGGGTTCGAATCGGTGTCTATGTAGTAGCTGTCGACTTGTGTAGCCTCTTCGCTTTTTGGTTGCTCTTGCCCTGGTACAGGTTTTTGAGAGAGTACAGTCAGTTGGTCGGGTGTGTAGGAGTTTAGTTAAGCATTTGGTAAGTCTTTTTATTTGTGGACTGTGTCTAGCCAGTGAGTTTAGTATTCAGCGTTTGTATGTTTTGCTTGCTTTTTTCCACAGACTGTCGCAATAGCTTAGAGACTCACTTGAGATGTTGAATCTGTAGTTAACTAGTTAAGTGCTTTTTCTTTTGTCAGCAAGGTGATGACCAATTGCAGAGCCTTGTCTTATTGTATTGCAATTGGGTAATTCCTTTGTCTGCAGCTTGAGACCGTTTCATATAAATTTTACATTACTTCTGATTTCAAGGGGTGGTTACTCGGTTTTGTTCTGATCTTCTGTTTCTTGTTGTTTCTCCATATCTGCTTCCTTGTTTTACATGTTCCATATTGTTATATCTGTCTCTCTTGACCTTTGGATTTTCTTCATTTCTTCCTGTATTGTTATATCTGTCTCTCTTGACCTTTTGGATTTTTTTGGATTTTCTTCATTTCTTCCTGTATTGTTATATCTGTCTCTCTTGACCTTTGGATTTTCTTCATTTCTTCCTGTATTGTTATATCTGTCTCTCTTGACCTTTGGATTTTCTTCATTTCTTCCTGTATTGTTATATCTGTCTCTCTTGACCTTTGGATTTTCTTCGTTTCTTTCTGTATTGTTATATCTGTCTCTCTTGACCTTTGGATTTTCTTCATTTCTTCCTGTATTGTTATATATGTCTCTCTTGACCTTTGGATTTTCTTCATTTCTTTCTGTATTGTTATATCTGTCTCTCTTGACCTTTGGATTTTCTTCATTTCTTTCTGTATTGTTATATCTGTCTCTCTTGACCTTTGGATTTTCTTCATTTCTTCCTGTATTGTTATATCTGTCTCTCTTGACCTTTGGATTTTCTTCATTTCTTCCTGTATTGTTATATATGTCTCTCTTGACCTTTGGATTTTCTTCATTTCTTCCTGTATTGTTATATCTGTCTCTCTTGACCTTTGGATTTTCTTCATTTCTTCCTGTATTGTTATATATGTCTCTCTTAACCTTTGGATTTTCTTCATTTCTTTCTGTATTGTTATATCTGTCTCTCTTGACCTTTGGATTTTCTTCATTTCTTCCTGTATTGTTATATATGTCTCTCTTGACCTTTGGATTTTCTTCATTTCTTCCTGTATTGTTATATCTGTCTCTCTTGACCTTTGGATTTTCTTCATTTCTTCCTGTATTGTTATATATGTCTCTCTTGACCTTTGGATTTTCTTCATTTCTTCCTGTATTGTTATATCTGTCTCTCTTGACCTTTGGATTTTCTTCTTTCTTTCACTCTTTGTCCTTGTCTGTTGCAGTAACCGGAAATACAAAATAAAAAATTTCTATTTCATGAAATGGGAAATTTCTGTGGGGGTTTCAAGGCTGAGCGAACTGCGGAAGCCTTTTGCCACCACCTCCACGTGGTGCTTCTGGGCATGCAGTTGGCTATTAGCCAGCTGCATGGCGAAGAGTGGCAATTCTGTATATCATTGATCGAGTGTTTAGTATAACTTTGCTATGGTGTAAATACTTATTACTCCCTAGTAATTTGCTATGTGATGCAGTATGAGATTGGCTAAGTTGTCATTATCATTCGTTGTAGCTGTTTAAACTGCATTGTTCAACAGCTTACTTTTTTCTGGTAGAACTTCAGATTCTTTTGGTGGAAATAATTATATCTCTCTGACACCTATTGTATCAACCTGTTTGAGAATTTACAATTTTTGCTTTTATACATATTCTGTGCTCAAGAATTTAGTAGCAGACGTATTGAAACTCGTTTATTCTTAATCATTTGCAATGTGTTTGAACGATTGAAAACACTTATTACTCTTTTGTGTGTGGTGAATTTCTATTCATGTGAGTGAGGATTAAGTATAATAAAATGCATAGGTAACGTATTGTAGAAGGTTTTTTTTTGACAGCAGAATTGAATTAAAACAAAAGGCTATTTACTTACTGCCACTCTTAATGATACACAGTCATTACACTCACCGTGTGTCTAGCTATTTGCCTTTTGACCGGCAAGCGCCTAAAAGCTTCCCTCTTATAATTGTCAGAGAAGAAGGAAGCTTGAACTACTCTGATTTAGGTAGTGCTATACTGTCTTGGTTACCATTACGACATATTACGCGCGCATGTTCTACGTACGCGTAGGCCCCTAATGATGCTTAGCTGTATCAAACTATGTGTGCGCTGGCTCCGTTTGACTACTAGACAGTAGTTTGAGCATCAAAAATGTTACTTTTCGTTCATACTTCCACTTGGCAAAGTGGAATTTTTAAAATACATGTATATATTATTGAACTATATGCACTTCATTTTCCATCAATGAAAAGTTGCACATTTTGGAGAAATTAATTTTTAAAGTTAAATGATGCCTTACTGATATGTACTTACTAATTTATCGCAATTTTCGAACTGAGTTTACTTTTAAACCGTATCCAGATGCTTTCCGACTTCTGTTTGTTAACATGGGTTCCTCACAAAAGTGTTGTTTACATGTTATTAGATCAGAACACGGTGAATTGATAGAATTTTCAGATAGATGTTGGAAGTGTTGTTAAGAATGCGTTGCTAAATGGAAGAAATTGGACGGTATATGTAAAGATATAGCTGTCGACTTTTCAACCTTCACAGATAGCTCGAATCGGAAACAAGGCTTACGGTGTCACTTTAACTGCTACAAAAGATTTACAGATAAGCTACTCATTGAGAAGGCTGAAAAATGCATGTCAAAATCGAAAATACATTTGCAAAGTTCTGATGGAATAGATGCAACAGCCAGTTATATTCCAGCCATGAAAATAACACGCCAGCCTGTGACATCAACATTGATGCTTGCTCGTGTTAGACGCAATGAAATTGTTTTACCAGAAGAATGCATTATATGCAAGCAGGAAAAATATATCAAAGAAAGAATTTCACAAAAACGTGTGAAAGAAAAGTTGTCAAATTGTGAACTACCATCAGGTAGGCTTACTCCATAAATTGTATATATTTTTTGCCTATGTTTTAAAATGACAGCCTTTCCTTACTTGTTACTACAAAGCTTATAAATAAATTCCGTAATTCTTGGGCATGATTTGAGTAAAGTGCATATTGATTCCAAGTGGTAATTATTTTAAGTGGAGGATACCGTTATTTGTCAAAGAAATGAACCTCTGTTAGCATTCAATGTAATGTTGAACTTCTCTTACGGTAAACGGAGATCCTGCTAGAAAGAACGCCTAGTTCTGAAGATAGGCTGTCAAGGCAGACAAGGCCCTCTTTTCTGAGGTAAGGACAAATGACACCCACATTCTACATATTTTATTCCTGCTGGCTTAGCGCAGCTACAGCCGTTGTCAGAGGCTGCCTGACTTACTCTGCCAGCAAAATATAACCATAAATTTATCCCACCAACACTGTATCAACAATCAGAAAAATCTGGCCTGCAATCTTTTTGCCATACATGATTCTGTTGCAGTCCAATTTTGCTGTATGCAGTTGACGTGCATCGTCTGCTTTTGCCATGAAATGAATATATTATTTTTGTATTTGCTTTAAAAATTTACTCTTAGCAGAACTATCTAAAGATTTCATTTTCACTTATTTTTCAGGTGGATTACTTCTAGAAGCTGCCTTGAAACGCAATGATGAGCCTTTACTTCTCCAGATTCGCGGAAAGGACTGTGTAGCAGTTGAAGTGAGATACCATAGATCATGTCACAAAACCTACACAAGTTCTGTTTTAATGAATGAAAGTAAACCATTCGATTCCTCACACGAAAGGACTGTGTATGACGGAGAGTATTTCCAGAAATTGTGTGTACTTATTGAGGAAATAATACTGCATGAGGGTGAAATAATTCGCATGGTTAAACTTTGTGATATCTTCAACAATATGTTAAAAGAACCAAGCAATTTATGCCAAGGCTCAACAGATCCGATGGCAGAATGAAGTATTTTCCAAACGATTGGTTGTAAGACTTGGTGACTTTCACACTGCTATGTCATTTTTAGCAATCATTGGAAAACGATTTCAAAACTCAGGATTACAGGATATCCTCATCGAGTCAGAAATTGTTGCTGCTGGATCAGTGAGTGGAGTAATTTCTGGACATCACTACAACAGAAGTATGAGAGCTCATAAACTTATGTTTGAGGCTCTGCACAGATTAAGGTGGGCAGCTTTCTTAAAATGAGTCAGTGCTGATAGACAAACTGAAATACTCGAAGTCGCTCTGCACTTAAACGGTAGTGGACATTCTGGAACATTAAGAGATGATTTAAATGAAAATATTACCAAAATTCTTGACAGCTACAATGAATTTGCTGAAAGAGAGAGAAAACATAATCCAACATTTGATTTTTGGAGTTCATACATAGACCTCATTGAAACACTGTTACTGTTTGTTAGAGCAACCAGAGAAGGATTATGGAAGTTACATCTGTCATCACTGCACTCCATGCTGGCATGGTATTTTGCTTATGACCGTGTGAATTATGCAAGATACTTGCCTGCATATATAGCTGAAATGGAAAGCATTCCAGAAACTCATCAGTCCATTAATGAATCATTTCATAATGGAGATTTTGTTGTTCAACGTCAGGACCATCATGGATTTAGTTTGATTGCATGTGACCAGTTAATTGAACAAACACTAAACAAAGATTCCAAGACACAAGGTGGAATGACTGGAATTACCTTGAATAAAGGGGCCGTCAATCGGTGGATTTTATCACACCATCACCGAGCTGCAATTGCTAAAGAATGCAGGGCAGTGGTTGGGCAAGATTCAGAAACCAAAACTAGAAGGGAACTTGATAAAGCTTCAATTGAAAGAGAAGAAGTTCAAATTCAAGCAATGGTTAGCACAATGGAATCAATGGTAGATCCATTCAGTTACAAAGGAGAAGACTTGATAAATATTTCATCAGGCGTTGTAGCTCCTGTTGATGTCAGAAATGATCTTCAGTGTGCCTTTGAGATTGGAAAGTCTTGTGCAGAGAAGTTTGTAGAGGACAGAATAAGGATAAATGGAAGTGTAGATTTTTATACACCTTTAAAAACCAACAAGCTAAAAACATTTGCAACCATGGCAAGTAGGACAACAACAAAACTTACTTCAACAACAGTGGATCTGAAATGCAGTGAAAAATTGTTTGCTCGACTGTTGGTTATTGGTCAGACAAAGAACATTGATCTGCATAATTTACTGACATATGCTCTTACAACTGTTCCGGCATCATTGGGTACAGGTGATGGACAGCTGGTTAAAACAGTTAAGTCAAAAATAATGCATGAAGTTGAATTGAAAGATGTTCCTCGAAATTCAGCTTTAATGATCGATGGCATGGCACTCATTCAGATGATTGGTACTGTACCTAGTACATTTTGTGCTCTTGCTCAGCAGTTGCTGGGAACTCTTATTTCTCGTGGAAAATATTACAAATGTGGCAGAATAGACTTTGTTGTTGACAGGTATCCACAGATTAGCATTAAAAGTTGTGAGAGATCGCGACGTGCAGCAACAGGGTTACAAATTCTGCAGATAACTCGTCCAGAGCAAAAGACACCAAAACAATTAAAAAAATTTCTTTCAAGCGTGTGAATAATGTTTTGGTTGTCGAAGAAGTCAAAGATCTAGAAAGTGACCATGAGGAAGCTGATACAAGACTAATTCTTCATGCAAAACATGCTTCCCAAACATACGTTACAATCTTGATTACAAGTCCAGACACAGATGTCATGCTGCTTTCACTTTATTTTGCTCATGAAATAACCAGTTCAATTTTTTTTGTCACTGGTACTGGGAACAATGCAAGAATTGTTAACATGACCAGCCTATCACAAAGTTATGGGATCATAGAGAGCCAAGCATTACTAGGTCTACATGTGTTCACTGGTTGTGATAGTGTTTATGCATTCAGAGGCAAAGGAAAAGTAAAAGCCATCAAGATTATGTTCGCGTCTGAAGAATTTGTGACACTTTCAACAAACTTGGCCAGACCTGGGACATTACAGAAGAAGTCCTAAGCATTCTAGAAAAGTTCGTTTGTAGTTTGTATGGACAAAAGAGCTGTTCTAGTGTAAATAAAGCCAGGTATATTATTTTCACACTGAAATGTAGCAACGATGCTGGATTGCCACCGAACCGAGACTGTTTGAAACAACACGTCCTTCGTGCTAACTTTCAGTGTGCAATATATTGTCGATCACTTCACCAAATTATGTTAATGCCAAGTCCAGATGGACATGGCTGGAAGCTAAAAGGTGAAAATGAACTACTTATTAACTGGATGGAAGATGTTCCAGCTCCTGAGAATGTACTAAAAACTGTTCATTGTTCTTGCAAAAGGACAAAATGTAGCGGAAACACTTGTTCATGCAAGAATGCGAAGCTGCAATGCACTGATCTCTGTGGTTGATAGACTGCTGCAATAATCTTGACATTTGTGAAGAACTGGGAGTTGGTAACCAATCTGAAGATGATTCTGATGACGAATATTAAATTTCATGTTCATTGTTCAATGATAGTTATCGACATAGAGAATCCTTATATTATATAAAATATTGAACTTTGTCCTAGAGATTCAATGTCATATATTCATATAATGTTTAATTCTTGTTTCCTCTGATTTCTTGACATGACTGGAACTCATGAACACTGATGAAGAATGTTAAATTTCATGTTCAATAATAGTTATCGATATACAGTATCAATTATATCAAATATTGAACTTTGTCCTACATACTCAATGTCATGTACAACTAAAATGTTTAATTCTTGTTTCTTCTGATTTCATCTGAGTTCTTGGCCTGAATGGCACTCATGAACATCATGTAATTATCTCACTGCAAAGTAAATTTCAAGGTTAATTACATGTTTGATGATATTCTGAATGTCTGTTTTGAGGCTTGTATATAAAGTGTTATAAAAAATTAATGTGAAAGTTTTTTTGATGGAATTTTTTTACATGCTCAGATGAATGTCTTGTTATTAAAAAAATACTTTGCATGTTGCCAATTTGAAGTAGGAACGGAATTTTGTTAGAGCAAAGATACTAATTTCAAACTACTGCCTATAAATATGGTTTCTTCAGTCAGTTTTGTAAACTGTTTGAGATATTTGACTTAGGATCAGTTGCCTAAACTGCTTCCAACTGTCAGGGAAAGAGATCTCTCCTGAATTTGGAAGGTTATTGCAATGATATTTCAAGTGAGAACGGGTGTGTGCAGCCTTTTACTGGAGCTATATGAATAGTTGCATTATGCTGATTTGTAAGAGTTACCATCTCTGCCCAGAAAAAATATTAGCCATCCAACCATGCATTCACGCCTGCAGCAGTCACAGAATCCCAATTGTCATATTATCCCAAGTGTTTTTATGTTTTTTCGGACAAGGGTGGCCGTTGCCCGTGTGGGTGATTATGGTCTAGAAGGTCGTTTCTGACTTATTGTCATCCACTGCCGGCTCAATAGTTACTTCTGAAGTTTGTGTGTGTGTGTGTGTGTGCAGGCGAACATAGTCTCTACCTGCTCAGTTTCTAATGAATTTATTGAATTCACTAATAACTATTATCATTATCCGTTTGAATTAAGTCTAGCAGAGATGTTGGCACAGACCCTAACTATGCCCAAAGCAGGGATGCAAACATGTTGGTTATTTGGTTTTCTACAATAAACCAAAAATGGCAATTTTTTGTTTTTTTACAATATATTTTTTTAATTTACTAATATTACTATTATATTACTAATTGTGTGTTATTCAGTCCGAAATCAAGCTAAATTAGTTATAAAAACGAGCTGGAGCTCTTTTTCATGCTGTGTTTTATGCTTTTTATAACAAAACTGTTGTTACAAGATCCAAAGGAAAACTAAAAACTTAAAAACCAAATAAAACCAAAATAACCAAAAACTAACTTTTGATTTGTTTAAATCTTGATTTTTTGCACATCTGGCCCAAAGCCAGCGCCAACCGCCAGCAGTCGTTGGAGCTGTGTGGACCCGATCAGTGAGGTCGCATTATAGCATATAAATTCTCGCATGGATGATCTCGCTAAATATGGCACTATGGGCAGACGGCTAGGGTGGATAGTGTTTAGTGTTGAACCAACGATAGAGCTAAGTTAGCGCGGGACGAAGCCGTAATAACTTTTTGAAATTTAGACACGATCGGTATATACGAAGCGGATTCATCGTAGACCTATACCGAGACGTAGCGAGCTAACGAATGATCAAATCGGGCTAGTGCATACGCTATAATTAAGTTTCGGCATAAATCAGGTAGGACTAGACCAGCGAGCGGCGTCTAAAGGTATGCAGTCGTTATCAGAAGCGTACCCGATATGCACTCAACGTTGCCGTGAGTAGGTTAATGTTTGCACTGGTCTTAAAGACGAAGGTTTCTGGACGGGCAGTTGTGCGACAAACTGCTCTGTAGCCCCACCCACGTGCGACAAACTGATTTTTGTCAATCAAACCTGAACTAATTGAGTGGGGATACAGTCAATAAGTGCCATATTCAAGTCCACCGCCGGTCAATTTCTTTCAATTGAAATGCCTGCATGCCTCTGGGCCGTTCTCTGTCTCTGTACATACATCTACTTATAATATGTGTATATATATATATATATATATAAATGTATATATACAAAGCCATCAGCCAAAGCCCAATAGGACGCATACAGGATATCAGCCCACGATGGTCGAACTAGCCAGTTCGACCATCGCACGCACACACACACACACACACACACACACACACACATACACACGCTGTTTATATTTGTATCTTTGAGCTGAACGACTACCTGTGAATTTCTATCTCACCGCATGGGCCATTATAAATAATATATATATATATATACAGACACAAGCACGCACATGCATAAATATTGCTATGCATATCACATAAAAGCAGAGGGGAAGGGAAGCATTTCGACCTGTATAGCATCAATCATAAATGCACCCGCGCGCAAGAGAGACAACTGGAGGAACTGCGCTGACCGATGTGTTGACCTGCAAAGGAAGAACTAAGTGCTTAGTATCTCAATAGACCCAACAGCTGTACGCGAACAAGTCAACCCTCTTCCTTGAATTTTCATTCACCGAAAGCTGCTGATCCTCCTTTCTACAACCTAGACAGGATCTTCACCAAATGCATTGCTTCTCCGAACGTTTCATATGAATCATCCAGTATTCTTTTCATCCTCACATTATGATTCACAAGGGCTTGAATTCAGGCTGAGTTTACGTGATGATGACCGATCCGAGTGTAATTGAGAAATAGACTGAAAAGAATACTGGATGAATGCTATCAAATGCTGCATGTATATATAAGTGTGCGTATATATGTATGCAAATATGTATATATATATATAAAAATATATATACAGAGAGTGAGAGATCTGCTTATTGTTCCCAGGTATTATAATTGATCATATTATATGCTGGCTGATATATTCTTCCTAGGTTTGACATGTGACCTAAATAATGCAGCCCTATTCAGAGAGCACGACTCTTAACGGGCCCACAAGCCTCTGGACCATTATATATATATATATATATATATATATATATATATATATGGCGTTTGGCTGGGGTCAGTGTTGTTATATTGTTTCTCTGATCTGGGCAACCTGAACTGTTATACACACGTAATCAGATGACATCTAATCAGATGTCAAAAGCAAATGTACCTTGAAATACGTTTCATACGAGTCTTCATTCTTATTGCATCAGAAGCTGATCATTCAAGAGCTCTCAATTTTCAGCTGTTTTATTCAGGACAGATATATGTTTCTTATTCGAGCCGTGTGCACATTCTTCTAATCGCTGTTTAGTGTAGCTATTTGTCTTCGTTAGTGTATATCGAATTATTGTGAACGTTGTGAAGTATGGATAGAAACGACTTGTCAGAGCAGCTGTCAGCAGGTGCTGGACTTGGCACTGGGCGAACAATTAAAAAACGTCTGTCTGACGGGACTGTGAAAAGCTATCGCTACGCTGCTATTATAAGAATGGGTTTATGGATTTGTCCTAATTTGGGGTGTGTGTGTTAGTCCTGGGGTGTTTAAGTTCGCGGGGTTTGTCGGGGGGTGTTTTTTTCCGCGACCCTCCGCCACAACTTCATCTGTTGAATGGATTGGCAGAGGACAAGTAGCGCACCCTTCTCACAGTTTTATTCCGAGTTCCGTATGAAAAATACTGGAATGTTCTTTGTAATTTTGGTGGACCAATGCTCTACGTTTGGCAAGGAAACTAAGTCAAGCACAGGGAGTGCATCACAGACGAGAAATTATGCGTCCCGCCAAAGGTCAGCAGTTTATACTAAAATCCAATTAAGAGCTTCAGACGTAATACGGTTGATGACTCGTATGAAACGTATTTTCAAGGTACAATTCCTTTTGATATCTCATCGGACAGTGGTCTTCGCTTGTATAGTAGGCTTACAGCTCAGCCGGACCAGCTCACAGAGAAACAATACTAAGGAGCTCTATTAAATTTCCAAACTCGCTCGGTTTGAATGGCGAAAGCTATGAAAGCAGATTGAAAGCAAACCAATGGAAACCCTAAACCTTAATTCTTCAATAGAGTCAATGACTAGAAAATGAGCCAACAGACTCAAAGATCAAAATGTCACCTTCAACACACTCTACTCAAACACATCGTTTAACGTCTGATTTATTGTTCTAGGCCTATTCGAATGACGTAGGATGAATGTGCTTCGGGGAGATAATTAATCATGGTCTATCTTGGTTGACCTATGCGCAATATGTGTGATCGCCAGTCGTGAAACTAATGGACCTTTTAATTGATAGCCTGCGGTCAACGCGTTACCCATTTACAATCATACGAGATATGAACTAGTAGACGAATGTGTCCTTAGGAGATATTGTAGGCCTACCAAGCACTCAACAGTTTGGAGTAGGGCATTGAAAAGCTGAAACGCTGTTGAAGAAAATCAACAAAGTTGCACTTAACCCGTATATCTCTAATACGGGTTAGGTCGCTATATTAGGCCTTCATATTGCCTGTCGTTCAGAAAGATCAACGTCTTTCTGAACTTCGAACGAGGGCTAACAAATCGCCAGGAAATTGGATCAACGAGCAGAGATGTATATCGCGGAAGGTCGCTTCCTTGGGTTTGTCGGATTGTCTCTTGGTCGGCGCAAGTGTTCACGCGTCATTGGCTTTCTCTTGTTTGGAATACTGATGATGGTTTTCGTACGAAGGTGGATATTATACACGACGGCGATTATGGGGGTTGCTCTTACAACACGTATACATGTCCAATATCGAACTGCTCAATTCGAGACTGTAACGACTACCCGAAGGTCGATTAACCCTCTCTTGCATGGAACGAACCGCGCAAGTCATGTCAATATAGAACATGGTGGAAGCACACCTTACCCGTCTCAATCGTCAATCGCCAAAAATCAGTTTGAGGTCAGTTGCAAAGAACTACGGAATGGTACACGTACTAAGGCCGCTGCAGAATCGGGGAAGTACGTATCACTCAGTGCATCGAATGTCGACTCCCGGCGCATGGGCAACCAGCTGTTCAACCTTGCCGCCGTTCTTATGGTGGCCCGAGCAACGCGGAGGGTCCCGCTCTTTCCCGCAGGCTGGCTCGACGACGCCTTCGACATCGGAGTGGACCGTATCCCCCGAAGGCGGACTGGGGATCGGGTGTGTCCTTGCTATACGTTCCACGAACGACACAGCATGCACTTCGACGACAGACTCCCAAACATCGGAGACTTACCAGAGAAAGGATTACTTCTCAACGGATATTTCCAGAGCTGGCGGTACCTCGAGTACGTTGAGAAGGAACTGCGCTGCAGGCTAGGCTTTCGTGAGAGAGTCCGGAAAGTGGCCGAACGATTTCTGGTCGACAACATACCAACCGAGTGGGAGATGGGTACGTATGCACGCATCGGGGTGCATGTCCGAAGGGCAGACTTCCTCACACCCCGTCTGCTACAGCATGGGTACACGACGCCGACGATGAGGTACTTCCGCTCGGCGATAGGCTACTTCCGGAAGCAACATTCGCGCATACAACTCGTCGTGACATCAGATGACCTCGACTGGACGAAGAAAAATTTGTCAAAGTTTCGAAGGAGCAACGTCAGTGTAACGTTTTCGGAGAATAACACAGGTTCCGTTGATCTTGCAATCCTCACTTCCTGCCACTCATTAGTTCTGTCAACGGGGACCTTCGGGTGGTGGGCAGCCTGGTTGGCCAACGTAACAACAGTCTACTTCAAGGATTGGCCGAGGCCAACATCAGTCCTGGAAAGTCACCTCAAGAGGGAAGATTTCTTCCCACCTCAATGGATAGCAATATGAAACTCTCGCAGTTATACGTTCATAGTTCGTGGTTCATAGCTCATGGTTCATAGTTCATGGTTCATAGTTCATGGTTAGTTCATGGTTCATGGTTATAGTCATCGCTGACTGAATGACGTGAAACCAGCTGCAGATAAATTCATCCAAGACCGAATATCTCTGGTGCTCGTCTTCACGAAGGGTTGAAACACTTGACCGCAGCCTCCTTTTCGTCATTGGAGCGGACGCTGTATACAGCCAAAGAACGAAATCCGTCTTCTTGGTATTTTCCTCGACAGAGACCTGTAATGACGCCAGACATTACGGGACTTGTGAGAACCAGTTTCGCTATCTTAAGACAGCAGAGGTCTGTGTCTCGGTATCTCGCAAAGGATGGGACTCGCCATCTTGTACACAGGGTTTAAAGTGGATGGGAACGAGTTGGAACGGCGTTCCTACTGCTCTCGAAATCCTGTGACTGCGTTCCCACTACTCACAATGCAATTGAACCCTCGGAACGTATGTGTTCCAAAAAACTCTTCTTCGGAACGTCCGTTCGGTAACGACAACTAAGTCATGACTCTTATGAGTCTTATTTAGAATTACTTATTAGAGTGTGTTTGCTGTCCGCTTGTAAGCAGCTTTACACTGACGACATGTATGTTAGCGGATCACTATAATAATTGGGAGGGCAGAGGATGATGAGGAGTGGTGGACAACGGAAGATGGGTGAGGATTAGAACGGAGGGAAGGGCTAATGAGTATTATGAGGATGGGAGTAATAAGCGAGGAGCATGGAAATGGGACGAAGTGTTGAAATCGGAGAGTATGGGCAGGTGAGGAATGAATGATAAGGAGGTGGAGAAAAATTGCGGGGTAGTGAAGGGGAGGAGGGAAAGATGAGGGGATTAGCATGGGAATTGAATGAGATTACAATGGATAGTAATAGACAGCGGAAGGAGAGGATCCATGAGAACAGAAAGAAAGAGGAGGGGACGAGGAAGAGGCAGAGGATAATAGATGGTGAAAGGTAGTGGAAGTTGAGGGGCATTGGCAGAAGCGTTGGCCTACTCTCCTTGAAGTCAGGTACGGTAACCATCACATATTGCATTGTATTGTATTTAAATCTCTTTGTTTATTTAGCGCCTCTCTCAGCGCACACCAATCGCTTCCATATAAAAGAAATTCGTCTTGAGAAAGGACAAATCAGGCACTTTATTGTAACCCATGCAATACCTCTACGGAATAAGTTCTTCTAGTATTAATTTCAGCATCGATATCTTTGTCCTCAATGATTATTTTTGAACAGAAATAGCGAAGCTTTCTTAAAACAAGAAATTGAAACGTCAAAACGGAAGCTTTGCAAAAGTTGGGAGCCGGGGAACCGCTACACAATCCTCCTCAAATGCAATTGTGCATTTACTGGACCATAGGGCCTATCCTCAGAATGTGTAGCTATCAACCCGTCCACTCCCAACTATATCATATGCGCGTTTCTCTATTTATATGGTATCCGATCAATACCTCTTTAAGTAAAGGTGTCTAAGAGTATAATTACATTAATCAATGTAAGGCTGCGCCTTATTTTTGGCAATCAATTATTGGACTTAGTGGAAAGTAGTTTTATTTACTCACTAAATAGCAGTGTTAAATGGTAAATAAGCTAAAGTAATAATAGCAATCATAATTATTAATGTAAATTCAATAAACACATGTACGATGCCACCTAGCGATTCGTGTGCGCGACACCTCTCAACGGAGTGTACAAATTTAGATATAATTAAGATTAATTTAACATCAATCATCGCACAGAAAGGGATGCAGTTTCGTTCATTCAACAAATGAATACGTTAAAATTTCATAAATAGGCCACCATAATAGTACCAATTACTATTTTTAATTTCAAACACGTACTACACCACCTACCGATTAAGGGGCGCGTTCCCGTCTGTCCAATACATTTGAACTTCATCATTCTCCGTCGTTTACCTCAATACCTGTTTCTTCGATTATCTGAGCTTGTGGGAAGCTTCAAAAATGACAAATGAAGTGCAGAATAAAATATTAAATAATTTTGAGTCACCGCGTATAGGCCTACAATTATTGTGTAACTAGACCAATGGGGTCTATATAGAACATGTCCTGCAGTTTCCTGGATTCATTGTTTGGTGTCTATTGTAGAATTATGTCACGCAGATGATCCTGTAATTTCACACATTTATTATTATTTTTAAGTTGTACTGTGTGACATATCTACGTATTTTGCAAAACCAAAGTTTACAGCATATTGTATCGTCAACGATCATACGTCGAAGCAGCGTCTACTTCAAGCTTTGATTTAATTGTGTCGGTAATGTAGCTAATGTGGTCACTCCGCTTCGACCATTGTCGTTATCTTTATGCCAACCGGGGATTAGAGAAGGTGCCTTTCTCGCAGACTATTGTGGGTGAGCAGCTTGTCAAATGTCGCTATGCAGAGGCTGGAAGTACATTCGAAACTGTGACCATTCACTACTGGGACACAGTGATTTAGGGATGGGGTGTCTCATCAGAGTTATATTTTTATTATTATTATAAGATAAGAGTAGGATTGTAAAATTATAATTATATTTCTACAACTCGATTACGATAGACTGGCACGTGCAATAGCATTCTGGGTTAAACAGTATTTTGCTCTGGCATTAGCAGATATGAAACTATATGGAGCGTCTGTTACAACTAGACCAACGAGCCACATCATTGAAAAAGCAGAGTACACAAGAGTAACCAATATAATGATCTCCTCAGCGTTTCAGACAGTCCTACATTTCTAGGAGTGCAAAACGAAATGGACCAAAACTAGACTTCCACGATTCAAATTAACCAACCAGACAAAATATTTGGACTAGACGCCTCTAATTGTGTATTGAATGACGATGGCATACAAAACATTTTCAGTCGAACTTCGAACAAATCTAAACCCCCAACGTTTCGATACTCGTTTTTGATACTCTTCAGAGAGAGACATATTAATTAGTTCAATTGCTAATCCATTCTAATAAGAACCATATACTGAAATTTGCTGATCAATTAAAATGATCTTGTTGCCAATTAATCAGAATTAGCGTTTTGTCTAGTCAAGAAGAATCCAACTGTTCTGGCACCTTTAGAGAACTATAAACGAATGTAGATGGTCTCATGATTATTGAATCAAACACAGCTTTAGTAGATCGAAAGAATGAACGCATAGAAAAAGTTCAACTTGGCATGACATTCATGTACTTGCTGCACTTGAAATAACGTGAAGGTCAATTCAATTTACAGCCATTTCATCATGGCTTTCTAGGTCTTCAAACACTTTCAAATGCAGAAACGGTTCTACATGTACATAAATACCAAAACAGATACATTACACAAGACATTCCGATACATACACAACAGAAGTTCAACTTGGCATGACATTCATGTACTTGCTGCACTTGAAATAACGTGAATACATACACAACAGAAGTCTGAAAAGGTGCTATATAAACGCCACAGGACAAAAGTGCCACGTTCGTCAGGTCAGGAAGTAATTTAAAAGCAGAAACATCATGGACTTAATAGATCAAGACATGTCCATTTAATGTAACAAGAACAATCAAATTATATTATCAAACACCTCTGTCACTTGAGTCAGATGCACACGTCTTCAAGACAATGGATCTAAAATCTTCAAGACAATGGATGTTATAGCCAAAGCATAACCTCCCAAAATGATTGATGTGTGAACTGAACAACGGAAACCCTGCAGTTCCCTCTCCCCAAAATGTAAAGTTCTCTACACTCAGTCTTCCGTGTTCTGAATCGAGGGTTTCATGTAGATTTCCTCTCCTAAAGACTTGAGAAGCTCGAGCCTGTAGTCGTCAAAGTCGCCGTGAACTTCTCGAATGTTCTGATCTTCGACGACCCACAACTGACAACCGGCGTCACGGATGAGTCGTTCGTCGTGACTTACAATGACGACACCTGTCGACAGAACAACCATACAATGCGATGCAGTAGTATTGTAAAGCAAAAAATATCCATTTATCACATTATTTTAATTTGATTGTCATGCCTAAAAGTCAGCAAATATGAATCTGAGTGTATAAGGAAACTGCGCACAATCGTATTAAACGATTTAGCACTTCTACGTTCTCCTTGTTGCCTCAATGAATATCCATACGTGTGTAATTTTCCCCAGTGACATCGTCCCCGTGTCTGCAAATCATTTTCGACAGCTGTCGCTCTACCCAATCGACGCAACTTATCACAGAAAGTTTGAACATCCATGCTTTATGCTGGCGAGAATCCATTGGTTGGCTTAATGCTGTGCACTGTTTTGCAAATTGCTGGGACATTATTTGTTAAAACTGACAGTTAACATCATAATAGGCCAGTACAGAGAGCGTCTCTGAATAGTTATCCATATACAATACAACAAATACAACACAATGATATTATGTGCAATTTATTTGGTGTGCTCAAACTTGCAATCATTGGTGGCAGAAGTACATGGTTGAAAGTCATTACATATGGTCAAACATTAACCTTTACCGTTCCAATTATTATTCAATTGCATTAAAATTGGCCGTTCACAGCGGCCTCAGGAGTGATATGGGTTAAACCACATGATCGGCCAAGCGTTTTGCCAATTAACAATTATAAGAAAAAGTTTGGCAGGATTGCTGAGAGGGTCTTTTTGAAACTTAAATTTCTATGCTTTCGATAGAATATGTATAATATTTTGCATATACATGTTTTCTCCTTACTAGTAAATTTTCTCAGTACATTTCATGCATTTGGTGACATCTGATTAAAGAATATACTTACTTACCTGACTGGTGCTTTGAGCAAATTAGTATAAAATAAATAGATGATGGAAATGTGATGGTAAATGGAACCAGTTTACCTCCGTGGAAGGCATTGATAGCATCAGCAAGCGCATCAATCGATTCGATATCCAAGTTATTTGTCGGCTCATCCTGAAATACATAAGAAAAAAATTAGTCAACTTCACTACAGGAAAGAACTAAAGCTATCGAGTACATCATCCATTGTTTATCAGAAGACTAAGGCACAAAAGACAAAAGTCATCCGTACTCAAAGTTGAATGCTTTAAACAGTAAAATTCACATAAAACAGTAAAAATCGCAAAAAAACCAGTAAATATCACATACTTTTGCCCAACCATCAGATTTTTACAGTCCCTCAAAACTTTTTTCTTAGTCGTGGCTGGGCTGGGAGCACTCCTAAGTAGGTTCTTGAAGGAGCACTAAATAAATGCTCAGAATGAATGAATTACAAATCATGTGATTAATGACACTCAAAATCATGATTTAAAGTATTTAAATTACGTGTTACTGCACAAATAAAGCAAGTCATTTGCAGAGGTGTAGCTAAGGGGAGGCAGAGGGTGGACATGCGTCCCCAGGCGTCGAGTTGGAGGGGGCGCCAAAATGATGATTAAAGCTATTATTTTTTTATTTAGAAACAAACTTATTCATTCCAAAAAAGTTAGTAAGATTACATTTTGACGCACCCTAAATCCTCATTACAAACAGGTTGTCACACATGATTTTAGCGCCCCCGGGCCCCACTGATCTGTCATCACTAAGGACCCGTAAGAGACGACATAATATCATGTCATAGTTCCAAATCAATTGCAAGCTGTGATCTGTCCTACAGCAAATTGAAGCTAATTTTATCGTATTTACAGCTTCAATGGGACAAGATCGTCTCAGCGATCTTGTTCTTCTAAGCATGGAACGAGAAACATGGGATAAAACAAATTTTGATAACGTCATTGACGAACTTGCGACAGTTAAATCAAGAAAAATCAATTTTTTACAGACTGTCTATGACAGTCTTATATAAATGGCCCAAGCATAAAAGTAAACAGTTCAAAAATTAAGAATGCAGTAGGCTCATCACAATTATTGTTCTAAATTGTGGTAAACAATTACTATTAAATAAATGGAACTTGCTTAATTGAGCAAATGTTTAAAAATAAAATTACGACGTTTGATGTGATGATGTGATATCACATTTCTTTGGACCCCTTTCCCTCGTTACACATCGTCACAACTGTGTGACACCCCTCCCCATAGGCGCATGACGTCATGTATGGATGACCCCCAAAGGGGCGCCAATTCTGTAGTTTGTCCCTGGGTGCAAAATACCCTAGCTACGCCTCTGGTCATTTGCTGTAAATAGCAAATGAGTCGGTCAATGCTTACAAGAATAAGAACGTCCGGCTTCCTGCATGCCAAGTCGGCAAACGCAACTCGCGACTTCTGTCCACCCGATAGGTCGCGAATGTTGATGACGTGTGCATGGCCAGGCAGGCCAAACCGACCCAACATCTTTCGTGCGTCCTGGTAGTCCATGTTGTATTTGCTCTGAAGAGAAAGGATAAATCAAAGAACGTTACTACAGATGATAGTTAAAAAACAGGTAAAAAAACAATATTTGTTATATTCTTGCCAAGGCAACAGTTGCAATTGGAGATCAGAGGAACACTAACCCCAAGGTACTGAACTGCTGAAACAGTTACATCGAGTTGATCGCCGGAATGCTGATCGTATTTTCCAATCCTCTGGAACAACCAACCAACAATCAATCAGAAATCAATCAAATTTTTGGCATTGCTAAGATAAACTTTTACAATTTTACTTACTACTGATATTATAATTCTCTATGGTATTAGTCATTCGATCAAATTATAAATCCTGCAAGACGATCATTTCACCAAAGAATCACACTATTGATCACTGCATTGATAAATAAATCTGCAAATCAAACAGTCCACAACAGTCAATCAAGGGGCCTACTCAGTGGCGCTCCCAACCCAAGCACAGCCAATCCCTTGCTAATGGATCAATCAATCAATCAAATCAAACAATCATACAATCAATCATTAAGGAACCAATTAATTGATATCTAGCTCTAACTTACCAATCTGTGATTCTTTCTACATTCACCCACCGTCTGAAAACATCAGAAACAAACATCAATCATAGATTGTCAGAACATAATTAATAAAGGTTAGACTGAAATGTGAATTTGTGGTGCTTGTAGTCAGTCGCCAGGAGAAGATGCACTTAGATTTACAAATCCTTGGTAGTAAATGAGAAATAGTGAGTTTTGAAGGATGGAAGATGGATCATCACAATTATAATTTAAAACATAAATAGCAACTTAGAATAAATGAAAGAGAAAAACAAATGTCAACAATATGTAAACAGTTTTTTCTCTAACAAATAAATATCAACTTGTTATCTAAACATCTAACTTGCTATGACAATACGCAGTCACATCATAAATAGAAATGGTCCTGCAATAGGAGAGTCAGTGGCTCAGTTCCTGTCTTTATTTCCAACACCCTAGTAGCACAGTAAGGATGTCCTGAATTCTGCACCTATTCTTTCAAAGCTCCATGTACGGAAGTTATGAAGAAATGTCCCATGCTTGTACAGAGCAAGTTTTATCAATAATGCACACATGATGCAGATAATTATCTCAGTATAATTTTCTGTGGAACATTAGAGCCAATTGGTCGGAGCAAATGCACTGTAATGTGAACAGTATTATTATTAGTCAGCACTTCTATTGCACCAGTGTATAATGCCAAGTGCATCAATCGATAGTGCAATGATTCGATTTTCCTCCTTCTCAGTCTCTGAAACCGGTACTGTCTAGTTACCTTGAGCAAGTCCTTCATTCAATTGTTTTTTTTATACAAGTGCACACAATAAAAGTAGCAATATTAAGGCCAACTGTCTCAATGACGAATTGCCCATCAGTGCTTTCTGTGTATGAACAATGGCTTGAGATGGAGTTAATTTCCAAGTATACTATGAAAGAAACGTGTCTTCCCCACTGACCGGTGTGATTTCTCCGACCAGCAGTTTCAGCAGGGTACTCTTTCCAACGCCATTGTGCCCAACAATGGCAACTAGAAGAAAACAAAACATTCAATGAGCACCAAGGAAGCAATGTCAAAGCCCGCTTTGTAACCAAGCAAAACCATCAATTGACCCCATTTTTAGTTTGCAAATAAACATTTAAATAGCTTTACTCAGCTCTCACGTCTGATGTGCATATATACAAAATACAGTCTGCATGTTTCTCTCAGTGATGTGTTACATTTTGTTATCTGTCCATCCCTTGTCCACCATATCCTGCCCATCCATCTCCTATCTAGGCAATCTCATCTTCTCCCTGTTGACCCATGACCCCTTGGCCATGTAGAGAAGCCACCAAATGATGATTTCTGCACCATATCTATGTGTGTGCTTGCATGTACATACGAACTTTCGCTTTCTCTGTATATAATTGGTGAATATGCTTATTCTTTCTGATTTATCCTGTAATGTATGTTATTCGTTCATTCATTATTTATTACGAAGATTTATATAGCGCCCCTTCAAGACTCTCTACTCAGGAGCACTCCCGACCCTGGCGCGGCTAAAAAGAACAGTTTTAAGGCAGTATAAAATGAGTTATGGAATCAATAAACATTATGGTTATGGTCATACATTATATAGCGCCTTTCCAGTAGCTCACAGAAGTGCTGACACGTAGCTTATGTAGTACATGGACTAATAATGCCAGTACAAACTGGAACAGTCACGGAGCTTCTCAGAAGTCTAAGCAAATAATGAGAATATGAACGCAGCTGGAGTTGAGTTGATTCAATTGGCTGGCACCAATTGAATGGAGACTCCAGTATGCTCCATTTCACCCACAAAACTAGCAGCTAGTCACTTGGTAAATCTTCCATTTATATAGCACCCTTAAATACCATGACCACATCCTTACCTCTTGATTGCATGTCGATACCAAAGTCTAGCTCAGTGAACAGCGATTTTTGGCTAGGATAACCAAAATTCACACCTAAAAACAGATTCAGTTTCACAAAATTTATTTCATTTGCATCTATAGGACAGCAACTCAGTAGATTTTATGTATATAAGATATAAGATTATGCCATAGGATAAACATCTCATATTCTATTCAGAACTCTATTCCATGCTACTCACAATGATTTTAAATAGCAGATTTTCCTTTTGCACAAATTACAAGTACGATCAAAACATCTGTCTTGGTCATCCCTCCTCTTGTCTACCACCCTTGAATGATCGCTCTTAGCAGCAAGTCTCCTCTCAGCCGGTGTCTATTTCATGCTTAAAGCTGCCTCCTTCTTATTGTGTGCATTAGGATTCCTTCCTCTCCAATCACTTTGCCATTTGGCAAAATAGAAGAAGTGTTCATAGAAGCATGTTATTAAAAACAATATTCCTAACAGCAGACGCATTTAACAGGACAGAAATTGTATCTTACAAAAGCAATTACTGTGCCATATAATATATATATATATATATATATATATATATATAAGCTTCTTAGTAGATAAAATCAACTAATCTACCAAGACAACACAAACGAAAAGCAGCATTTCAAATCCACCCAAAATAGATTACCGTAAATCCCGAGGACCGGTGGATTCAAAGGAGGTGGATCTGGGAACGTGAATTTGACGACATACTCCTTCGGCCGCGTGAGGAGCTCCGTCGGTTTCACTTCGTCCTCCGCCTGCTTCTGTTTCGTCTGATTCTTCTGCTGTTTCCTCGTAAGCGCCTCCTTCTGGATCTTCTCCTATGAACAAGAGAGAAGATAAAAATTACTCCACAATTCTCAAACACTCAAAGGTAAGCAGCATCTCAACCGAACAATTCAAAAGAGAGGAGGCACAGAAAACGCTAACCCAGTCCGTAACATCGTTATAAACTTATTAACACTGTATTGAATCAATGCAATGAATCAGGGGCGGCGATCATCGATGAGGTCAAGGGGGATAAGTCCCTCACCTTTTACAGAGAGGGGACATGTTATACGTTTGTCCCCAACACATTTCTTACCCATCTCGTCGAGTGTCCCCAACCCCTCAGACGAGATCGCCACCTCTACAATGAATCAATTAAACTCGATATAGTGCCTCTACAAGTAATCTACCCAAAAACACTCTCTGCGCTAGCTCGCGTGATCTTAAATGTAATTTCAACGAGTGTTAGAACAGTTAGCAAAACAGTGCACATTAAGGTAAAAGTCACCAATGGTTGGCCCACGCACAAGCGTAGAACCAACCAATGAATTCCCATTACCAAACAATTGCTTACTGCTTGTTTGGTTGATTTTCCAGAAGCCTTCATTTCCTTCAATCGCTTCTCCTGCTTCTCGAAAGCCTTCTGCTGCTCCTTTCGCTTCTGGACCAACATTTTCTTAAATGTTCCTATTCACATACGAAAACACATTCACCCCTGAACCACTGAAACATATCACAGAGAAATCAACCGAAAAACAGCAAAAAGGCAGGTGATAGGACAACAATTACAACGTGATCGGATAATGTAAGATAAGTTTAATCACATAAGACAAACACTTAAGTCAGTGTATTGTATAGAAAATAACTTACACACAATACACAGCACAGCTTCAAGGACCTATTACAAAGTTAATTCATAACTATTGACCTAACCTGCTACACCCAACAAAACTGAACAGAGGTAGTTAATTGAAGCAATAGCATAACTAGTAGAACCTGCAAGTCACTGACCATTTCCACTCCACCATAGCAAGCACATTTGCAAATCGCATTGTCTAAAAAATGTATAGAGCAACTCTCATGGTATAAACTGCTCAACTTGAAAGCCTTGGGAAAAAGATGTGCCATGATAGAATGAGAGCATGTGGAAGAAATCCTAGACATGAGCTTAGCTGTAGCAGAGATGGGAGGCCATTCCACAAGGAGGGATTTGTCACAGCAAATGTCAGGGAATAAGCCAAGGCAGACCTAACATGAGTACATGTACCCATTGATTTTACACTTATCTGGCCAATATAATACATAGCAAATAACCCCTATGCCTTAAATGACTTTCAAAGATGCAAATTATCAGAGCTGAAGATGCTTTAGTGGCTCTGTTTGTAGCCGACCGAGATACAAGGAAGAGACTGCGACTCAGAACCTACCATAATTTCCACGGTAGTAGAAGAGTTTCTGTTGGTCAAGGTGAATAATATCCGTGCAGACGTTGTCAAGGAAACTCTGGTCATGAGAGACAACCAGCAACGTCTTCTTCCAATTCTGTAGATAGCTAAAACAGACAAAAAACAGCCTCACTCAAGTTGTACCAACAATAAAACTTTATCCAGTCTCAAACAAGTTCTCCTACCAATAAATCTTTTATCTACAACTTATGCTAACTATTAGTCCAACTGAAACAGCCACCACGCTGAACGGCTGAGGCAATCATCACAGATTAAACGCCTTGCATCACTTCCTAATGTGTGTGGGTATAATCCATGACGGAAAAAAATCATGATGCTCAATAGCAGATTATAAGCTCCTGAATTAATTGTGAATACAAAGCAAACCAACTTCATCAATGAGGATAGAATTTACAACTGTCCTCTCAAGCGACTGCTGCAGTTATGACATTGCAAAGAAGAAATCTTACTTGTCAAGCCAGATGACAGCGTTGAGGTCAAGATGGTTCGTAGGTTCATCCAACATCAGAAGCGTCGGTTCCAAGAACAGAGCCCTTTGAGAAAAAAAACTCAGCCATAAGCCCAATAAATAATTTAAATCTTCTGGTATTAGAGTCTCTTGTAGCATGTACATGTCCTCCCATTGTACATCACTCAACACGCATTGTCACCCAACCGTAATTAACTTTTGGTTGTGCTTCGTCTTAACTTGCGCGATCTTTGCCGTCCAGTGTCCATCATAGAAGCACGTCGGGTGCTTTGCTCTGTGACGAGCTTCTGGTTCCACAAGCTTGCTTGGCTATTAGGCTATGCTGCGCTTTTTCGACTTTTATCTGGAATGACCTTCCACTTGAGCTCTTTACCCATGGTCCAACCAGCAGGGTTTTAAAAGTTGCACTAGTCTTTTATCTTTAATTGTAGCTGGGCTGGGAGCGCTGAGAAGTAGGTCTTGAAGAGGCACAATATAAATGCTCAGAAAGAAAGAACTTACCATTTAAACCAGACAGACAGCCTCAGGAGAGCAGTACTGATCTCCACTACTTGTACTCAGGCAGTGCCAGCCCAAGCCTAGATGAAAACAGATGGCAACACTAATGATCTTTGCCATCACAAAATTGAAACTTACTACTAATGCAGTCTTGACACAGGTTCATAAAATGTGCCATATTACATCATAAATGACAAATAGAGATGACATTCTGATAAATCTATGTAGAATTTGAAAGAATTCCATTTAAAGAGAGGGAAGAACTATAGTTAGGAAAATAAGGTCTGCGACGGTCTGTGTGTGTTGCTGTATGCGTGTGTGTGTGTTGCCGTGACTGACCTTGCGAGTGAAACCCTCATTCTCCATCCTCCGGAGAACTGTTTAGTCGCCCTCTCCATCATCTGCTTCGTGAATCCTAGACCGGCCATGATACGTCGTGCTCTCGGCTCAGCAGAGTCGGCTCCGATGGCTGTCAACTCTTCATAGACCTAAAAAAAACAACAACAATCACTTCTAATCTCAGCCAATGACTTATACAACAATGCAATCATAATCAGACTTAAATCCCAACAGATCAGAGACATCGGCTACAGTAAGTAAATTGCATGAGACGGGTTTCAAGTTTAGATGTAATTATAGGAATGAACCGAAATTCGGTTTGGAACTTGGTTCAGCCCCAGCTTTGTAGTACCAGGTGTTACTCGGACTAGGACAAACAATGGGTCTGAGTATTGAGCTTTCTGATTTTCTGCTTTGTAAATAGGATTTATTAATTTACAGAATGACAATCGACCTAAGTAAAACCACAAATACTGTTATTAAAGATCCAAATACTGTAATTATTATTTGTTAGTAATCACAAAGCAAAACAAAAATTCAGAAGTTGTGTAAAATACTAACAAAATCAAGAGAATGAGACTTTTTTAAATACTTTTTTAGACGTGACAAAATTGAACTCGCACCGCTCGGTACTCTGCATTCCTAGTAAATGATATGATAAGAATTCCTACCTCTTTGAGTCTCTCTGTGTTTGTCTCTTTTCCCTTCATCTGTTCCAGTCGCTTACACTCCTCCAACAGTGCCAGGCGCTTCTTATCCGCATTCAGAACCGCGTCGATGGCTTTTGTGTCATCCGCCTGGACCTCTGTCAGAGCACACCGAACACAACCATTCACAACCACCACCACATCATCATCATCATCATCATGTACTAGTCTGTCGCCTTAATAGGATAATACAATTGGGTAAATAACTAATTCATAACACTGTGGATCCGATATTTCATCACTGTTTAGCATGATTTTAATATCAAGTTGTAAACTTGTATATGTAAATGATCGTCTTCTGTCAGCTATGTTCTCGTTAAACAGAAATACAATGCAATACAATCATCCCACCAACACAGCTCCTCAACATCAGTGATTATCGTCAACCAATCATTAACCAATTACCTTCATCATCACACACTAAGTCTAGTGCTCACCAAATTGGCAAAACTCCCTCCTACAGACATTTTATATATCTAGAGTTTTATTTATGTAATGGCCAAGGTAATCTTACATCATTTACTTGGATAATTTTCATTTTTGCTTTTGTTCTTTGTCACCTTGTGCTGTTCTTTCTTTGAAATCTAGCGACCGCCATGATCAATCCTCTCCAGTTTTTTCTGTCTGAAGTTGCATCTTGTAATTCCTCCAGGCTCATTTCAGTTTTTTCATGTATCACATCCATCCATTTTTTCCTTGGGCACCCTCTTTTCTTCCTTCCTCCTCCACATGCCAGCATTATTTCTTTTTCCATTCTATCGCATAACATGTCCGAAAAACCCTAGCTTCCTTCTCAACGCTGTTTGTTATATAAACGTCTCATCATTCTCGATTCCAATCTTCCTGCGCACTTCTTCGTTTGTCTTCTTCTCCGTCCATGATATTCTCTGCATCTTCCTCCATATCCACATTTCGCATGCATTGATTTTCTTCTCCATGTTCTTTGTCATTGTCCATGTCTCACAGCCATATAGTACTGTAGGAAAGATCATTGCTCTCACTAATCTTTTTTTTGTGTCTATTCTCACATGTTTGTCTTTCCATATCTTTTCCAGTCCGTTCATTGCAGCTTTTCCTATCGCCACCCTTCTCTTTATTTGCGAGTCACATTTTCCCTCTTTTTCTATTAATGATCCCAGGAACGTGAAGCTTGTTACCACCTCTATTTTCTCTTCGTCTATCTAGAAACTGTCTCAATCAGCTGTTGTCATTATCTTTGTCTTCTTTAAGTTGAAGTATATGCCTGCCTTCTCACTTTCTCTCTTCAGTCTTCTTATCAGATTTTCCAGATCTGCTTTCTTCCCTGCCAGTAGTGTTGTGTCATCCGCATATCTCAGATTATTCGATGTCCTTCCTGCTATCTTTACTCCTTCAGTTGCCTCTTCCATTTCTGCCCTCTTCATTATCCTTTCTGCATGCAGGTTGAAAAGAAATGAGGACAGAATGCACCCTTGCCTCACCCCTTTCTTGATTTTAAATTTGTCTTTGTCTCCAAATTCTGTTCTTATCACCACTTTCTGGTCTTTGTACAATCCCTTTAGTAGTTGTATCAAATGTTTTGGTATACCCATTTCTATTAGAGTTTTCCACATCAGTTCATGGTTAATGCAGTCAAATCAATGCTATTGTCCTGTAATTTTCACACTCTCTTGCATCTCCTTTCTTAAATAAAGGGATAAATATTGATCTCTTCCATTCCTCTGGCCACTCTCCGGTTTTCCATATATTATTGCATATTTTTGTTATTGTCTTTATCATTGCATCATCTCCCGCTTTTATCAGTTCTACCATCCTGACCTGGCGTTTTGTTGTCCTTCAGTTGTTTGATTGCCCATTCCACCTCTGTTTCCATAACCACCGGTTCCTTTTCGTGTTCTGTTATATCGTTTTGCTCTATTTTTACTCTCTTGTCTTCGCTGTACAGTTCCTCCATGTAGTCCTTCCATCTTTTCTTCATCCCCTCTTCATCACCAATTACGTTTCCATCTCCTGACTTCAGTGAGCCCATTCTAGGCGTAAATTTTCTTGTTATTGCCTTCACTTTTGAGAACATTTCTTTCGTAGATAATGTCATTTGCTGCGTGGGACAGTTGCCGAGCGGTTAGAGCGGTCAGCCCCTAACGTTCCGTGTGCGCTAAGTGAGCGGATTCGACCCTTGTCCGGGGAGTCACTATGTAGGGACCTTGAGCAAGTTCTTTGTACACAATTGCTCTGCAGTACAACTGCAATTGCATCGTCGAGGTGAGCAACAAATATTGGAAGAAGGGTGGTATAAAATTTCGGTAATAAATAAAATAAATTTGCTGCGGATTGTCAGCTTGTTCAATAAACGAAAATATATATAAAGTCATCTTTTAACCTAAACAACAAACATTAAAAATAAGCCAACAGAAAAGACACTGCAATTTACAAGTCTTGGTCATTCTGACAGAGCTACATGACAACAGTACAACACACAGACAACAAATACGCTAGCTATCCCAGAGCACAACTCTTACCCTGTTCACACAACAACAGGTCGATATTCTGAGGAATTGTGAGTTTACGCGAAGCTATATGCTGCAGCAACGTCGTCTTTCCATGTCTAAAAACATCATCAAAAAACAAGAATGCAATTTTTAGTATTTTAAATGCCTGTAGAATCTTCCAGTACATGCACAAACCATGTAGTTAAATTTGTGTGAATGATCCATTCATAAATTTATATATCCCCTTTCAAGAAAACTACTCAGAGACACTCCTGACTCCAAAGAGATTATTGTATCATATCTTTAGATTTATATAGCAACTCTCTCAGAATAACTACTCATAGGCGATCTCAGCACGGCGACCCTGGGGAAAGAGAAACTTTTAATGAACGAGATGCCGATGGAGAGAAACCAGTCATTAGTTTAGCCCATAGTGATGGAGGAAGGTCATTCCAGGTCGATGGACCCTCAACACAAAAAAGAATATTTTCATCTAAGTGAGAAAGGCTTCAGGATGCGTCCCATGGGTGAAGACGCAAATCTAAGGAAAGACCAAACATACAGACACCTTTCCATGCGAATTTCTTTTATAAAAAGTCCCATTAGAAATAGATTTTTGCATAACTGACCAACAAGTGAATAAACTATACTGAAGAACACTACCTGGGGGAACACGGGTAGCAAGGAAGAGAGCGAGGCAATTGACCTCACATACCGCGACTAAGAAAATGTCCCTACACCTGTGGGTGCAAATCGGGTTACATTAACACTTTAACGACTAGTGCAAAATAAAATGTGTGAGAAACTAATCTGGCTGGTCATTAAAGGGTTAACAGTGATCCCATAAATAAATCTAGGGTTTACTTAGGGTAAGCACCCTTGTGAGGTTCTTTCAAGGTGCTATATAAATGTTCATATACACACATACATACTTTACCAGAAGACCACGTAGTTCACAAACAAATCTCTTTTAAAAACAGTTACCCATTTGGCCCAACTAAACCATATTTTCGGCCGTTGGTGATTAGAAGACTGGCATCGGACAGCAATTCCTTTCCACGCGCTCGGATTGTGAATCCTTCAACCTAACAAAAAATAAATTCATTTCCCAATATATTTTTGCACTAACCACAAATAAGTTGAAGCCAGATTTATAACAACTCAAACACAAATGAAAAGAAGACAATATTCTTCCCATTAACTGCAAATATTGTAAACTGGAAAAATCATTCTCAACAACAGATGCATCAAAAATAGAACCTTACCAAATTAGAACCAACTTGCAATTACAACTACATAAAGAAATTGGTTACAGAAACATTCAAACAACCAATCCAGAGAGAAGACGACGACTACAACTTTCTTTTGGCACTATATAAATTTGAATTAAATAACTTATCAAAATTGCATGAATCTCACAAAGAAGACTACATGTCAACAAGCTGAAACATACAATTGAGAATCAATATTTAAGACATGCTGTAATAAAATTTAAATCCTGATAAAACCACAGAGCCTCACTTTGACATCCAACTGGTTTTCCATGACAGCGCTTTTGTTGGCGCTCTTCTCTGCTTGACAGACGGAAAACTGGCTGTTATCTTCCGCTTCCACTATCTCCTTCTGAAATTGCTCCTGGAATTGAATCAGGTAGGTAATTGGCTAACCAGTAATCGTCAAATCGAAAAATAACTCTCACTTAAAATGTCATGGAGCACAATTTCCAATTTCACAACTTTAAAATGTCAGATATTGTTTTTATTATTACTGTGCATCAATCAAATGTCACAATTTAAAGATTGAGCATCAATCGCCAGTGTGCCGAGCAACTACAAGAGAAAGTCGTGTTCAAGGTCCCTCGTTCGACAAACTGTCTTGGGAACGAGGCTGCAACTCACACTCTCCATGTTACAGTAATAGTCGGTCGGCCATCGCGTCTCAAATAGATAGCCATTCTGGTCTGAAATTGAATCATTACTCTCATCTAGAATATAATTAAGTATGAACAACCATATCAGGAAGATTTATCAGCCATCTAATGACAAAGCACCAACTGATATTGCTCCAAAAGGAAATGGCAATCAGGTCAACATATTCAGAAGATCAGTACCGTGACAAAGAGAGAGAGAGAGAGAGAAAAAGAGAGAGTGACAGACAGAGAGAGAGAGAGAGAGATAGACAGACTGAGCCTATGATAGAATTCTGCACACGGTTAAATCTTTTCATGTTTCATACAGATATATCAATGTAATTATCTTTGGACGAGACTTTCAATTAACAATTTTAACTATTTTCTGTTTTTACTCACCTTCTTCTTGAGCTTCTTCAGTTCTTTCCTCGACAGAACCTCCTTCTTCTCCTCCACTGGTTCTTCTAAGGATGAAACAATTCATCTTTAAGATATTATACAAGTCATTGTTACTTTCAATTACTTTGAATATTCTCGGATATCTCAGGTATGCATACACAGGCTAGGTCACCACATACTTACATCAATATGGAGCCCACTTATGAACAGAATGCCAACTGAACATAATAGCTGAACAGAATAACAACTCAAGTATTTCTCAGTCTATAAAAAAACTGAATATATTTAAATATGCAAATGAACCATATAAACCGTAAAGTTTCTACAAATCGTTCAAGTCTTTTTTCTTTAGTCGTGACTGAGCTGGGAGCACTCACGAGTAATTTCTTCAAGGGCAGTATATAAATGCTCCGGATGAATGATGGCAGATTAACACAATATGTACCCAATAAGTATTTCCATTGTGTATTTATTTGTGTCATACGATGCGGTGTTGTAGTGCCATGCTGTGTGCTTTGTAAACAGAGGGTCACAGGTTTGAATTTGCTTCACACCACTGCAAAATGACCCTGGATAAGTCACACACCTACAATTGTCTGTGAGGAAGGCCACGGGAAACCGCCTCGCTCGTCTCATTCCCCTAAAGCAAAAAAGGGAATGGGTCTGCCATTGGTCAGAGAACTCGCCACGATGGATGGAACAACTAGGAACAATGATTAAAAAAAGTCTATGCTCAGAACGTATGACAATTAAAAAAATACATATTCATTGTACATTTATAATATTGTAAATGCTGGAAATATAATTCAAGCATATTGTAAATGCTGAATTATAATTAAAACATAAATCCAGCATTTGCAATATTATAAATGTACAACATAATTAATTCACACATAATTACATCTAGCATTTATTGCTAAAGACAATTTAAAACTATATTCTGCAAGTGTTGTAAAAGTCTATTGATTTCCATAGTCTAACAATATTATGTGTACAAACCCAATTTAGATAAATCTGACTGATGTAATTGGACGCGGTGTACCAATTGGTGTGCCTTTCTAATAAACGAATATCATCGTCATTAGCAGATAATATTAAACAGTACTAACCAGTTTCCTCTTTGTCACTGATGTACACTTCTTCCTCATTTTCAACTGGAGCCACTTCCATTCCAATGTTCGTCTCCTCCTCCTCTTCTTCCACCTTCTTCGATTTGTTCGTCCGACCTCTGCCTTTCCTAGTGCTGAAGACAACAAATCATCCCTTTGCAAAACATCAAATAAACTTGAAATGAAATAATCAAAATTTCCCTCTAACAGCAGACGCATAGAATGAAACGAAAGATCTTTGTGTCATGCATCTCCTGCAGCGTATCTGACTCTCGGCTTTGGTATTATAATTGTAAAACTATTCCTTACAGAGCATCTGTGCAATAGTCCCTTGTGGAGAGACTGTCATTGCTCTCTGCTTCTTCCTCTCTCACATGATCTCTCCTCACCAATCTCCCCATCCCGGCTTCTCACACTTTTCCCCCAGTTCCACTCCATAAGCAAAGTGGAAAACTAATTTAGCACAAAACCAGGCCACAAATTACAGACAAGTCTACTCTGTCCAATGGACCAGAAAATCCACTGAAATCATAAGCATTTACACAACCACACAAACATCAATATTATAATTATACATCCTGTTATCATTCATTACCTCATTACATTGTCATGAATCAATAATAAGCATTGACTCATCAGTGTACACAGATTCAGCCACTAGCTTTCTGCATGTAATTGACACAATATATCCTTCAACGACGACCCGCATTGACTTTTCTTTTACTTTTAGTACACTCTCATCATCCCAGTAATAAGTCATTATCATTCATCATTTATCTCATCATTCAAGTACTTTAAATGCAGGGCACAAGTGTCTAGGTAAATAAAGATTTTCCCCATATTGCTGTCCCCTTCTTCTGCATATTGACATGCTCATGGCTTGGTTTTCATTTACCATCAGTTCAAATCCTGTGTATTACACACTGGCATCATACAAGATACTAGTTAGAGTAATAAATACGATTGTCACAGATAAACATGAATCCACTCAGACCTCGTCTTCTCTGGTTCAGGATCCGGTTCTTGCGTTTCCTGTGAATCTGGATTGCTCTCACCATCGTACAGAAAAGCCATCTTCTTCTTCCATTTATCCGCTTCCTTCTCCTTTGATGTCTTCTTTGCTAGTTTTCCACTTACTTTACCAGACCCTTTCGATGTCTTAGTGGGTGCAGGATCTGCAATCGTGGTTCCCTCGTCCTTGACTAAGTACCCTTCCAAATTCGTGACGTCAGCTTTGGTCTCGACCTCTGATTCTTTTGTTACGGTTGCTGATTGCAATGACACTTCTTTCTCAACGCTGTTGGGAGTTTTTATTTTAGTAGCATTTGAAACCTCAACGAGTGTGACCGTCGAAGCTGATTCCTGTATTTGAGAATCCTCTGCACAATTGTCATCAACAACAATGGCTTTCTCAGCTGACAAATCTTGCTTTTCTTCTGATTTCTCCTCGTCCTCATCAAAGTCCATTTCGTCCAAATCACTGTCTTCGTGAGATTTCTTTTCAGAAACCTTTCCTTTGCCTTTGGTCTGTTGCTGAGTCTGTGGCTTTTCCTCAACATCTTCTTCGTCTGAATCACTGTCGCCACCTTCAAAATAATTCTTCTTAGAAGCCCTTCCTTTGCCTCGACCCTTTTCCTTAGCATCTTGCTTCTTGCTGCTGGTAGTTTCAACTGAACCTGAATCACTTTCCTCATCAACATTTCTAGCTTTGCCTCTCTTACCTTTCCCTTTTGCTTTTGTGTCAGACATTTTACTGCCAAGTTCAATTGAGCCAGAGTCGCTGTCTTCATCAAAACCTTTCTTTTTACTGCCCTTTCCCTTAGCTTTTGGAGCTGGCCTCTTTTCAACAATCTCCATTTCACCTGAGTTGCTATCTTCATCGACATCCCTCTTCTTACCTGCTTTTCCCTTGCCCTTTGGAGCCGGTTTTCTTTCTGGCTTCTTGTCAGTCATTTCCGCGCCATCGGAATCACTGTCTTCGTTCAAATTCTGCTTCTTTCCAGCCTTCCCTTGGACTTTTGGTGCTGGTTTCTCCACCTCTTCCATTTCACCAGAGTCACTTTCCTCATTGAAGTCTTTCCTATTCGCCGCTTTTCCCTTTCCTTTTGGTGCGGCTGGCTTCTTCCCGTTCACCTCCAAAGAGTCAGCGTCACTATCCTCATCCAACTCCTTCTTCTTTCCAGCCCTTCCTTTCGCCCTCGTCATTGGCTTCGTATCGCCAGCGTCTTCTGCTTTTCCTCTCGTCGCTGCCTTTGCTTTGCTGCCTTTGACCGATTGATCCTCGTTCTTCTTGTTTCTTCCTTTGTCGACACTTGGCTCCTGTTCAGACAACAACAGTTCAGCATTAAACACACACACACACAATTTAAAATATGTGAGCATAACCTTGACCTAAAGGGGTCACTACATCAGCATGATAATCGTCTTTCGGAATATGACAATTGACTTTTGCGCTTAATTGATGCAGCTAAGACCAACTATATTATCCCATATAATGCATTAAGGCCATAAAAAGTAATAAAACACATTGGGCAGAGACTGGTTCAATGTTTATGGGTGATTTCCCACCAAACCATACTTTATAATTTCGATGAAGGTGCATAAATTTTGGCCAACTGCTCTGACATTTCTAAACCTAATTCTAGACAAAGTGGAAGCAGTAAATAAGTAAATCCATTCCCGACAAGTGGTCTTTTTCTTTGCAGTGGCTACATATAAAGCTTGGTAAGTAATTCTGCACATCAAGGCTACATACATGCATAAATGATCCAAAGACCATTTAGCACAGTTACGTGAAATGGGGAAGAACAAACGACAACAAGCGGTTATTGCGAAGAAGACATTCCCCTACAGGAAACAATATGGGCGCCCCAGATGCGCTCAAACAGAGTGCCAATAACTATAAAGCCACACCCAATGATTCATGATGCAAAGCATGAGGTAAAGTAAGTAATTAAGAAAATGACTTCAAATCAAAACGCAACACTTCAATTTAAAAACCATCATGTCAAGGTTTGCCAAATAGAAAGAATAAGTTTCTGAAATTGCGTCCAGCATGCTGTGGAAAGGTTTCTCGCATTCAAATGTTCTCTTCCACATGAACTCACTTAAGGTAGTTTGTGAACAGTTAACGACTTATGAAGAACTGACATCAAAGTTTTCTTGTAGCCTGCATTAACATATTCTTAACTCCTGTGCGAGGACTGTGTGGTCATCCGGAAACACAAAGCTTCGTTTATGTAACACAACCAAGTGCATGTAAATACCTCCATCATTTCCAAATCGATGTATACTCGCCGAATTATCCGGCACAGCATTAATTCACACTTTTTGGGGAGAAATCCATACTAATGACTGTGGTTAGGTAGGCATCAACACTCTATTTTAAGCGTTCGGGGTTTGCCGTACTGTTTACTCCAGGAAAATGTATTCTTCGCGATTACCTGACTAACGTAATTACCTCCAATTGCATTCACCATAGCTGCGCAGTCCTCTCGACGTTCTTTCCATACGGCGTGCTTCACACGTCACACACCCTAATACCAATATCACACAAAACGCAAGAGCTCACGTATATTAAACCCAAGTTTCGCGAGCTACAACTTCATATACCCATTTGTACGAAATACTGAAACTTTTGGAAAAGCACATTTCCCCCAGCACAGACTGTTATTTAAAGATACGCATTGCGCAATCATGCTTACCTCTTCACCGACGACTCCCAATTTCTTCATTTTCTCCGCAAGTCTTTTCTCATCCTCATCGTCGTTCTCAAAATCATCTTTTCCCTTCTTTCCCTTAACCTTTTTTGGCATTTTAGACGTTAATATCGAGAAATTTGGCACCCCAGACCAATCCTTTCTCAAAATAATCGTTCTTCACACTACCGGAAACCAATATTTCTGACGTCTGCGAGCCAAGGACTAATATTAATGATAGATGCTTTTCAGTGAATCACGATATTAATATTTTGCTTCTGCGCTGCATACAAAACTTAAATTAAATAATCGCTCGTCTTCTACCCTGTATTAATTAATTAAATTAGAATATTCTTTATTGGACTACCAACAAACGCACAATAGCTTTAAAAATGTATTAATGATAGTAACAATTTTAAATAAATCGCATAAAATTGGCAATAAAAGTTATCTTGGCAAAGAAATCGATTCTAGATACGGTACTGCACTGGGCTCTACTGGGGGTAAACTCTGTGGCCTAGATAGCATGCATTGTGTTGTAGCCTATTATATGATAACATTACGGGGAGGGAGATGGTGACGACGGATGTGACGTGAATTTGCTGTTGAAGATTTGATTTGGTATCTATAGCACCGGTGAATAAGGTATAGTCTCCCTGACGTGGCTCTTGTGGGTGCTGATTCACTTTACATTATATATATATATATATATATATATATATATATATATATATATATATATATACATATAGTACTGAACGGAAAAGATTTGTCAGCTCAAGATCAATGGTTACAAGTCGAGAAAGTCAACAGGAAGTTAGCCCAAACATTAAGGTGGTTGGTGTGTGTCCTTAGACTTACTTAAGCAGATCTAATGCTCACTCGCAATGAGATTGTGCTTATCAATAGCATGCAATCTCCAAGCTTCTAAAGAGTGTATTCACAAACGCAGGAGCGCAACCAGGAGGTGCGTGAGCACCGCTGGATGAAAAAGTTGACCTACACAATTGATCCAAATCCGATGAGTTTTTCTTTTTTTGGGTTAGGGGTGCTATCAGTACGCCGCTTTATGCCTTCGACGCGTGCAGTATGAGCACCTCTGGGGATATGTTAATTATGGTTGCGCCTCTGCACCAACGCGGAGTGTATGTACACATCTTCATGGACTATCGACGATGTATAAAAAAAATTATTGTAAAATAGCTCATTGCATGACTGGTCAGGCCTACAGAAGGATAACATCTTAAAGCTGCAAGGGAAATAAGTTACCACCAATCTTACCAAATGAGCATACTTATAATGAATTCATCAAGTTAGGAGATGAACCAAGAGACTAAGAGAGATGCCCAAGAGATGCTATCGCCACGCCATTACTCTAGAAAGGGAACAGAAGTGAAACTAAAAATTTACAGACCGGTGAGTTTCACTAGCATCAAATGGAAGATTCTGGAGAAAATCGTCAAGTGGATGATGATTGAACATCAACAGCTCAGCAACAACAGTATATCATAAACAAGAGCTAGCAATGTTTCATGAAAGGTAGATCACGTTTGACCAACTGTTAGGCATTTTTTTAGTACAGACTATTTGAAACAGATGTGTAGGACTCAAATCTAATAAAGGTAATGACTTACATAGCACCATTATAATGATGCAAAGACGGTCTGTTTAGGTAAACTATGTAATCGAAAATTGTAATAACATTGCGAAAGACTAGTCACAATTAAACTTGGCATGGAAACCAGAAGAATTCAGTCAACAGAGGGTAATTGAATTGAAAACACAATCATAATCCCTAAACGTCAAAAGTGCCACTGAAAAGCCAAGCACAGGGCACCAGCGTTTCATCTGCTTATTCAACTTTACAACTGAATGACACCAATGACTGTAAATGAATCAGCAAAATTTAATACCATTTAAACTCACATTCAAATATACATTTAAAGACATAAAACCACATAAAAAGACAAAACATGTGTGAATTATATAGTCATGATTGTTCATACAAAATAAAGTGAGCAAAGAAAAATGTGGTAACTGCTGCAAAAAATACGCTTTAAAATAATGTGTCCAACAACCATACATCCCTACACATATATTACTTCCGAAAATACCCATCCTTAAATAACATTTGTAATTTAACTAAAAATCTGGTTCAATGATAAAATTGGCTTCCCTATTTTTAATGAACTTATTCTTGTCTAAAATGCACCGATCCTTGTCTACAATTAATTGATTCATGTCTAGAATGAATGAATTCTTGCCTAGAATTCATTGGTTATTGTCCATTCAGTGATTATTCTTGAATAAACTGCTGCATGAATCCTTTCTTGTCTAAACTGTGTCTCTTCTTTTCCCATTGATTCTTACACAGAAAGCAATTATTCTTGGCTAGAATGCATTGATTCTTTATAGAATTCACTAACCATTGTAGTCAGTCAGTCAGTCAGTCAGTGTCACTTTGATATAGCGCCTCTTCAAAGTATCTACTCAGAGGTGCTCAAATGCATTGATCCTTCCCAGAATTCCCCGATCATCTTTTAGAATGCATTGATTCTTGTCCACAGTGCAAATATCCTCGGCCACAAATCTGCATTCGCATTGATTCATCTCAATAATACAATGACCTGTTGTCTAGATCTATTTGATTCTTGCATAGAATGGTACGATGACTAGCAGACCCTTTTCTCTTCCAGCCACTGGGAGTATGTCTCTTCCAGCTGCTTCTCACTTTCTTTCGAACCCTGGAAAAGGTGAGGACAGGGTCGAAGGTCATGCGAGAGACCAGAACGCAATTCACACACCATCTGCTGTCTACATTCAGCGTCACAAGAAGGAGCAACATCACTTGATTTGTAATAGAATCTGAAACATCAAAGATACTTACTAATTATTAATAATACTAATAATAGCAATTTTAAAAGATCTTACACGAGTACACCAAAATACTTCCTTATGTCCAAAGCACTTGCTATATCAAAGGCAACCTACTTGTGACGCTGTAATCCTGTCGCCAATCAATGAGGTCACATTATTTAAAGCAACCAATCACTGTTATCTAACCCTGACCTTCATCACACCATCCACCAGGTGGAGCTATGACTTGACTTTGTCGACTACTATATACACAAATTATACAGTGAAGCTATGCAATATCAATGACTACTCAAAATCTTTACTAGTTGTATCATTGAGAATGTACACAATTTCAACCAGTATATACAGTCCATATTCAGAATTTTACATGGGTAATGATAAAACCACAATGATGATAAAATGAAGATTCAAATAAATTAATATTAAGATATTAATCTTAAGCTACAAAAAGAATCATATTGCAGAATTTTGTAGGATGACAATAATATTTTATAAATTTGTAGCCATTGTTGTAAATCTCGTACTGCAGGTATTTCTGAAACAGTTTGTCATTGGTCAGTAGTTGAGCACTCATCAAATTCCAACCATCAGGGGTCAGTGAGGTCATGTTGTATGCCGACTGTACAGAAAGACAGCAAACAGACACATAATAATTATCCTTATTAGTTATGTCATGTATGTATGTGTGTATGTATGTATTAGGCTATATTTATATAGCGCCTTATAAGAACCTCTTGAAGGCGCTAAATGTAGCTACCCAACAGATCTAAACAAATGCAATTTCAGTAATTTAGAAAAGTTGGATGCAAGCAGTGCAATGTTGCGAAGTTGTAAAGGAAGAGCGTTGCAGAATGATGGATACAATGCATGAGAAGGCACAGTTTGTCCACTTGTCGATGTACGAGAGCGTGGGACCATCAAGTCCCCACGGGTTGCAGCACGCGAGGATCGACGACCTGGCTGGCTGGAGACGGGAAGACAGAGCTCTCTGATGTATTCTGGAGCCGTGCCAAACACTGATGTCTGTCTCATGAGGATGATCTTGAATATGATCCTATCCTCAACCAGGAGTCAGTGAAATGTGTCACACATATAGCTTGAAATATGCGACCAATCACTGCACAATATGGACAGCCCAGTGATCAGCATGTTGGACAGAGGGATCAGAGGATTCAAAAGGACACCAGAGGAAAAGAAGATCTCAAAGAAATCCAGCCACCATACACCATCAGTTGGAGGATCTGACTTTGAGAGAAACGACTGGCTGCCCTAACTCCTTGTGAGATGGGGATAAGAAAAAAAAAGTCACTAATACTTCATGATCATGGCTGACTCTGAATGGTTAAAGGCAGCTAATCTTCCTCAGGATCAGGAGGTATCGAGAAAGGGTAGATTGTCTATTCAACAAACCGATTCAATGTGGCTTCCCGTCGTAGAATGCTCACGATGCCAGGCGCCAGCCGACGTGCGGAAAACACAAATTTGTAAATTGACACCCATTGTGCCGGTCCCCAGACATTGATTGTTTCTGGACATATTAACTTTATCTGCCTAAGTTACATCTATGTCAACTTAACTATTTCCAATAAACGAATTTTGATTAATTGATTGATCTGTAACATAAAAGGCATTAGCATCATATTCAATGCACAGAAAGTCAATTTGAAAGACTGAAATTATTTGCCAAAGTTGGCCTTATTTGTAAGCACGTATCCAAAACAGATGCTACATAAAAGTATCGAATGAATCTTAGAGATCTTACCTTTGCAGAGTATTCCTTCTTCCATTGCGGTTGATCTTTGAGGTTCGCCTCTGTCAGATTCATCACAAACGTTTCATGATCAAGAACCATCTGCAAGGACCGACACAGTGACAATGATTACAAGAGATTATAAAAATCTTTTGAATTCTAGTATCAGAGTTTCTGAAAGTGTTATTTCCTATGGACCTCTACACCAGTCAAACTGTCAACAGATTTTTTATTACATATTTTATGATACAGGTTGAGAGGCAAATCATTCCAATGAGAATATTAACTAAAAGGTTTGCCATTTAAGCATTTCTATCAAAATCAAAATTGGATAATTGGTTAAACGTGAATACAGTTCATAAAAATCGCATTGGCTACAGGAGAGCAGCGCTTGGTGCTTTATTGGTAGCGCTCGGTCCTATTTAAGTAGTCTCTGTTGCCCGGTTTCTGACATGTATGTTGTTACTGGGGCATATTTTGGAATATGACCAACCAGCCTGAAGGACCCGGTCAATGCGACCTATTAGGCCAGCCGGAAGACCTGCGAGAACGGAACAACAGTGATCAACACAACTGGTGACACAAGCATGATCATCATGGCAGAGGGAACGTCGAACAACACGCAACTGACGAAGCTGATAGTAACAGCCTCGCCTAACCGAGCTTTGATTAAACTAAATTCAATTATTCATCCGTTGATTTAATTAAAAGACCTACCCATGAGCTATTTGGGTAAAACCCATCAATCTCATAGACACGGTATCCGGGGTTGAGCCACGAGTAGGTCGTTACGCTTGGGGCAGCATAAGCCACCGAAATGGGGCGCACGAAATCACTGGCATCATAGAAGATCTCCATTAAGTCGTAATGCCTGTGTCCGAAAAATTGGCCAGCTATGACGCCCTCATATCTATAAATAAATTTGGAAAAAACTTAAACAGTACATAAAGGGCAAAAATGTGCTTTAAGGTTAAAATCAGCCACGTGCTGCATTTATATGGGCTGCATTTATATGGGCTGCATGTTGGACAACAGGGCAACTGGTGTAATTGTCATGTAATGGAAACCTATATAGTGCCACTCAATATCAGAAGCGCTCACCACTAAGGCTGTCAACGGGAACCTGGGCACCCAACCACAGCTGACTACCGGGTAATGAAATCGGTCTTCAGGTACCCGAAATTCCGTAAAAATGCGCGATTATACCTGAAAATATGCCAGAAATATTCCCTTCGGTTCTCGGGTAACGACATTTCGTAAAAATGCGTGATTTTACTCGAACATATGCCAAAAATATTCCATTGGTCATATTGGCCGACTGCCTGGGCAATGAAATCGATTCTTGGGTGCCCGACATTCCGTAAAAATGCGCAATTCTTTACATTTCCTAACAAAATATCCGCACCGACCGCGCGGGTGGACGGGTACCTGGGTCGTCATTGCAACATTTTTTGGAAGAACATAACGAAAACAGGTAAGTCTTCAGGCCCCTTTGGAAGCCAGCAGAGGGAAGAGAAAGCAGCTCCTCCCGAAGAACGAATGGAATTAGTCAGAACTAAATAAACAAAACAGTTTCATGAGATGAAAATTTATTAAATAAAGAAGGCATTACCGAGAGCTTAAACCATTTACCGATTAACTATCTGATAATAGTTCCAACTCCAGGTTTGGAAGCATTCTGAACTTCCAGGTGGAATGTGTCCAACAATATGAACCTAAAATTAGAGATGCCAACACTTGTATGAAAGATATATTTCTCAACCGAAATCTCAAAAGTGCTACTCTAATGTTAATTACAGCTCATAAACTTATTGAGGAGTGTTGCACCACATCAGAAATCAAAGTGTCTGGAAATGTGATGTAATGCATTGAGTGCAATGTAGTGTAACAAAATACTTGGTACCTTTCAATCACCACTATAAGACCCGATTAAATGCTACGCTTTGGCTGCATCAAACACAGTCATCATGAGCATCATTCAATTTAGTAAGTAATGTAATTTATAACTTCTATAGCGCCAGCATCTAATGCACAAGGTATTAACCAATAGTAAGACATCGTCCTCTGGTCTACCGAGGTACCTACGCACCTTGCTTGTCCCCCAGGGTCATCATCACTCGACTAGGTCTTCCGATATCCTCTCCCTTGCTATAGCTCCTGTACTTAGGACAAGTCTTGGTATGTGGGCTTTTCCCAGTCCACAGTTATTCTTTACCTCACGCCGTTTAGGCTTCTCTTCGATCTCGGCTTAAAATCTTTTTATTTACCCTTGACTATCATCCTTAGACTGTCATTCTGTCTCTTCAGACTGACCTTTTGGATTTGACCTGATTTCGGATTTGTTTTGGTGAGCCGTTGGTTGATGACCTGTGCATTATTATGGTGGTGCTATAGAAGTTTTTTAGTCATAGTCATAGTACACTATAAGCACTCAGTTAACTTTCAAATTGTAATTCCTAAATATAAGAATTTGTAGAGGCATGCCTTGATTTGCAAGTTGTTCATAAACTACAGGGGTGCACAACAGTCCAGTGGTTAAGGTGAATTGGATCCAATCTCTCACCCTCCTGATTACTCATTCTAAACTTGTGTTTCAATAGTGAGGCTTAGCAAATATTTATGTTGACTGACCTTAGATGTATTAGGCTTTGGGCATCTTTCAATCAACAAATGAATTGTGCTCTTACAATAAGAAGTTCATTATAATAATCACACTACGGAGGTCATTGGATCATATTATATAAGTTGAGGATAACAATAAACCCTTTAAGTAGTAGCCACCCTATGGGTTGTTGTACTACTTGCTTTTGAGAAACTATATGCTGTGTGCTGCAATCCGAAATTTAGGTAGATATGCTACAAGTAAATCTGGGTTAAGGTCATGACCTTTTCCCTACTAGTTTCTGCCTGCTGCAGGACGTTGACCAGCCAAGAGAGTTGATCAGAAGGATCGGTTGAGTTGAGAAATAACCACCTACCAAGTCAAAACACAATTGGTTAATCATAAGAAAATCACATCTTATACACCTGTCCATTGATACACCTGTCCAATCACTCATTGTCTCACCAATTTATTATAGGGCATAACCGGAAATCGCCCTGGCCGAATATTGGACTATTTGGAAGTATTCGCCTCGGCAAATATTACACTTGCAAAGAGCTAAAAATAACTTTAAAAAAATAAATATTATTTTGGATAAAATAATATTTTTTCATCAAATACATTTAGGACTAACGGACTTACTTATAAGCTATTTTTTAATTGAACAAGAACTTAACATTCCATTGAATTTTCTTTAAAATAATAATCATGTTAATTTATACATTTTAATTTGTTTTGGTTGTATTCCTCAACCAAATCAGTAGTTTTCCCGCTTGAATTGACTCCACCCACTTTGCGGCAAACATTAGAGAGCAAAGATGTCATTGATAACTTCATATTTCAAATTTTATAACAAGGTTTTACATTGTTTTCACAAGTAAAGTTATTAAATGATAAATATATTGCTATAGCCTAGAGTCCACCAATACACCATATGAAAGATATTGCTATCAACTCTTCACTTACCATAGATAGTTCTTCGTAACTGTGCACGTGTCAGGTTAACTATGCTTTGCCTACGGATGGTACTCGCTGCCAGATTTGCCGCTACTACTCGGTTTGTACCCGGATCCGGCAAATAGTTCATCCAAATACTCGGATTCGGTACTCGGTGGAAATTGTCTACTCGGTTATACCCTAATTTATTAGTAAATATAATCCATCCACCCATCAACTGACCTGTCAAACAATGCATCCTCTCATCCACCCATCCATCCATCCATACAAAACCCTTTCATTCATTTATACCTACCCATCCACTCATCTATCTACCCACCTACCCAAAACCTGCCCACCTGAACCCCACCCAAACTAAACTTATTCACCCTAACCCTAACTACCCACCCCTCCATCTATCCATATAAATATACATCAAGCTCATCTATTCACAATTCACCCATTTAAAATTATAAAAATTTTACTTATGTACTACTACTTTTAACATTATGAAAAAATATAATCAATCAATCAATCAATCAATGCAATTTATAATGCTCCCGACCCAGGCCCAGTCAAAAAGGAAAGTCTTGAGAAGTTTATAGAAAGAGCCAGACAGGTCGCGCGGGAGAGAGCGCAGGTCAGATGGGAGGTTGTTCCACACACTAGGACCCACAATTGCAAAAGCTCTATTTTGCCTGGTTGCGGTATGAGCATGTGGAACCACAAAGTCGCCTCTAGAAGCCGAGCAAAGAGATTCGCGACCAGAAGAAGCCGAAGTTAAAGTGAACAGATCCCTAAGATAGACAGGTGCATTGCCCACAACACAGTGCCAGACAATACAGGAGATTCTATATTGAATGCGCTGCCTAACCGGAAGCCAGTGAAGGATGTCCCGCATGTACGTAGAGATGTGGCCAAATTTAGGAACACAACCAATCAAACGAGCTGCAGCCCTTTGAACCCCCTCCAAGGGTTGCAATCGGACCTGAGGAAGCCCACAGAAGAGAGAGGAACAATAATCTAATCGATTGACATCATTGGTGGGCCAGAAATGACACAGGTGGAGAATACAAAGTTAGGGAATTCAGAAGACAGAGAGCCCAAGTTGAGCTTGTTCAGCTGCTGGCAGGTACCAAGCCAAATATATTGAGTTTTCTGCGGATTAAGTCGTATTTGATTTGATGACATCCAGGCAGTTAGGGTATCTGTAGCTTGAGACATTCTTTGGACGGTAGAAGAAGCCTGGGATGATGAGCAATGCACATACGATTGAACATCATCTGCGTAAGAATGGCTCGTAAAAGAACAAGATGTGAGTAGAGACCCGATATCTGCAGTGAAAAGAATGTAGAGAAGAGGTCCAAGGACCGATCCCTGGGGGACACCAAAGGGGGCAGGGCGCCAAGGCGAACGAGATGAGTGAAAGACGTCGAACGCTCGGAGAGAAAAGACTTGATCCAGATAAGTGGAAGGTCTCTTATCCAAAAAGTTACGAAGAGGCGACTCAAGAGGATATCATGATCTACTGAATCGAATGCAGTGCTTACATCATATAAGGTCAGAAGGGTTACTTGGGAGCTGTCCATGGCACCATATATGTCGGAGAGGAGACGAAGTAGGAGGGACTCGGTTGAGTGACCCTTACGAAACCCAGATTGATATGGAGGAAGTAGATAATGTCTACAAACCAGTTCCCTGAGCTGCAGTAGTTGTCGTTCAGTGAGATTATACGAAATCCTGGTTTGACAAGAGTTGTGTAGAACCCACCTCTGTAAGTTATTACAAAAGAAAATATAAATAATTCACTTAAAACAGTAATTAATTTCAAATTATCTAGACCTATTAAGAAGTGACAAAGTCAGTCAATCACTGTTATATTATAGTATGTAGTAAATTAAGATCAGCAAAGAAGCGTTTTACACAAACATATCTATCAATAATATAAATGAACCCAAAAAAATGTCATTAAATCATGAAGTCAACTTTTCAATTACATATGCTAAGAAAGAGACTTTTAATTTTGGTAGGTGGTGATATCGTCAGGGTGTCAAAGAGCCGACCCGCAGGCCATTTCTGGCCCACCAATGATGTTTTCTCAGACTACAAGATTTGTAATTTTTAAGGCTTCATGAGTTTTATTGAAATTGAAATTCTTGAAATTTTATATCGCCCATTTTCCAGCATCTTTTGCTCAGAAGTGCACACGCCTCGACGGCGCCATTGCAGTTGTACTGCAGAGCAATTGAAAGCAAAGAACTTGCTCAAGGTCCCTACACAGTGACTTACGCCTCGAATGAGGGTCGAACCCGCTCACTTAGCGCACACTGAGTGTAGTGTTACGGGCCAACCGCTCAAACCAATCGGCCACACAAGAGTTTATGTGATGTTTGTGACTAAAAACGAAAAGAAATTAGGATTTTTGCAAACTCAATTTCACAATTTGAATGCTAAAAACTACACCATTTCATATTTAGTTCTTCAGTCAATCAGATTTGAAGTGTGCACTAATCGTAATTGCAATTTATAGCTTCTATCTCATTGATGTTTAAAACACAAGGCATCAGCCAGTGGCACATCTAAGCCAAGCTGTGATTAGGTCAGGTGCATTTATCTGACCCAATTTTGCTGCTATTTTTGCATCATTAATAACCATGCTATCTACACAACTGCTTAGATAAAGAGATGCCTTTCCAAAAGAGGCTGCCAAACAACGTCTCTCAGTCTCTTTCTGATGACTTAAATGGTAAACCATTCATTCTGTTCAAACACTTTCTTGGAGAAAGAAACAACCTAAATAAGCTGTTAAAATAGTGGGGAGCTTCTGCGGCCGAGAGTTCGACATAAAAACACACCAAAAGTTCTTCGTATATGTCTAGAAGCGACACTAACCTTAACCCTAAACGACCTTCATGACGCGCTAGATTTTGTGTGGGTTCGGCCGTAGAAGTTTCATCTGTTTTTGGGCCGAAGGTTCGGCCGCAGAAGATTTATCCGTTAAAATAATGGTTGGAATAGAATCGTTTGAACCTGAGGATGGTGTCTGTTGTGTCGCTAGGCAACCAGTGACTCCAGCTGCGGTAGAGACCTTTGTACAGCCATGCAGTCGACTGGTTCAACAATTCAAATGATGGAGGTGGAAAGCTGAAACAAGAAAACACCAACATTCATTACATTCTTCCATCAGTCCATTATCCATGTATTAAAATGTAATTCATCCATCTTCTGCCTCCATGCATACACACTTGCAGCCATTCCACCGTACATCCATGCCTCAAGCATTCATTCATCTTTTCGCCATCCACCCATTTATAACTCCAACCATTCCTGCAATTAAAAATATCTATCCTTACATCCATCCTGCCTCCTCATCCAAACCCTTCATTTCCTTCCCTTTTCCATTCCACAATCCATCCTTCAGCCATCCAACCTTTCCTTCCCACATCCAACAAATCACTTCTGCATACGTCCATCAATACCTCCTTCAATTCAGCCATTCGCCCAGTCACCCATCGACTCCATTGACCCACCCAACCTGACCCAAAAACGGACCAATCAGAAGCACAGACAAACTCCCTCTCGCTGCTTTCCCTTACCTGTTGACTGGTACGCTCTCGTGATTCCCAACAGCCGAATAAACCGCAGTCTTAGGAAAATACTTTAGGAAGAGATTCGTCAGGTATTCAAGACTCCTCAGATGGTCCGTCCGACTCTCGTTCCAGATCATGTGACTTGGCAAGTCGCCCGTCCAGAGAATGTAGTCGAACTGAAATCATAGTTGATCAAAACGCCTATTCTTTCATCATCTGATTGCCTGTATAATCGATCAATGATGACTGATCGAATGTCTGAACATGATCAATTACTCAAGTCACATTTCTCAGCTTCATTAAATAAATAAAAAGGCTGCAATGTGACCATAGCAAATAGTTTATTTAATTTAAATTGATCATGAAGAGGAATCATCTCAAATCGTGCAATGCACTCTACAAGATTAAAATTAAAATGAAGTTCTCTAATGAAATTAAACATTTCCAAAAAACGATGCACCAACTTTCATAGTCTGGGATTATTTAAAAGACTGTTTAATAAAATGCTAATTTTCACCAATTATTTTCTATTTCAATATTTAATTTCAATTTTTTAAAGTTTAATTGCAAATGATGCACCTACTTGTGTAGACTGAGACAAATTCTGAAACAAATGTTCCAGGGTCCAAGTTGGAATGTCACACATTCGATAGTCGCCCCATTTTCCGGCAGGTTCACCTTCTAAAAGTCAAAACACAGATGCACTTTCATTCAAGGAATTCTAAACACCATCATCAGAATAATTTATTATTTTATTTTTGGGGGGCAGTTAATAACACCTGAAACAAATGGAAACATAATTCCGACAAGTCAAAGGTTCTGTGGTTGTAAGATTATTGTCTGACCTTAACTTACCTTCTTACCTTAACTTACCTCATCTCACTTTGTTTTACCTTACCTTAACTTACCTTGTTTGACCTTAACTTACATTGTCTCACCTTAAACAACTTTGTCTCACCTTAACTTACCCTTGTCTTACCTAGCCCTGCCTAACTTAAATTGCTGTAGCTTTGAAACTCACTTGGTTCTCCACCGTGGCAACAGAGTGGTTTCCCGCACTCAGCATTTGAACCAGGCTTGTATTGGAAGTCCACGTGGATATCACTCAGATGGAGAACACGGAGTTTTGGCGATCCAGGCTGAAGAAAAAAATGTGAAAAATTATATCAATTGCATATTAAACTATCATCATTAATACTAACAATCAATCAATCAAAACAAAATCCAGCAATCAATTAACAGTCAATCAAGAAAGCAATTTATGCATTTCATATTCAATCCAATGTAAGGGCAATCTCTCACGAGACAAAAATCATCCGTCAATCAATTCATTAATTTTTCATTCATAGCGTAATATGAAGCTCATCCTCAACATCTCGCATGGTGGCTGAACGGCTAGAGCGGTCGGCCCGTAACACTCGGTGCGTGCTGAGTTAGAGGTTTGTCCCTCATCTGATGTGTCAGTCACTGTGCAGGGACCTTGAGCATGTCCTTCGTGCACAATTGCTCTGCAGAGCACTTCTGAGCAAAAAAGATGTTGGAAGAAGGGCGATATCAAATTTAAGAATAAATAAATTAAATAAAAACATACATCAGATTTCAAAGAATGTCAATATCTACTCAGAATCAGTTCAATCCCAACATCAGCAAAAAGATAAGTGTTATCATATTGAAGTGGCAATCCTGGCCAGAAAGTCAATCAGATCGAGGGAGTCAACTCCGCATCAAAGCTCCAACTGCTGATATTCCACACCCCCATAAGATTAAAGTTCTTAGTCATCAGTCCACAATAACAATAAGGATCATGGTGCTATAGAAGCTATTTAAAACCATAAAAAAATCTGACCTTTGGCGGTTTCCATGGCGTAATTGGAGGTTTTGGAATGTTTGGAAACGTGACATTCCACTCCAGCTTCTGACCTGGCTCCCCACTGCACTTGGTGTCGAGAATCACGCCACAGATGTAGTCACCAGATGCAGTCTGGCTGTTCAGATTGGACAAGACATACAGTACCTCCTCCTGAAATAGAATGATGATCAATAAAGCATAACATTATAATCAGGTCACAGAGGTCAGGACAAATCAGATCAAGAAGTCTACCCAGAGGTGCTCTCAGCCCAACCATGGCGAAAGAAATCAGTCTAAACCAACTTGTAAAACAAACGTGAAATACTGCTTGGCAACAGTGGCATCTCAAAGGGAAGTGTGTTCCAGGTGGAAGGGCCAACAACCGAGAAGGCATGGCGCTGCTTGGTCGGGGAGCTTGCATCAGAAACTCATCACCAGACGAAGAATGAAGAGCTCAAAAGCCAGCTAAAGATGAAACAAGACAGCAGAGCTCTGCAGGTAGGCAGAGGCAGAGCCAAGAAGGCATTGCCAGACCAGCAATGTTATTGTATAGCTGATGAGATGTGAGACTGGAAGCCAGTGCAAAGAATCAAGTATCAAGTCCAACAAAATAGCAATAAGACATCATCTACCAATTCTAAATTAACAGGTAACCATTTGATCTATGTGTTCCCTTGGAGGCAATGTTACCTTGGCACAATGGGTTTCATATGTCATCTTGGACATTCATATAACCTTGGAGACCAAGTGACCATATGTCATCACACAGACAAGTCGATATTAGAGATACGCATGCCACCTAGGAGACCATATATCACCTAGGACACCATATATCACCTAGGAGACCATATATCACCTTGGAGACTATATATAATGTTGCTAAAAGATCAATATGATACATTTACCAGTTTGTTATTAATTCTACTATTATTGATCACTGTCATCCATGTAAATATTTCTGCATCATTGTCAGATTGTGCTATTTCTAAATAACCGAATATCTGTATATATGTCTACACCTTATATTGATCAACAGCTCCTTGACAGACGTCTGGCTTCTGTATTTTAAACATATTACAGAGTTTCGTTGCCAGTCGTCCGATTTCTGACTGACTCGTCCCTTGCTTCATAAACTCCTGGAGAAATGCAATACCCACTCGACACATTACACAGTCTGCCTTGAACTGAATGCTTGAACGCAGTGAGGCAAGCTCCTTTTTCAATCGAAGCAATTTCGGTGCAACATCCGAATTGCTCATGTGAAATATTTCTCTGATGTGCTCTGCTTGCAAGGCGTCCATTTCGAGCAGCCAAGTCGATTCCTTATTGTGCCTTTTGGCTTCATTGCTGAACCTGCTTACAACATGATCGAAATCAAGTTCTCCATTAGGTGGAAGCACTTTGGCAAAACATAGGCTATAGCAGTGAATTATAAAAACTATTGTAAATATGACTGAAAACATGGCACCGATAAACAATGGTCGATTCTTCTACGACATATACCAATGTTCGGTCATATAGTAGTCAAAATGCGTCTTTGGCCGCTACTTATCCGCATGATCACCAGCGATTCGACAAAAGTTGTTTCAGAAATTATTTCACAAATTGTAGCAGTTCCCAAACTAGCCCATTCGATGTAGGTCACACGTAGTTGCTTACAACTTCAACGACGATCGTGTACTAAAATCGACTGTAAAACCTTTTCATCTGGTCGTAAAACTATTAAAATCATCTCGATAAACCATCAGAAAACGACTACTTCCCACGTGATTTAACCAAAAAAAGACAGTACAGAGTTGAACTTCAGCAGCTTTGACGACCACGCGAGTCACAGGCTCCGACTCGCAGCCAGCTCCCGACTTCATGCATATAATCGAAATTACAATGACCTCAGCAGTCGAGCTCTGCAATGCCGAAAAATAATGCCCAAAGGCTATGTTCAACAAGGTGGTCGATCATGAGACGGAATTGAGAATTAAAGATTACGGAAACGTTTTGTACAACTTCCTAATGTACGGTTTGTTTACTTAAAGTTGAGGGTACCCGACTAGGCAACAGCTAAGTTAAACAGCTGAGTAAATAGACACTACACGGCCGAGGACTAAAACATAGAGATTCTTTGACATAGAATCAAGGAGGCAAGGACCAAGAATACACTAACCTCCTGGCATCTCAACTCAAGGACTAGATTACTAATCTAGAGTCCTTAATTGTCACTCCTTGACAAAGAACTTACAAGACTAGTGTCACAACGCTAGTCTTGATCAATTAACCCTTTCCCAGCGCACTACATGTAAATTAGGCTAAGTACACAGGTTGCAGATAGGTATTGCGCACATGACCTGTCAATAAAAGTACCAGCACGAGATAACACTTCTCTTTATCGGGGACTCAACACGATTAAAATGTGGGCCGTATACATCACGACCAATATATATTTACTTCAACGCGTCCTATATAGCCTCAACTGTGCTCGATGTAATTTAATTAGACAAATACAGCTAGGCTACTTACTTTCTATTTATCAATTAATTTGACTGTAACTCGCGCTGTCTGTTTGAGATGGTGACAATTGAGCAGTAGTCCAAGGCCTAATGTCCCCACGTATACGGGGCACATGATCTTACTTTTCTGGCAAAATTTCTGCATTTGACCACAAAATGCTTTTCATTTCACATATTATTTCTTCTTATAGTTATTATTTTTCGAAATCATAATCAGTAAACAGTAGGCCTACTGCATTGATTAGGCCTAGCCTACGCGTCTAAACAAGACGCGTTACAAGAAAGTTTACTATTGCAATAATTTGAACTATGGCATAGTAATAATTATTACTAATTAATGGAGGCCCTATAAGCTGGGACGCAGCGCTTGAGGAACCGTGATCGAGACCCGTATCCCCTAAGGGCCAAGGCTGACTTTTTTCCTTCTTTCGCTAGGCGGCGACGATTGTTAAAAATGATATGTATAGCATAATGGACGCCCTGCGTGGCTGCCAGAGGTGGCGATCTCGTCTGACAAGTGGGGGGGGGGGGAACTGCTACCCCATTGAGAGGGGCAAGAAATGGTGGGGTACAAATGTATAACGTGTCCCCCTCTCTGTAAAAGGTGGGGACCTCGATCCCTCTGGAAATCGGACAACGCCTCTTAGATCACTTGGTATTAATGAACAACTCAAAGAAATTTTGAAGGAAATTCTTCTTATAACATTAATTTGGACCCGGGAACCCTCGAGCTGAGATTGATACGTTAGAGTCTATGACTGCCATCTTTGACATGATTCATTGCAATTATAGGCCATGCATTAAAATTTTGTTCTATGAAATCCCTTGTTTCAATTACTTTGAATTTAATATAGACAAACTAAAATTCATTTAATTGCTGAATGAGTGTGACAAGTAAATTATCTGCGGAAAAGCTGTGGCTGTTAATTATCGTCTTGTTTATCTGAGAACTTAAACTTTGGAATTTCTAAATATTTTACATTCGTAAACATGTTTGTTTTCGGGGACACGTGGTACTAAAAACAAAACGACACGAAAACTTCCGGCCGTTGTTTCGAAGATGGCGGACTCGACGAACGCAGAACTGCGCCAAGAAAACGATACAGACAGTTCCCTACGCTACCGAAAAACACAGAATTCGAGTCCTAGCCTAACCACCGAATCGCGAAATGTTGATCTTAGCTCAGACAGAACACCGTCCTTTGTCCAGCCGCCGGTCAGTCTTAAAAGTCCAACAGACGGCCGCAGCGAGACAGCGTCTGGGGCTGTGGAGTGTTCGACGCGCGAATACGCACAGGCGTTTCGCCAGTGGTTGTGGGAGTATCAGTGGTGGGCGCAGATGTCAATGATGTATACGCTTCCAATGTATCCAATGAACTATATGGCTATGCCATCTCTGGTAATGAATCAACAACCGACTGTTATTAACGCGGGATTAGGGGCTGCTAACCCTTCCGTCACAACACCCGCCGAACAAGCGGCTGGCCCGGGCCCTGTCGCTCAACCACTGCTGGTTAACGGTCTTAACCAACAACCAGTGAGAGGTACGCAGCCGTTTTCACAAGTGTTTTCATTTATGTGATTCACATCGCCACATACCATGGAGATACCTAAATATTTGTTGGGGTGAGAAACCATTGTGGAACTTCTTGAAGTTCTGCAGTTGCTCTGACCTGTGCAATGTAAGTTCTAATAGATTGCGGGATTGCTTTTCTAAGCCGTTCATTTGCTTTTGTACTTTTTAATTCTAATACTGTTAGTTACAGTGTCAGCCAGCCAAATGAACAGTGGTTCTCAACCTGTGCATCGCAACCCCAACAGTTGCCTCGAGATTTGCCAGAAGTCAGCTGGGACCTGAAGAAATAAAAAGATTATCTGCCTAGTTTCTTAATATTTAATTTTATGAGCTCTCTTTTGATTGCAACACTGATTTCTGCATTATGACGACTTTAAATAGATTTTTACTTATTTTATGATATATGACTTGTTCGATTGATGGCATCAGCAAACTTAGTTTAATTATTGCCATTGTCATGTTGAAGTTCTAGGTTCACTTTTACTTCTTATAATAAAACAATATCCGGTTTGCTAAAGAGCTATGATGTCAGCCAATGTTACGATTAATAAAGAGCACCAGAGGTCTATAGCCAGGCAACTTCAATTGGACATGGTTCCAGACTAACAGGTCAGCTTTGAACAGTTGTGTTTCTTCGGAATTGTAATTTTGTTGCACTGTGGTTCATACTTTATGACGAAATGCTGTTATGTGTCATGTGTATGGATTAATGGTAAGAAGTTGAATGCATCATGATGGTAAAAAATGTGTTTAAGGTGAGTAACCCAAGGAATTGTATTGTTAGGGTCTCCACAACTTTGATAATATTATCAAGAGTCGTGGCACTAAACAGGTTGAGAACCACTGAACTAGGGGGACATGAGGTGTATGCTAAATTTTGGATATTTATTGAGGCTTTGAAAATGTTTTCTGCATCCTACAGTTTTCATCACACGCTGTGTCCTTCACAGTTTATAAACGACCTTTGTTTCTTTTGTATTGAAATAACGATAAGGGTTTTTGAGATCAAAAACAGTATCAGACGTCTTAATTGACACCTACCCATACTCATGCTCTACTAACTTCTTACATCCCTCCTCATTGCCTGCGATCATCAAGTGCAGGTCTTTTAGCCGAGCCATGATGCAGAACGGTTACATTTATCGGCGAGAGTGAGCTGGAAGTGCAAATTATGTAATGTGGACTTATTCCATGCCTCTGCTCCTAAGGAATGGAATCGACTGCCACTCGCTCTTCATAGCTCAAATTCACCTCCTTCGAAAAGCAACTCAAAACTCACTATTTCTGCTTGGCTTTCAAGGATTTGGAAAACGAAATGCATCTTCTCCTGGAGACTCAGATTCACATTTCTTTGTGACCTTGCGTGCATTGCAAATTCATTTAATAAATGATAAATAATGTCTAAAAATGTTACATTACATTGCACTACAGTAGCTTTGTTTTGATTGAATTTGCACTGTAGGTAAGGAGTGTCGTTTGCCAGCACTGTGGAAGCGCGTCGTTGCAGAATTCATTGACTTCTTTCTACTGTTTGTCATGAAGCTGGCTGCGTCAATTATGGTAGTTGAATATCTTGGTCTGCTGTAAGTTATATTATGGAGGATTTTGTTTCTGATGTATCAATCTATCAAATAATTAAGACTCGTGTCATTGAATCATAGTTTTCTGGACATTTTGTTATGACATGTTTCCACCCATGTTCCCTCTAAGCTGAGTGCATTTGCACACACACACATGCACACACAAACACACACAAACAAACACAAACACACACAAACAAACACACACACACAAACACATGCAAACACACACAAACACACACAAACACACACGCATACACACAAACACACACAAACACAAACACACACACACAAACACACACAAACACATGCAAACACACACAAACACAAACACACACAAACACACACAAACACACGCAAACACAAACACACACACACACCCACACACACAAACACAAACACACACAAACACACGCAAACACACACAAACACGCACACACACACACAAACACACGCAATCACACGCAAACACAAACACACACAAACAAACACACACACACAAACACATGCAAACACACACAAACACACACGCATACACACAAACACACACAAACACAAACACACACACACAAACACACACAAACACATGCAAACATACACAAACACACACAAACACACACAAACACACGCAAACACAAACACACAAACACACACACACACACCCACACACACAAACACACACAAACACACACAAACACACGCAAACACACACAAACACGCACACACACACACAAATACACACAAACACACGCAAACACACGCAATCACACGCAAACACACACAAGCCCAAACACACACACACAAACACACACGCACACACAAACACACACAAACACACACAAACACACACACACAAACACACACAAACACAAACACACGCAAACACAAACACACACAAACACACACACACACACACAAACACACGCAAACACACATGCACACACAAACACACACAAACACACACAAACACACACACACAAACACACACAAACACAAACACACGCAAACACACACGCACACACAAACACACACACGCAAACACACACAAACACAAACAGACGCAAACACAAACACACACAAACACACACACAAACACACACAGGCCGTAATGTCTGAAACACACTTCGAGATCGATGAGTGAAACTACAGACAAGAACTTCATATCATCACTGATATATTGCTATTACTTGTCATTAGAACACAGATTTCAATGTAACTCTGTCAGGACATTAATTGAAAATTAGTTCAGCTATAAGAGAAGATGCTTTTTTGGTTGTGGGCAGGGATGTGGTCTCGAGACCGTGGTCTTGGTCTTGAGACCGAAAAACTGCGGTCTTGGTCTCGAATGCATCGGTCTTGGTCTTGATCTCGGACCATCGGTCTTGGTCTTGGACCATCGATCTTGGTCTTGAACCATCGGTCTTGGTTTTGGTCTCAACTGCGTTGGTCTAGGTCTTGGTCTTAAAGGAACGATCTTGGGATTCGTCTCCGTCTTAGGTTAGCGTTCCGGGTCATTTGCCGTATCAGAGCAATTTCTTTGATATTTGTCGGTTATGTTAGATTATTAGAGACACCGGATGTAGGCCTGCACCATTCAAACCAAAGATTTTAACAAGAACAAAGATGAACTACTGACGTCAAAACTGCGAATGTAGGGTGCGTGATGCATGCTTGTCTATCGAGAAGCAATACAATGAAATTTTCCTATACCTGCGGGTTAAATTAAATCATTTCAAAGTTGTTTTATGCGAAAATTGTCATGATGAAAAATCATGTAAAAATTTTATTGGTAGTACTTTATTCTATCAATGGATATTTGGCCAGGAATTGGCATCAGAGTAAGTCAAAACTTTGCAGCACACCATTCGACGGACATACTTTATTGAAATTTCGCTTGCCGTGACTGCTAGTTAGCGTGGGCTTACGCTATAGATCTCTTCGACGCGTCATTTGACCTAATTTTCTTCATTTAGGTCGCACATGCATAAGTTCAGCATGTAGGGCAAAACGCGAGAAGAGTTCGGGAATACACTCGTCATTTATTTACCAAGATATTCTTTATTATGAATTTAGTTCCTATTACTTACATTTGAGTAATGAAGTTAGAGATTGTTACCTAACTTTCTAGTAGGACAGAATTTTAAATTATAATGACATGTAGATTAAAACGACTTTAAACTTATGGGTTTTAACCCAGCAGAGATAGGAAAATTTCGTTGTATTGCTTCTCAATAGACCAGAAGCCCTTGCGGTTTTACCAGCATGCATCACGTGCCCTACAATCGCGCTGCGCCAAGCCAATTTTCTGTAAGTGGGCCATCTTCCTCCCTGTTAAAATCTTTGATTCAAACGGAACGTTAATCTACTTGTTCAGATGTCTTATTTAGAACCTATCGTGTACTGTAAGTAATTTATAGTGTGGTAATCTCAGGCCAAAGCCAAGGGCTGAACCCACAAAAGTTTAGACTGGCCGATAAAACTGTTTCCTGGACCATTATTAAGATTAGTATTCTTCAGCAATAAAATGAATGTTTTAAGCGTGGTATTCTGTTTTAGCGTCTTAATAAATTGAATTGTTTATAAAAAAGAGTCTTGGTCTTGGTCTCAGACCACTTGGTCTTGGTCTTGGTCTCGGACCACCCGGTCTTGGTCTTGGACCTCTTGGTCTTGGGCTCGGTCTTGGTCTCGAGGTTTTGTCTCGTGCCCAACACTGGTTGTGGGTCCTTTCCATCTGGAATTACATCCCACTTCTGCCCTCTTCACTTGTTATCCATCATCCCTCAGTGTTTTACAGGTTCCTCTTGAAAGTCTTTTTTTCTTCTGGGCTGGGAGCGCTCCTGAGTAGGTTTAGGTGGCGCTATATAAATTCACGGAATGAATAGTTAATGTTATAATGTAAATGTTGAATGACTTTGACTGCTTGATATCTTGCAGCGACATGGACAAGTACGACATCGACCAGTTGCTCGCTCAAGACTGGGACTCGACCATGGCACTGTCCTTCACCTCTGACCTCATCGCCATGGAGATCATCAACAGGGTCTTCATCTGCCTGTTCGAGGTATTGTCATCATCGTCGTTGTCATCATCATCATCATCAATGACCGTGATGACATCATCATTGTAGATATCATCATCATCAATGATCCTTATCCAATTGTTGCCTTTTAGCAAAACAATCCGTATTCAGCCATCTCTTTGAGAAGTGCATAATTAATCTTGAAGAGGCGCCTTAATGGTTTTAGTAGCAACCGTAAAGAAAGCGGCAATCTAGAATGGAATTAAAGTGATGTATTCTTGCATTTGGTTTTTCTGTTTGGAATAAACCAAATTACCTGGAATGACAGAGCCAACTGTTATTCTAACATTTCCCGAACTGTGCTTCATGGAACCCTAGAGTTCCATAAGGTGAAGACAATGGTTCCCATGAAAACTTTCAGTGTGAATAAATTTTTCATAGGAGGCTTTTTAATTTTCATTTGTGTATAACTTTATATGAAAGATAATTCATTTGTCATTGTTATTGATATTTGTGTAAATTATTTTAATGTAATCAAGGTCTAAACCTATAATTGTCTGCATTCCCAAGCATTTGTACCAATGTGCAACAGAATATGTTTACTTTGGACAGGGCTTCCACCAAAAGAATTTAAGTTCAAACGGGTTCCACGTCCATAGAAGATTGGGAAATGCTGTGTTATTCATTAGATTAACTGTGGACAGAGAGAGAGAGAGAGAGAGGCCAAAATGAGATGTTTTGATCATGTGATGAGAAGAAAGGATGAAAGCTACATTAAAAGAATTATGAGATTGGATGTCAACGAACGACAGAAGAAGATATGGGAAAATATGATTCAAGACTCTAAAATTGAAAAAAGAAAGACATCCGTGACAGAGTCAATTGGAGAAGAAGGATTCGTGTGGCTGATCGCTCTCTAGGCTTAGAGGAGAAACAGCGTCTCTTCTTGCTAATGCTTTGTTTCATCTACATATGCGGTTGCTTGTTTTCAGACGCTGTGTCTTCGTAGGGGGTTTACAGGGAGCATCGGTGGAACGACGCCCGGAAAATACATGATGAGGCTGAGAGTGATCTCGTGCCAGGGGGTCGCCCAACTGGCGGACAACAGAATTCTTGTCATTCCAGGCGACGACATTGGATTCTGGAAGTGAGTTGACTTGTGCTGTTGGAATGATAGAGTAGGGTTTTCCAGGTATGTGTTGTGGGAATGGTGCTGTGGGGTTTTCCTGGTATGTGCTCTTGGAATGATGTAGTGGGTTTTCCAGGTATGTACTGTTAGTTGAATAAGTTTTCCAGGTTTGTACTGCTGGAATGGTGGAATGGGGTTTCCAGGTATTTACTGTTGTTATGGTGCAGTGGGGTTCTCCTGAAATGTTCTGTTGGAATGATGGAATTGGGTTTTCCAGATATGTACTGTTGGAATGATGGAACGAGGTTTCCCAGATATGTGCTGTCAGAATGACCAGTGTATTCCAGGTATGGCAAGACAGTTTCTTATTAAAATACCAGTCATTGTTGTATTGCATCTGTGAATTTATATAGTGCTTTAACTGCTTTTACAGTATATGCACAATCGAGAGATCCTGCATGCTGACGCACTAACCCGTTGTGGTTTGTTTTATCACCCAAATGCTATACAAATGGACTCATTTCTATATCACGTTGTCACCTTGTGCTGTTCTTTCTTTGAAATCTAGCAGCCGCCATGACCAATCATCTCCAGTTTTTTCTGTCCGAAGTTGCATCTTGTAATTCCTCCAGGCTCATTTCAGTTTTTTCATGTATTACATCCATCCATTTTTTCCTTGGGCACCCTCTTTTCTTCCTTCCTCCTCCACATGCCAGCATTATTTCTTTTTCCATTCTATCGCATAACATGTCCGAAAAACCCTAGCTTCCTTCTCAACGCTGTTTGTTATATAAACGTCTCATCATTCTCGATTGCAATCTTCCTGCGCACTTCTTCGTTTGTCTTCTTCTCCGTCCATGATATTCTCTGCATCTTCCTCCATATCCACATTTCGCATGCATTGATTTTCTTCTGCATGTTCTTTGTCATTGTCCATGTCTCACAGCCATATAGTACTGTAGGAAAGATCATTGCTCTCACTAATCTTTTTTTTGTGTCTATTCTCACATGTTTGTCTTTCCATATCTTTTCCAGTCCGTTCATTGCAGCTTTTCCTATCGCCACCCTTCTCTTTATTTGCGAGTCACATTTTCCCTCTTTTTCTATTAATGATCCCAGGAACGTGAAGCTTGTTACCACCTCTATTTTCTCTTCGTCTATCTAGAAACTGTCTCAATCAGCTGTTGTCATTATCTTTGTCTTCTTTAAGTTGAAGTATATGCCTGCCTTCTCACTTTCTCTCTTCAGTCTTCTTATCAGATTTTCCAGATCTGCTTTCTTCCCTGCCCGTAGTGTTGTGTCATCCGCATATCTCAGATTATTCAATGTCCTTCCTGCTATCTTTACTCCTTCAGTTGCCTCTTCCATTTCTGCTCTCTTCATTATCCTTTCTGCATGCAGGTTGAAAAGAAATGAGGACAGAATGCACCCTTGCCTCACCCCTTTCTTGATTTTAAATTTGTCTTTGTCTCCAAATTCTGTTCTTATCACCACTTTCTGGTCTTTGTACAATCCCTTTAGTAGTTGTATCAAATGTTTTGGTATACCCATTTCTATTAGAGTTTTCCACATCAGTTCATGGTTAATGCAGTCAAATCAATGCTATTGTCCTGTAATTTTCACACTCTCTTGCATCTCCTTTCTTAAATAAAGGGATAAATATTGATCTCTTCCATTCCTCTGGCCACTCTCCGGTTTTCCATATATTATTGCATATTTTTGTTATTGTCTTTATCATTGCATCATCTCCCGCTTTTATCAGTTCTACCATCCTGACCTGGCGTTTTGTTGTCCTTCAGTTGTTTGATTGCCCATTCCACCTCTGTTTCCATAACCACCGGTTCCTTTTCGTGTTCTGTTATATCGTTTTGCTCTATTTTTACTCTCTTGTTTTCGCTGTACAGTTCCTCCGTGTAGTCCTTCCATCTTTCCTTCATCCCCTCTTCATCACCAATTACGTTTCCATCTCCTGACTTCAGTGAGCCCATTCTAGGCGTAAATTTTCTTGTTATTGCCTTCACTTTTGAGAACATTTCTTTCGTTCTCCCTTTCTTTCCTTCTTCCACCATTTTCCTGCACATTTCATTTATTTTAATGTTTTTCTTTATCTTTCCGTGCTTGCTTTTGGAAGGCACTGTTCATTTCTTTTACTTTGTCTTTGTTTCCTGTGCTTTTTGTAGCTTTCCTTTCTCCTGCTATACTGATAGCTTGTAGCGATAGCCATGGTGTTGTTGTGAATTTCTACTTCTTTGGGATGTGTTTCTCTGCAACTTCCAATTCATCTTCTCCCACAGGTTGTTTGTGTCCTCCTCTACCTCCATCACATCCCTCTCCAGTACCTCGAACCTATTCTTTATTTCCATTCGGTATTCCGGGGTGATGCCTTTGCAGTCGTATGTGGTCATTCTTTCTCCTTTTTTTAGTTTCTTCAGTTTCGTTTGTAATGTTGCCATTAATAGTTTGTGATCAGTTCCACAATCCGCTCCTGGTTTCGTTTTTACATCTCTGATTGTGCTTTTCCATCTTTTATTTATCAATATGTAGTCAATCCTGTATTTCCCATCTGGTGACGTCCATGTGTATAGTCTTCTTTTTGGTTGTTCGAACCATGTGTTCATAATTCTCATGTTGTTGCCTTCACAGAACTCTATCAGTCTTTCACCTGCATCATTTTGCTCCCCTAGGCCATAGTTGCCCATCGTGTCCCCTTCTCCTCCCGTGCGCTTTCCCACTTTCTATATAGTGATTGTAATGCCTATTGTTTGCTTTCTCTTTACTCCCAACTATTCTGAGGAGAAGATATCTGTTTCGTAATTGCTTATTATGATTATTTTGTTATTGAACATTCTTTGATTGTTCTTATTATGATATTCCCACTGTGCGTTTTGAAGTGGTTCAATGAAGTACATACTTGCTTGCTTCTTTACTCTTCTCTCTTATTTCCTTTTTTACCCGAAGCAGCCTCAGATTGTTGCCTTTTGATTATATGCACTGATTTTATTCAGTTAGTTTTATCAATGGATTTTGTTTCTTTTCCAGCGCTTTGTTGCGGTCGGTGATAAAGAATTTTTCGATGGTTTTCTTCTTTCCGGTTTGCTTCACCGTCTTCTTCTTCCCTAACAGTCGGACCGCTTACGACATCGCTTCGTCCAGCATTGTAGTAGAAGTCACGCCTCAGGACGCCTGGGCTTGGCCTCGCAGATAGAGGCCGACGGTCGTTGATGTCCCATGTTCTGGCCTCATAGATGACGGCTGATGCCAGCCGTCGTCCTATGGAAGGTTAACATTTAGTGAAGAAAATCGTCAGATGTGCGGAAACTTTGTTTAATTTGAGACATGTTATTTTGACGTTATTTTGATGTTATATCTAGTAACTGCACTACTCCAGAAACTCACTATGACATGCTCCTTTTATAAGAGGAACGTTTGTATAGCACTAGTGTAAATTCTGCATGAGGGCAAAAGACATGCTCCATCTATATAAGAGGAATGTTTGTATAAATTCTAGTGTAAAATCTGCATTAGGGCAAAAGACATGTTCTATTTATATAACAGGAATGTTTGTATAGCACTAGTGTAAATTCATCATGAGGGCACAAATGTTACTTAGAACGTTAATGTCCCATTGAATGTGCTCTTGCTCCTCTTAACATATTTTCAATTGAATAAATTTGTGCAATATGTTTTTATTATGGTATTATAGATGATTTTATAGCAGTAATAATTAGGGCTGTGGAAATTAATGATTAATTAATCGTTAATTTATTTTAATGATTAAATTTGTGTTTAACGAGTAATCATTTCGATTTTTCTAGCCATCACTAACATGTACTGGAAATCTGGAAAACATCAATAAAATCAGTGAACGTTGCAACATGGCGGCGGATAGTAATCGAGCTATTAAATATAAACATATTATCAGGTCAATTGCATGAACATTTTGGATTTAATTTTTTTATTGGCTAATGGAAATAGCGGAAATGATGATGTTTAATGCATTCATTGCAACAAATTTTGTTTGTATGCCATGGATCTAACTCTTCAGTGTGAGCAAGAAAATTGCATGTGTTATTTCCGGTTTGTAACTAATTTCAGTAACTGAGAATTTTAATTGAAATGTCATTAATTTATCTGACAGATGTATAATCAAATTTGTGTGGGATTTAATCAAAGTTAACTATTAATTAATAGTTAATTTTTCAAAAGGTAACTATTAAAGTTAAATTAATTGTCACCAGCCCTAGTAATAATTATATAGGCTTGTTTTGGTGACCTCTATTGAGTCTTCACTCTTCTTTGCATGGCGTATTCGTCGTACCTTTCGTATGCACTTCTAATAAGCAGAACCGAATCTTGTCAGAGCTTTTCCCCTCGCTCTGGTATGAGCTCTCATTGATGCTGTTGCTACCCGATGTCCTCTCTGACTCTTATGCTCACCTCAAAACTGATTTTCAGCCGTGATGAAGTCGGGAGCACTCCTTGAAGGGGTGCCATAAGGATCTTTTTTATGTTCTGGTTCAGTGTGTCCTAGTCTTTTTTGGCAGAACCCCATCCAAGATTAAACACATATTATTCTGTTATTATTATTATTATTAAACGGACGATTTCTAAAGCACCGTAACGCAGCCATGCTGCTACAAGGGTGCTTTACAATGACACGATCAGAGATGTTGTGAATGCAAACACTTGAGAATCCAGAGAATTATAGGCTTAGGCCAAGATTAGGTTATTAATAACGCAGCTGTCAATGACAATAACATGAATTCTCTTTTGTATCAAGTTAGACACATGTTAAGCAAAAGTCCTCCATTTGTTTACACCGACAGTTTTCCGTGGAAGCCTTGTCTTCACCTCATGGAACCCTTGGGTTCTGCAGAACACACATTGGGAAACACTGTTCTAGTTAATGTTGTTGGTTCATACAGATATAAATACAGTCATGTTTTAAAAGCTTTTTGAGTTAAAATATCTATATTCTCAGAGATCCGTTGTGCTGACTTTAGAAACCACGATATACTGATTATTAGCAGAAAGTAGTTAAATGTAAAATGTGTTCTTGACATCCACAGAAATATTTTGCAAGCGGTAGATCCATGTAGTAAATAATCATTTGTGAAGTAAGCATCTGCTTAACAGGCGCCCAACTTGGGGAATTTCATCACTGAGATCTTCAACATTAGTCACACAAAGTGCAACAGACACAATGTTATCATAATTAATTCAAGAAAGACTTGTTTTGGCATAAATGCCTGTCATAGCAGTAAGTGAATGGTCTATCTATAGTTAAAAAATGTTCTGCCTAAACGCTGTCCCACAGTTTCATCAACTGCCGAGCTGTAAAAACGGATGGGCTTTAAACGGACAGTCGGACATGTTGCTAAGTTAATAGGGACCGTTCACATATTATATAACGCATAAAATCCCAATTTTTGACCCACCCTCCTACCCCTAATAACGTTATATAACATCAGCTGTGACCCCACCACCCCTATATTATATAACATATATGCTACCCTATCCCACCCCAACCTATAAGCACGTTAAAAGACATACAATCGACATAACTGTATTGCACAATTTGACTCTTTTATAACAATATGATGTTAGTTAGCACTTTAATAGTAGTGATTCAACTGATATTGCCTTTATCCAATTCAAGAACTGCAGTAAAAATCATCATGTGCCCAATTAGCTATGTAACAAAAGCTACCTAAAAATTGCGTACTCTCTCTTTGCCAATGATGATTAGACCGGATGTATAGAGCTCCTCTGCATCTTAACAATCGGACTTTTAATGGCACTAAATTCACTTGTATTAATTACGGTAACTAATTGGGTAGTCGACGATTGTCATCATGTATCTATATGTAAGCCTACTATAATACAGCATGATAATACATGGTAGTGACGTACATCCTATTTAAAAACCCCGTTTCAGTTTCCCTCCTGTTTTACACTAGAAATGAGCATTATAGTAACACACAGAATGAGTTGGTTTAATATTGCACTATCAGGTATTTATCGATATAGGTTCACGGTATAACGCTACCTATTTAATAGCGTATGATGTATACAGAGTGCGTACTACAACTACAATTGGGTATTTAAGCAAACATAAACTATTTACACATACTATAGAAAATGAAATCAAACATCATGATAATACCTACCAAAATAATTATTTCAATGAATTAATTTTAATTTAAACCAGAATCAAAACAAAGCACACAGGATTGAATTTTAGAGCGTTTAAAGCTATGCACATAAAATTGCTAAAATTGTACACAGCAAATTGTTAAAAGTGGATTTATAAAATAATAACTAAGAACGTCAAATCAATTCGCCAGGTGGCAGCCTGGCGAATTGTGCAACCATGCAATATGACCACAATTGGCCCCCCTTCCGGATCCTCGGCCTCTCTTGGCCATCTGACGGAAAAACCTAGAGCCGCCACTGTACCCAGCTGACCGACTGTGCAAACGTATAGCTCCCAAACCATCCATGCATTGATGACGGTAAAAAAGAAGAAAAGGTGTGGCGCTCCTGGCGAATGAGAAGGAAATTTTTGGGATAGTAGTCCAGAGACAGGTTTTTGGCCTGGAGACCTGGAAGACGGCGTCCGCGACTGCATGTCTCAGGTGTCCCCGAGCTAACGGTGAAGGTTTCGAGTGAATAGCTCTAAAACTGTGCAAATGCATCGCAGGACAGAGGGAGACAGACAAACAGACAGACAGAATTCTCTCTTCACTTATATAAATAGAAGAACATGTGCAAAATTAATACTATCCATGAGCAAAGGTTTGCCTTCGATAAGAGTCTCCTCGCAAACCAACACGAAACAGCCATCAAATACGTAATTAACTTTCTCCACCAAGTGGCCAGTGGTGCAAAACCGACCGTTGCAACTATTACGGTCACATATAGGCCCTAGGCCTAATCAATCACCGCCATAGGCCTGCTGCTTAACTGAAGATGCGATGTCCTTACTTCAACGACGATAAGAAGAGCACGCAATATTCGGCTGAACGAAAGGACCTAGGGCCAAGAACAGAAGAGGCAGAGGTACATGTACTCCCAAGGAATCTATAGGAATGGTTAGGCAGACTCGTAAAATTTCCTTGTAATCCTAATATTGCTTCTATTCGAAAGTATGATGTTTTAAACCTCCAACGGCATTTTTTATTTGGCTGACATTCCTAAATTCATCTTCGTAGCTAAAAGTTAATGAAGCAGCTTGTTATGTCAAAAAGAAGTGAAAATATCTTGCTCCCGATAATCGCCTAAAACTGGTGATATCGAGACTTTCCAGTCCTCAGCATATCTGGTTCTCGAGGTAGGCCTACTCCATGCGAGACGAGAAAAGATGGGTTAACCCCCACCAAGCAGTACCGTCTGAGAGTTAACCTCTCTAATTGCGATGCATCGATGTAACCAGCGCAATATATCGTAGGTAGATAACTACTGCAACTACAGGGTGGGCCAAAAAGGAACCCCTTAAGGATTTTTGCTAATATTTATGCCAAGAGTAGGAACTATGAAATGAAATTGTACAGACTAAAGCCAATTCATATTTGCCTATAACTGCCAAAATTGACTAAAATATTTAAAACAGAACAAAAGTTATATCACTTTTAATGAGTGCAACCGCTCATTTTTGATGATCAAAAAACATTTAGAGCCGCAAAAAGTTATAAAAAGCGAATTTGTGAAGTCATACTTCAAGCAGTTGTAATAAAACACGCTTCATAACTATTAATATTGACAAATGAAACTGGAAATTATCGCATATGGAAGTCAGTTTGACGTCATCTAGCAAGCAGTTGAATATGTTTTGCGAAAAAAATTTTTTTTGCGACTAATCATGTTATGATAGCATTTGTAGCAAAATAAGCATGACCGATAAAATGCGTATACAGACACTTCATGAATGATCTTGGAGCCAAATCTGCAATCAAAGCTCACTCTGAATTCACTAGAGCTTATAAATTCACTTATAAAAATATGCGGACACATTGATGATAGGGGTGAAGGTGGAACGTCGTAAGGGCAGCGGAAGGCAGAAATCTATCCGCACCCGAGCAAATATCGAGCATGTCGACAAACTTATTTGCTGACAGAATAGCAACATCGGAAATCATCTCAGTACTCGACGTATTTAAGCAAAGTTGCACATCAGTTTGTTAGAAGAGTTGCCAAAGAAGATCCGAGCATCTCCGCAATGGCCAGGTCAACAAAACGTGCCAAATAGACTCAGAATATGTGTGGCTGCTGGTGGTAGACACAGGATGTGAAACAATATGATGTTTGTTTTATAACAATTATTACTTGAGATGTGTCCTCATAAAATCGTTTTTGTAACTTTTGCTGCATGTTTTTGACTATCAATAGATCAGTGGTTGCACTCAATAAAAGTGATATAACTTTTGTTTTGTGTAAAATATTTCAGTAAAATATGGAGGTTATATGTAAATATGATTTAGTTTAGCGCGTGTAACATTTAATCTACCAATCTCTACTTTTGGCCGAAATATTAGCAAAAAGCGTGAGGTGGTTACTTTTTAATGGCCCACCCTGTACATCAGAACATAACAACGATCAGTCCCGTGCGATTCTCAGCCCCGTTTGTCCTGTCCTTCTAAAAACATGACTGAGCTCAACCATGACATAATGATAATGCTACTCTATGCCACCATATCATGCGCATGATATCAAATGTAAACTGTTGCGCTTTGACAACAAATTGATTCAATAAACGAAAATGCATTACAATACGTGGCCGCGTTTCGAGATGCAGCCATGATCATGCAAACAGACTAGACTGCGCAATCTCACGACAAGAGATCAACCAAGATCAGAACATATCATAAAGCAAAATTATTAAATCGATTCCGTTTAGAAAATGAAAATGTGGATCAGCGAGAGTCAGTCTGCACAGTAAACAACCGTCGCATTGAATCGCCAGTGTATATATGCTGAAGGTAGAAAGGGCTTGGATGGAACCAGAAGCAGAACGTAGATCTGGAGTCAACACAACATAGGCGTATATGCTTAGGCTTACTATTATGTCTAGAAGGGTAGGGTATTGTACTATTTTCATCCTCTATTTTCACATTGTCATGAATCACTGCACCCGTCAAAATTACACTGAAGATGTTCCCCTCCACTGCAACATTTCTATGGGAATTACAAGAAAGCTAGAAACCCATATATTAGTCACGTCCCATGGTCTCATAAGTGAATATGGATCCTATTAATAGGTGCATGTTATGCTCTGTTACAAGTAGGCTTATACACAGCATTGTAGCCGTAAATTTACGAATACCACATTTGCAACAAACTAATTACCGTGCTCATTCTCTCGCAAGAACTACGAGAAGCCATTAACTAGGTGCGCTTTAAGATCGGGTCGTCTGCTCTAACGGACTTGTTCGCCTTCGAGATTATAGATTTTCTCCAGTTTCTCAAAGTGGTTCCATAAAGCGAGATCGTCTTTCGTTACTGCTGCATGCTGCACTGACGATACTTGGACGAGCGTAGACGTCGCTAAGCCCACATAGAACTGTCGTTCATTTTGTAAGATGCCGTCTTGTCGCCCGAACCCCTTGGCCTAATGGCCCCATAGAACAGGCGCTGTCCAGATCAAATTTTCTACACGCCACTGAACGATCTGATTTGCCGCTTCCAGTCATACATTATCCGCCTCGCTTTCGCCCGTCCAGACGGTGTGCTTCCGAATGGGATCCGAGGTTAAGAAAGTTCCGAGGTATCCACTAGTGTCACCACATGGGCTGCTGAGCCCACACGTGCCAGATATTCGCGTCAGAATCTGACAAGAGGAGTTAATTTAAGCATGCTCACCCTTGGCCAATAGCTCAGAACAGAATTGGGTTCTACCAAATGTTCATGGTAGAAGGGTCCGTCCTGAGTCAGATAAAGCGTGAACAGCCCTTAGAAGAAAATTCTTGCGTAATCTGAAGAGATGACTTTGATATCCACGAACTATTTAAATTTGCATATATCTACCTATTCTTAAAGTCATTTAACTGGACCTTGCTAAATTATTAATGCGGAGATTTTAAAGCCGGTCAGTCCTGATTCCCTTATAGCAAATCCTAAGTGGAAATAGATTTTTCATAGACGAATTAGCGCATCCTCGTCACGTGAGCCAATCATGGCGTTTCTCTGAACTCGTTTCTCCCTGGTTCCGATTTGTCCCCATACCGATCGTCTACCCTCCCCGATGTCATCCTCCAGATCCAGCTCGGCGATTCTATCGGGATGCAATTGTCCAACAGCGGTCACTGCGGCGGCTGCGTCCTCCGTGAATCCATCCGTCCGTTCCCTTCTCATCTCAGAACACGGCTGATCTCTCCTATCGATACAGCGGCGTTGGCCCTCATCCATTGGCCGCTGCCGCCGCCGGGAGGACATGGACGGAACGTGATTTGGGCGAAGAAACCATGGGATCGGATAAAGAAAGTGGCAGCAGAGGAAGAGAGATGGATAGAGGGTTGCTGCTGACGAGGAGATGGATTTAGTGGCATCTTCTTCTTCTTCGGCTGGTCTCACCCATCTCAAATCCGTCTCCTCGGTCGTGCTGGTATGTCTGGCATTTGGCGCCTAATCCGCCTCATCTGAGGCTGATTGGACACCCCTCTGCCGCCGCACCCTTCTCCTCATCCGTTGCGCTGGGTCACTTGTTCTCCGTCCACTCTATCTCTGGCTATGGCGGTCAGAACACGCGTGCCTACCATTCAAACGGTGAAGCGGAGAAGACGAATTCACTCGATCAATTTATTTACAGAGGAACAGAGTAGAGACCATAGCCTATGAAGGTCGATAGAGAAAGCAACTTGTCTGGCTTTGCTCTCTTTTGAATGACAGTATGTCCTGGGTTGTCTTTCGGTTCGCTAGGCCTCATTGGGTTGCTCCAGGCTATGTTCATCGCCCACTCTGCACATTTCATATGCTGCTGATATTGCAACTGTACTGGCCTCCTTCCGTGTTTTGTGTCAGCTCAATGCTGATGATATAGAGTCCTATCTGCATTGTCCGTAATCTAATGCCCTGAATGCAGAGGTCACAATGCAGTGCATTATGGAGGCACTTGGCAATTGGATGTCGTCCAATCGTCTGCCCATCAACGCTTCCAAAACAAAATTTATAGGACTGGATAATGGTTAGCAACTGAAAAGAATAAATGTTCAGCAGGCCATATCTGCTGGCTTCCTTTACTTTGTCTTATAGAAATATGTTCTAAATCTTGTGGTTGGCTTATCAGGAACTTACCTTCTTTGAATACCTAAGCCTTTAATGCAATGCTTGCTTTTCGGTTGCGGCTGTTGCGGTTCATTTCTCTTTCACTTTCATCCAATGTCGCACTTACTCTTGTTCATGCGTCTGTTTGTATAAGGATTGACAGCTGCATTGCCATCTATGTTGGTCTCCTCTATGGTGTTTTGCGCAGCTAGAACGCCTGCTTTTAGCGGCTGTATGGCTTGTTGTTGGCTTTTCAACATTTGACGATGTCTCGCATTACATGCGTGATGTGCTTCACTGGCCTCCTGTTTCCAAGCGCATTGATTTAAGATCAACGTGTGGGTCTGGCGGTGCTAGTTAGAGAACACTTGCAGGACTTTTGTTGCCTCGTCTTAGGTTTGGCTGCCCGCAGAAATAATGTTCAATTGCAATTAGAACAATCACAAAAGTTGGTGCTCTAAGCTTGGTTTTTAGAAGTTTGGAGATTAAGATAACGATTGCGAGTACAGAACCCGAACGAGATGGATGGAATGATGAAGCGAAGCTGCCTTTGAGTCCCACTGCTGCCGCCTGCGATAGATTTCTTATAGCTTGTCACATCAGCATCATCCGGGAATCCAGATCTGCAGAAGTGTCTTACCGGCAAAATGATGTATTAACGGGATTTTATACGCGCCATATTAAACCCCGCGCGTTGAAACAAAAGCGCCCGCAGCCGCCTCCTCTCCATCTCCTCTGAGCAATATATCGGTGCATTGGTAATGACTTGGGAGCAGCACGAGCGAAGAAATTGAGAGAGGCAGTCCATCATAGGGCGGTCGGTCTGGCAGCGGCTAAGCCAGTGAAAAAACCGATCGATTTCGAATTGGGGATTAATTCAAACCCTCTCGAGACCACTAATACTCCCCTCAATTCCAGACTAGATCCGCTTGAAGACCGGATAAATTTACTACATATTGTGCTCAGAGAACCAACTCGTAAATGGACAGCAACCAGCGTAGACGCTACCAGATAAATGTGTGACCAGAAGGCTACAAATGGCGCCTGGTTTCTTACAGCTTAAGACGCAGACTTTTATGTTGTATGTATGTGTGACTTGTATATGTATGTGTCCATTAATATCGCTGCTCATAAGAACCATACAAAGGCGCTACATAATGTTCGCATTCGTGAAGTCTGCTTGAAAGATATACTGACTATCAACTCCAACGAGCGCACAGACCGAGATAACGTTAGACTAACTGATTTCTTTTAACGTGTCTACTGGCTGGATAGGCACTGTACGACACCTGGTGTGCTTTATTGTCATCCAGCTGAAAATGCGTTTTGCCAACCTCACAGTACATTACGGTCAAATGAGTTCTAGTCAATATCAGGCACACTAGATGGTAGCAGTTGACTATGACAAGAGCAGGAAACCTTTTGAAACAGGAGAAAAGAAAATTTTAGAGTAGGCCTAGGAAACTCATTTTAAGGGAGAAGAATTACGCATGTCTCTTTTTATACTCGCCTTAAAACTGTTCTTCTTAGCCGTGCCGAGGTCTTTTTATACTCGCCTTAAAACTGTTCTTTTCAGCCGTGCCGGAGTCGGAAGCGTTAATGAGTAGTAGCCTTGAAGGGTCGCTATATAAAACTTCGTACTGAATGAATGAATGAATGAACGAACGAATAAATGAATGAATGAATGAATGAATGAATATAGCAAAGTAGATTGGCGAATGACAAGAATATCTAGAAGATGGAGAGGCAACAGATTTACTATCGATTATCGCCTACAGGAGAAGACCAAAACAGAGAAGAAGGCTTTGGAAAGCTATCACATACTCCCTAATTATATTGATAAGAATTTAGGGGAAATAGTCAACAGTAAAATAAGAAGTACCACGATTGCACATTGGAACGCCATCCAATTGGTATGAGAGCGTTCGCCTTGTATAAAGCGAAGGGTTGAGATGTTTTAGGTCAAATGTTGCTTTACATGGCAGCTAAGCAAAATGCCAACGAATTACTTTTGAACAATCTCCAAAAGATCGGTTCACGGCCTACTCTTTCAGACTGCATCAGTTCCTTTCTTAGCTCTGGTGGTTCGTCTGTAGCGATGTCGATAAGCAATTAACGTTCCTTAAATGCGTCCGCGGAGATTCGACCGATTGACGATCAGAAAAGGCAACCAAATAGATATGTAATCGATCGGTCCCTCCTTCCCGTTCAGACTGCCCTCTCTCTTTCCTCTCCCACACCTCTCCCTATTTCTCTCTCTCCTCCCTCTTTCTCGATCTCTGTCTCACACTCACTCTCTCTGTCTGTCTCTGTCTGACTATGTCTCTGCCTGCCTGTCTGTCTCTCTCCACTCTCTTGCCTCTCTCTCCCATGCTCTCTCTCTCTCTGTGTGCCTCAGCCTCTCTCTCTCCCACTCTTTCTCTCTTCCCTCTCTCTCCCTTTCTCTCTTTCTTTTAGTCTCTGTCTGTCTCTGTCTGTCTCTCTCTCAGTCTCTCTCTCCCTCCTAATGGATGTCTATTCTTTCAGCATAGGACTCACACTCATTCTTCCTGCCTTAGGGTGTCTGCGTATGTAGCATTGGTCAATGATATGTCCGACGCATTTTGCTGACCATCGAAACATAAACAGCGTCCAGTTTCTACAGTGTATACATAGATATCTGAGCACAGAGTCTTGTTGTGTCATGTCTGCGGACATCGAGACGCAGAACGACCGAGACCTTAACTAGCAGGAATTGGAGGAAAAGAGGAGGAGGAGGAAGAGGAAGAAAAGGAGGAAGAGGAGGAGGAGGAGGAGCGATGGATGCTGCTGCTGCTGCTGCTGTAGACTTCTTCTTATCGATGGCTGCGTCATCCGCTCCGACGACTTCGTGAGATGCGTTGGCTGCGTAAGACAGGAACTATAGCATCATCATCTGAAGCGGCTGACAATGGTATGTGCTCACATGAGTAGTACACATCTTACCACGTTACACACTCTTTGTCATTGGCGTAGTCAGTCTCAGCTTCGTCCTCCTTAGTATCATCAGCAGCAGCATCAGTATCAGCATCATCATCATCATCATTACCATCACCATCACCATCATCATCACCATCATCATCATCATCATCATCATCATCATCATCATCATCATCACCATCATCATCATCATCATCATCATCATCATCATCATCATCATCATCATCATCATCATCATCATCATCATCATCATCATCATCATCATCATCATCATCATCATCATCATCATCATCATCATCATCATCATCATCATCATCATCATCATCATCATCATCATATCATCAGCATCCTCATCATCATATCATCATCGCCGTCGTCGCGAATCCCTCTATCTCTCTTACTGATTGACTAATTTATTGACTGGTTGACTTATTGAATAATTAATTAACTGACTATCTGACTAATTGATTGATTAACTGAATTGTTCATTCTTTGTTTCTATCTTCACCATATTTCCCTCTGACTGAGTTGATTGGTTAAACAGTCGCCTAAGCTTTCCATGTAATGCAAACGTATATGTAGCGAGAGATTATATAGCGCCTCTAATGGGGATCCACACCAGAGCTGATCTCCTCGTGATCACTGAAAACCAGGATGGGCGAATGGTTTGCATTCATGTGTCGACAAACAAGAAGTAAAGAAAGAAACCTCAGCTCATGACATCACGTGATCAATTGCCTTTTCCAGGACCTAGGAAACAACCAGTATTGTATACAAGACATGAAACTTCAAGACCAAGACGAGACCGAGACAGTAAGGTGCCGAGACCGAGACAGTGAGGTACCAAGACCGAGACCGAGACACTAGGTTCAAGACAGTACGAGACAGTAAAAGACAAGTGATCTTTTATAGAAGGTCGGAAAATGCTAATGTATCAGTTTTCGAGAATATTTTTTATTTGTAATTTCAATTTGAGACTTATAATGTATATAGCACAAATTCCTGAGAACATTTTTATATTGCCGCGCAAGATTTTAAGAGTTCACGCGAAACTTATCGAGACTGCTTGTTCGAGACAGAACAAGACTTTCACTTCAAGACAGTTTCTAAAAATTCGAGAAACTACCTCGTGACCGAGACCGAGACAAAAGGCTTCCGAGACCGAGACCGAGACACTGAAAAACTGTCTCGAGACGTCTCGAGACCGAGACACTGTCTCGAGACCGAGACACTGTCTCGAGACCATACAACTCTGGAAAGAACACAGCAAAGGTTCTATGCTGTGCTGTGGATGTTTTGTTAGGAGAATATCCAGGTCACTCTCCTGTGCAGCAGAGAGAAGAAATCTATGGCTATAGGAAAGGATGAGACTAAGACATACAACTCCCTAAGCGGGAGAGAGAGCTAGCCATGATACGAAGTGTTCGTGATTTCGTTTTCGTTTCCTTGACGATATAAGGGCGAATGTCTATACTCTTCCTGGCCGTCGAATCTTCCCACAGACTGTATACGGTACGTGTACCAATTGCATTGAATTTGTGAGGGGAGCAGATATGGCAAGATTTCATCTCCCAATTTCTCGATTGACAGAGCCATTGTATTCTAGCGATATACGTTGGAAGTGTCGCCAAGGGATGACTGGCTTTCTGATCATTTCGTACCAATTCAGATCGTCAAGGTGCGTTCTTTTTACCCTCCTTTCTTTAACTTGGCTTGCGTAAAGTTTGTCATGTCATGTTTCGTCAGAGTTCTTTCAACTCTTTTTCGGTATGTTCCCGTCCACCTACAGAGCTGAAATTTTGCACACATGTCTCGCGTGCATGACAATGCAATGTGTCAGAGTTTTACGGACATAACTCAAAACTTGAGAAAAAAATGACAAAAAATGCAAACAATTAAATGTCGTTTACCCACTCGAATGAGTCCTCCTTGACGAACTCCACTCCGGCAAGTTTACATCATGATCTTTTAAGGAAATATGATCGATTGCGCCATCTACCAGATTATCAAAAGTCAATAAAAGAGGATACCGAAACACCCATGTTTTTGCTTTCACTTGTTACACCTAAGAGGGTGTAATTAGACATACCTGGATGTTTTGAAATTTTTACAGCACCCCATAGATACGTAAGGATACCTCATGAAGATACCTTAGGAGATACCTTGGGATACCTTATGGAGATACATTAAGATACCTTATGATGTCACTGGCAGGACATCTATTAGCTGAAGTCATTTCCAATTCTAACGCAAACAATCAAAGAGCAGAATTCAAAAGGATTGTGGCGATGTTGTTCGCCTATACGATGGCCTTCTCTACTTAACCCTATGGTTTATTTCCATTCGGCGAGTCAAAGGCGAGTTCTACATCTAACTCAATAACTTCTAAAGCGCCGATAGCACAACACAGCAAATCAATCGATGGCGGCTTTCCTGGACTAAGTTATTTAACCATAACCATAACCATCAGTTTTATTGCTCCAAGATACAAGATACATCAATTGACAATATGCATATTTAACATTTTGGTGTAGACAAGAGGAGACCCAGAAGGGACCGTGGTCCCGATAGGTAGGGCCACCTATATGTACACAAGGAAAAACATTTCTAAATGGCTAAGGATTGACAATGAAACTTAACTATAATAACAGAGTTAAACAGAAGCAAACATAATAAACACAATTAAACATAATAAGCAATGTAGGAATCCAATTAAACGTCCTGCTCAGTAATCCATGTTCTTAAATGATGCTTGAAAGACTTTAAGTTGGGGATATTTTGAAGGCGCTGAGGTATTTTATTCCATTCTTCTGGTCCGGCACATCTAACTGAAAATTTATGGGAGTTAGTACGAGCAAATTCACTTCTGTATGAGGTTAGATTTCTCGTGTTGTAGAAGTGGATGTCTGAGGTTAGGCTGTAAAGATTAGCAAGCGAGCTAGGCAACGTATTGAAAGTGTACCTATACATAGATTCACTGATCTGAAGTTGCTTAATTTGAGGCTTGTTATACAAAGTAAATGTATTGCTCAAGAATTACATCACCTTTGGAAGCCTTAACCGATAGAATTATAATTTATACACCGTTTGACGTTTGCTTCTAAGGAACGTTGCGCGTGATTAGATTTAGAGCTGGTTGACAAGAGGAGTGTGGTTGGCGGTTGGCGCCCATGGTGCCTGGAGCTCTCAAGGGTGCCTTGAAGAAGGAATTGCCAGTCGATCCATATGTTTATACATACATGTATATATGCATAGAGCAAATCCAGCATATAGCCGGAGACATGGCCAAATTTAGGAATGCGTCCAACAAGACGTGGAGCAGAACGCAAGACCCGCTCCAGGCACCGCAAAAGCCCAGCTGGAAGGCCTGCATAGAGTGAGTAACAGTAATCCAGTCGGGCAGTAATGAAGGCATGAACATATATGCATATATATCTACTTATAATTTATACACTAATTCGTACATACATACATTCATACAAACACACACATATATATATAATATATATATGCAAACGCTGCAATGCATGCATAGTATACCTGATGACATGTATGGTGTGTTTTAATAGAAGTTTTGATGACGCATACATTCTTAAATCTACATATAATTATATTCTCGGACATGCATATAAATATATGTACTTGAATGGATAACTCAGCTTGTGGTATGTTTATATACATACATGCATACATGTGAATATATACATACATAGATATGTACAGACATACAGATATTAATGCAGACACATCTTAAAGCTTATACCTTATGGCAATATACATAAATAAATTTGAACGTGCATCAATAATCAAAATGTACATTTTACATGTATAATAGTTGTTTTAATAATAATCAACCACATTCTCGAATTTAACATATGCAAACGAAAGACATACTATACAACGAAAGATATACTATACAACGAAAGATATACTATATAACGAAAGACATACTATACAACGAAAGATATACTATACAACGAAAGACATACTATACAACGAAAGACATACTATACAACGAAAGACATACTATACAACGAAAGACATATTATGTAACTACATTTATATACATGTTATAGGCCCCTATACACTGAACATGCGAAATTTCGTTATAGACCCTATGGGTAAATATTTCAATATACACAGGATATATATATATATATATGTATATATATATATGGACACAAATATTTCTTCTAAATGTAATATACTGTATATATATATTATGTATTTATATCGTGTATACGATTGTGTTAGTGTACGTGTTAGACGCGTGTGTGTGTCAGCGATATATATTAGCAAAAGACGTACATTATTGAGACGACAGGTTCCTCCGTCTTGCTTATGGCTGGAACTGCAGGCGAAGAAAAGGCGCTCCATAAATAATGCATCACATTAGGTTGTTACTCTCATATTCATCACACTCTGTCGTATATACATGTATATACATGTATATACATGTATATGCATCGCTGCATCTTTTATGAACCACTTGCAGTGATGATGAGCAACGATGAAAAGAGTCACTGGAAGGACAGAGGAAAAACAGGAGGAGCACATGGAAAAATGTATGTGATGGAGGAGGAAGAGGGGACGAAGGAAGAGAAAGAAGAGGATGAGGAGGAGGGGAAGAAGAAGAAGGAGAAAGAGGAATGGGAAGAGGATGAAGAGGAGGAGAATATGACACACAGGGAAGAAATGTATGAAGAGGAGGAAGAGGAGGTGAGGAGTGGAATAGGGGAGAATGAGGAGAAGGAAGAGGAGGAAAGGCGGAGGAAAAGAAGGAGGGTATGAGGAAGAGAACATGAAACAATAGGAAGAAATGAACAAGGAGGAGGAAGGGGAGAAGGAGAAGGAAAGAGAGAGAAGAGGAGGAATAAGAGTAGAATGAGGAGGAGAGGAGGAGGAATAATAAGATAAAGAGGAGAAGAAAGAAAAAGGGAAGAGGAGAGGAGGAAAAGGAGCTGGAATATGAAGAAGTAGGGTGGAAGAGGACGACAAGAGGAATTGAATTATAAAGAAGAAACAGACAAAGAGGAAGAGCAAGAGGATAAGTCGCTGGAACATGAGGAAGAGACATAAAGGGTGCAGGAAGGATGAGATGAAGGATGAGATGAAGGATGAGATGAAGGATGAGATGAAGGATGAGATGAAGGATGAGATGAAGGATGAGATGAAGGATGAGATGAAGGATGAGATGAAGGATGAGATGAAGGATGAGATGAAGGATGAGATGAAGGATGAGATGAAGGATGAGATGAAGGATGAGATGAAGGATGAGATGAAGGATGAGATGAAGGATGAGATGAAGGATGAGATGAAGGATGAGATGAAGGATGAGATGAAGGATGAGATGAAGGATGAGATGAAGGATGAGATGAAGGATGAGATGAAGGATGAGATGAAGGATGAGATGAAAGATGAGATGGGGGTTAAATATTAATACGCGAGGATTGAGGAATACGAGTTCTAAAGCTGAAGAATAGAGGAAGAGAATCCGGAAGATGAACAGAAAATAACTAAGAGGAGACGGAATCTAAGGAAGAAGATGGAAGAAGAGAGCAGGGGAAAAAGGAGAAAAAAGAGTCGATGAAGCTCGGGGATGATCAGGAACAAGAGAAGGAAGAGGAAATGAGCAAGAGATCGGTGCTTAGAAGGAATGACTAGTAGACTAAAAATAAGAAAAATTGTAACACAAGCATGCAAAGTGTCTTCAAATTACACCCATAGCGTCACTGGCAATAGGCTCACGTACAGCATACGACATTGACAGTTTCCATCAAGCGTCAAACAACACGAGACCTTTGTAAAAAATATATAGCGTCTTTAAAACACCCTCCAGAGAAGCTGTTTGCCTCACCGGTATCCGTATTACCGTATTTTTGCATGTATGTTCACCAAGGCCCTTATATGTAGGCCTAGGTACCGGTATTAGTGGAATGGTTACTCGTTAAATTTCCGTGTAGGGCCTACGCGTTTTACTCTTAAACATAGATGTTGCCCCAACCTAAATTTTGATATGTTAAACCTCCAACGGCATTTTTATAATTTTGCGAACGTAGTTAATCGTTAATTTATCTTCATAACTAAAAGTTAATGACTCAACCTGTCATGTCAAAAATTATTTAGAATTTTTGCTCCCGGTTATCGTCCAAAAGCTAAATGACATGACGTTACATTCCAATGCTTTCCAATACTGTGCAAAATATTGGTGTGTCAGATGTCTGCTTCGACTGACCATCGATGAACATTATATATATATATATATATATATATATATATAGTGGCATCAGAACCGACTGTCAGCGTACGGAGGAAGAGACGAACGTTGGATCGGCAGATACCAGAGAATCGTTTCATACAGAGGACGAACAGCAGAAGAGAATTGAATTCAGACGAGAAGAGAGACGAAACTTCATTTCACTTGAATAGATGGAAACTCAAAAGACGAAAGAACGATGGATGGAAGAGAAGAGTGGTGGAAAAATGGAAGCCGGATAGAAGGATGGAAGACATATGGGAGGAAGATTCGACGACAAAAGGCTGGATAGAGGACGGATGGATAGATGATGAGTTAGCAATGGACTCAACCATTGACCGAGATTCATTTATTCGTAACCATAGAAATCAACTGCAGCAGAGATCCTGTAGCAGATTCGATAGCCTTGGTACTAGGGTAACCTGGCGATGATGATGACTATGAAGATGACGCTTATGATGATGATGATGATGATGCCGATTATGATGATGATGATGCCGATGATGATGATGCCGACGACGACGATGATAATGCCGATGATGATGTTGATGATAATGGCGACGACGACGATGATGCTGACGACGATGATGATGATGCCGATGATGATGATGACGATTATGATGATTACGATCATGATGATGATGATGACATTATTCATTATTTGTTGGTCACAAACATCCAGATATTTTCATCGTATTTGTGGAATACGCCTTCTATTCAAACACCAGTCAGATTACAACTGTTCTTTTACTTTCCTTTAACATCACTTAAACGTGCATTATTCGTTCAACGTCGTTCGTACATATTTTCAACTCCCCTCTTCCTTCTCTTCCTCTTTCTACTCCTCCTCCTTTCCCTCCTTCTCTTTTCCCTCCTCTTACCCTCCTCTTTCTCCTCCTCCTCCCATTCTTCCTCCTCTTCCTCCTTCTCCTCCTCCTCCTTTCCCTCCTTCTCTTTTCCCTCCTCTTACCCTCCCCTTTTTCCTCCTCCTCCCATTCTTCCTCCTCTTCCTTGTCTGCTCCTTTGCCTAGTGATAACCTGACCTTGACCTCCACTCGATATCACATGAACCCCTCTTACAGCGCTTCGCACGCAAATAACCCTGTGCCCGGCGGCGTTTAGCCCATAAGTAGGCCTAGGAGTCTAAAAATTCTGAGATTACGATGGTAAATGATGTCTGGAATGTAAAAACCAAATCGTTATGAAACGATCGTTTGTATTAAAGCATCTTCAGCACCTGAAAGTATTGATTTTTTTGTTTGGGTTGATGCCTCGTGAATTAGACACTTGTGTGATAAAAGTCATCAATTGCAATCAAAGCCGAAAGGTGGGTCAACTCGGACCCGTGTTCGTTGGGGAACCAATCTGGAAGCACACCCGCGATGTATAAATCACCGGTCGCCTGTGATGTATATGGAGATATCGGGGCAGAGAAGGGAGATCTGACGAAGGAGATTGACTTCATAATAGGAAGCTGAGAAGCATACAAGACAATTAATATTCCGCGCCATCTTCTGTCCTCCTCTAATACCAATAATACTCCTCCGCTGAGGCCACGTTGTCTGTCCGTCCAGCCGATGTCTTCAGCCGTCATCCGCTGATCGATATCTCGTTCGTCTCGACTCTAGCTGCGAATATTGCGTGAGCTCAAAAGAGAGAGGGGTCACAGACAGAAACAGAAATAGTGAGAGATTCAGACAGATACAGAGACAGACAGAGACATAGGCAGAGACAGAGAGACGCAGACACAGAGACAGAGAGACAGAAGAAGAGACGTATAGACAAACAGAGACATATAGAGACAGAGAAAGTGAGCGAGAGAGATATCCACAGGTAGATGGAGGGGTGGGAACACAGAGTCAGAGATACGGAGACAGACAGACAGACAGATAGAGCCAGATACTCGCACACATTGTAGGACTTCAAGACAAGGCTTCCCGAAGTATATCTACCACCACCTGTGCGTTGATTGCTGTTCGTCGGCGATTGAAGGAAGTAAGAAGGGGATTTGTTTGGAAATTACAGGACGCAATATTATCAGATGGCATAAGATATAATTCATTACAGAGATTTATATAGCGCCCCTTCAAGGCTACCACTCAGAAGCGCAAACACAGAGATAGAGACATGTAAACATACAGAGACATAGAGACAGAGAACGAAAGAGATATCCACAGGTAGATGGACGGGTGCAAACACAGAGTCTAATATATTTATTTCAAGCACACGATACATTCGCAAGGTTAGTCAACCTTAAACAGAGAAGATGGCCACGTATGTGATATACTCCAAGCACCAGATGGAGGATTCAACAGTTTGCCGCTCCTAGGCCAAGATTTATATTCTGCCCTTCCTAAAATTGAAATAGCATTTTGAAATCAACAAATTTTAACAGACCTTACAGAAGGAAGAGAAATCAGTACTGCTAGTCTATTTCTTTTAAAAATTAAAATAAATAAAAAGTATTAGCTTAATGAGCGTATTAGTTTAAACCTTATTAGCAGTATAACACAATGATTAGACATTTCTTCGTATAATTATAGTCCACTGGATTGGTATCATTTACTTTTTACATTTAATTCTTAATCAAAATGTTTTCGTTCCTTGAAATGTGCCACCCTTACACCGGGCCATTGCTGACCTAGTCGTAAATACGGCGCCGCAAGCACCGCAGATGATGTGTAGAATTAAGAAAGAATTGTTGACGAATTCTAAACAAACACTTGAACTGCTTAAGCCACAAAAATAACAATGCCTAACACTTGAAACAACGAGACTAATATACTAACACAATGGCAAAACTAAGAACCAATGAAGAATCTGGAATGTTTGGAGAGCATGGAGTAAGTAGGAATCACTCTAATTTCATCAATCAATGATGTAATAGTATATTTTGTTGATCAAGATATCTTCAAACAATTCTCTTTTATCATGTCGTTTCTACAGGGAATATAAGACTCTTCAACTATACATCGTTGGCATTTGGCGTCAGTCTTGCTCCAATTCCGCACCTTAGTCTTCTCTTACATCCTAGCTTTGTCTTTGTCTTCCACCTGCTTTTCCATCCATTCTTTCCTATTCTGCTCATTCATCTCCTATTTCCTATTTTCCTCTTGCTTCCCACCCTCTTAATCCTTCTCTTCATCAACCCATTTCCACCTCATACGCCCAGGGCCGAAGTAGCCATTAGGCTTGGTCTGAGGATCAAGGACCCCACATTTTGAGGAGGGACCCCAAATATTGTTGTGAATATTGTTGTCATCGAAGTTAATTGCCGGTTTTGCACAATTAAAATCTTTGCCACAAGCACTTTCATTAGATTATTAAACTCAGGAATGCACATGTATATGCTATGAAATTGATATTATTAATGTAATAGACTACGGTTTATCTACAAAATGGATTGATTGTTAATTTCAAAATTTATTGTATTTCAATGTACTAAACATTTCAGTTATATTCTCTTTCTATCTCTTTTCTCAGGTGTGTGCCGACGATGAGGTTTTCACACGAAACTTTTTTCTGTCTGCCTCTGATTGTATCCAGGGCTGTTCCCATGGCCATGTTATTTTCTTCAAGATCCTGTCTCGCATTTCCGTCCATGTCTTTGCCTATCTTCCTCGACTCCGTGTTTCCTCCACGTGGAAATACAATGCCTTCGCTGGTAGCCTTTTATAGTTCATTCGTGATACATGGCCGAACCATGTCAGTCTTCTTTTTCTGATAATAATATTATAGTAACCTAACCTGGAAAGAGCTACCGTTGTTTTTTGCCCCAGCTCTTTCCAGGTTACTATAATAACATTCTAGTAACCTAACCTGGAAAGAGCTGGGACAAAAAACAACGGTAGACAACAGCTAATATTATTAGCTGTTGTCAATGATGGCATAATGTTTCTTTACAATTCACAAACATGTTTTTAAACAACGTGATTAGGGCCACCATGCAGTTGGCTGATCCTGCCATGTTTACACCCCATTCTCCTCATGATCCACGCCTTCTTTCTTCTTCTTAGCCTCCTCTTCCTCTCATCCTCTCTCACTCCTCTTATCCTGTCCCTCCTCCTCCTCGCCCGCATTCTGTATATCCTCCTCGATCCTCCTCCTCCTCTCCTCTTGTTCCCTTAATATGCCTCACTTCCTCCATTTATCCATTCTTCTTGCCCTCCTTTGTCTGCTTCTTTTTCTCTTCCTCTTCTGTATCTTAATTCACCTCCCCTCCCCTTTCTATTCACTGCGTCCCTTCTACTTCGTATTTGTCCCTTCTTACATCTAACAATGCTTGCTATCTCATCTTTCATACTCCATTGCTTTGTCTCCTTCTTCTTGTCCTCCTGGACAACCTCCTCCTATTTTCCTTCGTCTCCTTTCCTCTCCGTCAACTTCTTCCATTTGTCTGTTCCTGTCTACTTCCCAGCCTAAATTAATTGGGTTCAATTTCTTTCCCTTCTGTCTTCCCTCCTTCTTTTTCTCCTCAGCACTCCTCCTCTTTCTTGTCTTCTATCACCTCCTCTTGTTTCCTTCCACCTCATTCCGTTTCTTCTCTTCCTATTTGTCTTCCTTCCCTTATTTCCCCGTTCTTTTCCTTTCTATTTTCCTCCTCCTCCTATTCTTCCTAACCTCCTGCTATGCATCCTCATTTTCCTCCTCATTTATTTTGTTTGCTTCTTCCTCCTCTTCCTCCTCCTCCTCCTATTCCGTGTCCATCATGCCCTCATCCACCTGTTCGTTCATTTCCTTCTTCGATTCCTAATTTTCATTCATCTTATCCTTCTTCTTTCATTTCCTCTTTTTCCTTGTCCATCCTCTCGCTCTCCTCTTCGTTCTTCTCTTCGTTCGCCTTCTCCTCTGTCTCTGACTGACATTCCCTCCTCCCAGTCATCCAATGCCAGTTTTCCACTCATTTGTCTCCTCCTCCTCCTCCTCCTCTTCCTCCTCTCCTCAGTAGCTTCCTCCTTCTTCTCACTTCTTCTTCATCCTTCTCAGTTTCCTCATATTTTCTTCCCTCTTTCTTCCTCTATAACGTCTTGTCTTTCTCATCCACTGTCCCATTCCTTCCTCTTTCCTTCTTCCCTCCTCCCCTTCCCTCTCTCCTCCCTGCTTCCCTCCGTCTGTCATCCTTTCATCTCAGCGCCTGTCATTTAGGCTAATTGTGGACCTAATGCGACGGATAGATCCTTCTAAACGATTCCAACAGCCTCTATGTCACTCTCTCTCTCTCTCTCTCTCTCTCTCTCTCTCTCTCTCACTCTCTCTCTCTCTCTCTCTCTGTGTGTCTGTCTATTGCCGGCTGTCCGTGCGTCTCTCTCTGTCTGTCTATCCTGCCCAAACAAATTATATAATGCTATTCGAATACATAAACTCACTGACACTTGCACACGTGTTCATCTGTACTAAATGCATATTATATATATATATATCCATAGTGCATGCTTGCATAAAATTATAGAATTATAATTATGAAATTATGAATTAATTATAAATTAATTATAAAATTATCTTCCAGGCAAGTAGGACACTGGTGAAGAGGATGCACTACGATATATAGCCACGACCCCCGTTGCAAGCCACTTTTAGCTATGTATAGTATACCATGTATAAATATGAAGACCATCGACACAGTGCATATACCCAAAGACGCAGCACTGCATGCTAAGAGCAATATGATATCGTGTTTTATATTCGATGTTTTGACAATCCCACGACATCATGCGTCCACGCAAATAGTACACATAATAGATATGTGATGATGATGACGATGATGATGATGGTGGTGGTGGTGGTGGAGGTGGTGGTGGTGGTTGGAGGTGGTGGTGGTGGAGGTGGTGGTGGTGGTTGGAGGTGGTGGTGGTGGAGGTGGAGTTGGTGGTGGTGGAGGTGGTGGTGGTGGAGGTGGTGGAGGTGGTGGTGGTGGTGGTGGTGGAGGTGGTGGTGGTGGAGGTGGAGGCGGCGGTGGTGGTGGTGGAGGTGGTGGTGATGGAGGTGGTGGTGGTGGTGGTGGAGGTGGAGTTGGTGGTGGTGGAGGTGGTGGTGGTGGAGGTGGTGGTGGTGGTGGTGGTGGTGGAGGTGGAGGTGGTGGAGGTGGTGGTGGTGGAGATGGAGTTGGTGGTGGTGGAGGTGGAGGTTGTGGTGGTGGAGGTGGAGGTGGTGGAGGTGGTCGTGGTGGTGGTGGAGGTGGAGGTGGTATACACTGCATATAAAACTCTTATAAATATTATGTTTACATAATTCAAAACACAAGTGATGTATGACATTTGTATTTATAAAATTTATATAAAAGTATATATACATATATATATATAGATATTCTTGTAGTTTTCGTGTATATGAGGTAGTATTGGTATTATACATAGACGCCATTAATGTTGGTGACACAAAAGCCAGAGAAGTGGCAAGCAGTGACAACCTCCTGTTGCCTGCATCATGCTCAGATTTTCCTTCCACATTTTATATACTTATTCCATGAATACAGCGCATACCATTATGTCCTTCTGTTCATTTTGAATCCATATACAAAGATATAGAGTATGTACGTGGGTGAATGTATACATATATATATATAGAAGGCTCAACACGGAGAGACCGCGAATGCAACACATATACCTATATATATATATATATATATATAATGCCTTCTCTCCCAAATCCAGAGGTCGCTGTATGCCACAGTATATACAATGGCTGGTCTTCAATGATAAATTACTATAGCGCCCTTAATCGGAAGATGTACGACAATGGAAGACCATTTAACAACCTTCTTTCTCTCATATTCAGTAATATATTGCAATTTAAGCACTTTTATAGCGCTACCATAACACTATCGATGGTCGCCGCTACATTTTTATAAACGGGGTCATTGTGCTGCATAGGCATAAAGAGTGGAGGTCAGAGGGCAATTGCCCACCAACATTTTGGGCGTTCCCGTTTTTCGGGCAAATAGGCTGGGGTCACTGGGGGTAACTGGGGAGGGGCCGAGATACTGTTGAACAAACTACTTAAAGTTTAACATTTAATAACCCACCGCGCGATCTTCCAGCTAAAGCGAGCCAACAAAACTGAGATGACGTCAGCGCAGAAAAAACGCAGCAGAAAACAACGGCACAATATGCTTAACGATGTAATGTAATATTGTAACGAAGCATTTATATAGCGCCGCTCGAATCAGCAGCGCTCTTAAGGGATCCATATTCTGTGACAAAAGCAAGTCCTGCAACTGTGATAATGGGTTAAAGAGTTTCAAAATTCAGCGTTGGCATTAGTCAAAATGTAATCCATTCCTGCCGCAATGTCATTTTGTTTCGCTTACAACTCTTGAAACCCTCGAACCCATTTACATCGCTAGACTTTCTTTGTCACAGTACCTTTAGCGCATGTTTCTGGAATGCTTGAGAAATGCCCATCTCCTGTTTATCCATGCCATCTGTCGACGGGAATCCGTTGGCTCATTCTACGCTTGTGCGTGGGCCCACCAGTGGCGGCTCTTTTCAGTTTACTGTGCTAACAGACACAGGGGCGTCAAACCCCCTGAGTTATGAAGGAAACACCCGGTCCCAAGTGACAGGAAGGCAAGATATTCCCCCCTAAGACTAAAAATTACCCCTACCTGAAATTGGAGGCATTTGCCTCCGGATCCACCCTCAACAGACAATCGTTTACTATCAGATTTAACGTCATTTAGGCCAGCGCAGAGAGCGACGCTAAGTAAATATCTTGAAGGGGCGCTATATAAATGCTTGATTACATTACATTGCTCTGCTTTCAGTCTTTTCATGCCACAATACTTGTTGACTTCTATAGCGCCGTTGTATAATGCACAAAGCATCAAACGATGGCGCTCCTTGGTCTAATGCACACAAGGTGCGTCCCCTGTTGATGTTCAGTGGCATTGGGGCGAGGCACATGTGGTGAATGCGTTGAAGTGGGTGTATTTATAACGTCGTAGTAAATGGCACCTTTATGACGCCTATGGAAAGGTCTTCAATCGCGTCGTCGTCGACAGTGTTAGCTGCTGCCTGCATATCATCCCTCGTATTGATTGCTGCTCATGTAGACCCAGCCTTCGGATTCAGTGTATAAACGAGCGCAGCTCCCTGTCGATCAGTCAGTCCTCCTTGGTTGACGACGGTGGTGGTGGTGTTCCTGGACCGTAGACCGCTTTACGACCAGCGGACACTCCTCCTTCTCCTTCTTTCTGGATTTTCATGAACGTTAGGCAGTCGCCTAGGTAGCACTGGTGAGAGAGACAGATTTATGGCCAAAGTTATTAACGTTCCGATAATTCGCTGAGAATGATGTCTGTGCGGTGTCATTCACCCAAGGCGAGTATCGCTCGTTAACAACAACGCCGTGAGTTATTATTGCTCTCGGTTGGCAAAGGGTTCTCGATGGGCGGCAATGAAATTGGTGAGATCTCTGCTGTTCGGTTGTAAGGTTTATACAGATCGCGTCTTCTTCCGATTCAGATTGCTTTTATCGAGTCTCCACAAAGATTGTCATTTTTAAGTTATTCCAGCAGTAACAGTTATGTCAAATTTATGTGTCTATATCAGGTTACTTTTGTTGAAATTCATCACCAGAGTCGCTACCGACCATAGGCGCCGGAATGATTCTGAAAGTGGCACGGCTCAGGCAGGGCCTCAGAGGATTCACGAGGGTGCGAGGGGGCTCAGCCCCAAAATTGACAATTAGCTTTCGTAATATGTTTAACTAGCCCACAACTAGTTTAGTTTTTCTAAATTTCAAAAGTGTAGAAATTGGAGAAAGTTTATAATAGGAAATGACCTAAAATATTTCTCCTTATACTCGTTGAGATACGAAGTCACTTGCAACTGAATTAATTAATTAAGATCAATGTGAAAGTTTCCATTAATAGAAAATAATGGTTGTCAAAGTTGAACATATATAAAGACATACAAACACACACACACACACACACACACACACACACACACACACACACACACACACACACACACACACACACACACACACACACACATATATATATATATATATATATGCACATGCTACACATAGACATAGGAATGGGATGGTATCCAATTAACCAAATTAACAATCAAATATTGAATCAATAGTGGAGTAGCAGTTTCATATACAGAATATCTTAACGAAGAATGAAACCTAAGAATACTACCGTATTCTGTGGCAACAGAGAAGATTGTGAAGCTGAGCTCTGTAGAGTCTGTACTTTCTCTTTTGCGACGCTAAAAGTCATCAACGTGGCTTGTCTCAGTCTCTTGTTAGGTGGACCGTTAGACACAATTACAATTACATTCCTTAACCTAGGCTTTGAAATGACGATAAAAACGCATATTATTCTGTGATATACCAAGAAAAGTCTTGCGAACCGCGAGTGCAAGATGAACTTACTAGCCCATGATCCTGTATAACGTAGGCTATAGCCCAGTGGTTCCCACGCCCGCTGCCTTCGGGCGAAAAACGCCCTCCAGCCTTTTTTGTGTTGTCCGCCGTCTGGGAACCACTGCTATATGGCCTATAAACGTTATGGCTGTTGACTCGACTGCAGCCGCGGTGTACGCTAAGCATGTCACTCAGGCCTGTAGTGGCTATCGCGCTCATTAATAAATATAACGGGTATAACCTCAAGTCTCAGGCTCTACGGTAGCCTCCGCAGCTGCTGTTGAATGAACATTCGACCGCTTGCTGCTCAGGAGCTCTACGGACCAGCTTAGGCTTAGCTGCGGAGACAGCCATAGTCTACGACTGCCTCAGCCGCTAAGCAGCTGTAGAGGCAAACAAGATCACTATTGCAAATTAACAGAGTGACTGAATGGCGAATGCAATGAGCTTCTTGACAGTGTCCACGTCTCTGCAGAAAGATAAATGCCTAATTTCAGAAATATTTCTCACAAATAGTGGCACGGAATTGTGAGCCGTGCCAAATTTAAAAGTGGCACGGCTTTAGCCGTGCCACTTAGATACATTCCGGCGCCTATGCTACAGACCCAATACAATGAAATCACAACTTCTCGCACATAATTTGCAAAAGGTTGTATTCTGAATTATAAAAGTATTTTTAAAATTCCTATTTCTGCATATACGTTTCATTATTCAATAATTTTATTCGATTGTCTTACTCTGCTCATGAATTCTAATTGCTCTTGATGAATGAATCTTTTTGGTTTGGAACTTTCCGTCTCTGTCTCTTTCTGTCTGCCTTTGCATGTGTCTCTCTCCGTGTGTCTCTGTCTCTGTCTCTGAGCTCTCTCGTCTCTCTTCGTGTGTGTATCTCTCTATCTCTGTCTCTGTCTATCTGCCTCTGATCTCCCTTGTGTGTCTCTCTCTCCGTGTGTATCTCTCTGTCTTTGTCTCTGTCTCATCTCTCCTTTCTCCATATCTCTCTCCTTCTCTTCAGTCTCCGTCCTGTAATTATTTCGCCAAGTTGGCTTTAAGACTTGACCTTTCCAATTGCTTATCCACTATCATCTGACAACTCTCTTATTTATTCTGGATATTTGCCTGTGGCTACGGCATGGGTTAATTTCTCATCGATTTATACCACGAACAACATAATCGCAATTGTAGACTTCATATTTGTGACATTCTACTCTAAAGTTAAGTGCAGGGCACCAACTTATCCACAAGCGCTTTAATCGGACACCCACGAGATAGAATTTCCTAATTGAAAATCTAATTAATAACACGAACAACGGACGTAAGTGCAAGCAAAGTATCCAGCTTGTTAAGAGTGACTTTGAACCATCTGTTTCTCACGTACGACATAGATCCCTCGAGCACTGAGATAATATCTGGAGACTTAAATTAATATCTTCCTCTTCCTTTTCTCTTCCTCTTCTACTTCCTCCTCTTCTTCTTTTTCTTCTTCTTCTTCATCTTCTTCTTCATTGTTTTCTTTTTCCTCTCCCATTCCCTTCTTCTTCGTCTACCTCCTCCTCTTCTTCTTCTTCCTCCACTTCTTCGCCTCGACATTCTTCTATATGTTCTCTTTGTTACTGCTGTTCATGTCGTTGTCGTTGTTGTTGCTGTTCTTGTTCTTCCTCTTCTTCTACCTCTACTACTCGTTCTTCTTCTTCCTACTCTTGTTTCTGTTCTTGGGTTCTTGTTCTTCTCCCATCTCTTCCTCACTTTCTTCTTCTTCTTCTTCTGGTCAGATCAGCGTAAGATCATCTGTCTTTCCTTTTTTCAGATGCCTGGTCTTCTTCACATGTAGCTTATTCATTCGCACGGATGGCTGAGAGCGGACGAGCCAAAGTTAAAGAGGTAATCACAATCACCCATCACAACCACCACCACCACCACCACCACCATCACCACCACCACCACCACCACCATCATCACCACCACCACCACCACCACCATCATCACCACCACCACCAACACCACCACCAACACCACCACCAACACCACCACCATCACCTTCACCCCCACCACCACAACCATCACCACCACCACCAACACCACCACCACTACCACCACCAACACCACCATCACTACCTCCACCAACAGCAACATTATCAGAGTTCTCATTAGTGACATTGTCATCCTCATTATCATGATCGTTACCGTCGTCATAGTGATCGTCATAATCATCGTCGAAGTGGTCGCAGTCTTGTCAACATCATCGTACATGTGGTCGTTATAAACGTCGTCATCATTCTTTTTATGAGTAATATCGTGCTTTGAGGATCTTTGTGCCAAATCATTGAAGACCATGTCAACAGATTATTTTCTATCAACCATATCACGACTCCAGCGAAGGATCTCCAAATCTAAGCATGAAGTGATCAATTTTTCCATTAAGGGACAAGAAATTTTGTGTTATGCAACATTTTATAAATGGTTCACCTTTTTATGCTCAGGTCCGAGTTGAATGTGATGATAGTTAAATTAAATTAAATTTACTAAAGATTTATGACGATAAGTTTTGATGACCAAAGAAACTTACCCTTTTTAAAGATAAATAATGGGACATATCAGCCATGGAACCAAAGTTCCTGGTGTAAGATGTAGGCCGCAGCCGGATAGGAGACTATTTATGTAGCCCATTTAAAAAATTGCACTTTCGTTAAATTCTGTGTTGCCACGCTTTATTCTAGTGTGCGCTGGCTCCACGGCTCGTGTACCCCGCACATGCGCACAGCTTCGATGGAGCGTTTAATGTGATTTGATGTGATGTAATATGTGATTTAAGCACTGTGTTTAGCATAGTGTGTCATAACACTATAATTATTATGTTGTGACGTAGTGTAACCCGAAGTTGATGTCATATGATGTAGCATGTTGTAGTGCAATGGGTTATAACGTAACGTGTTATAATGTAAATTCATTACGAGAATTTATATATAGCGCCTCCTCAAGGAATTACTCAGGGGCGTTGTCAACCCCAGTGCGGCCAAATAAAAATTGAATAGCAATGTAATGTGGTGTGGCGTATTGCAATGTGATGCCTTGCAATGTATTGAAATGTGATGTTGTGTAGTGAAATCTGCTGGAATGTAAAGCGTTGCAAAGTAATTCGCAGTAATGTAATGTAATGTAACGTCATTTATTTATTACTTAAATTTGGTATTGCTCTTTCTCCAATATTTTTTGCTCAGAAGTGTACACGCCTCAATGGCGCAAATGCAATTGTACTGCAGAGCAATTGCGCACGAAGGATTTGCTCAAGGTCCCTACACAGTGACTTCCCGGACGAGGTTCGAACCCGCTCGCTCAGCGCACACTGAACGTTACGGGCCGACCTCTTTATCCGATCGGCCACCTTGCCACTCATGTTATGTAAATCCTCAAGGTTTCACCGTGTGGGAGGGCGTCAGGTTTCAGAACCCCTTCTAGTATCCAGACGACGGGCTTTGTTCCTGCTGTTCTGCCATTGGCAATTTATAGTCTGTTGATGGTCCATAGTTTTGTCCGCAGAAATGTCACGACCATCCATTAGTTCGTGCATAGACGTGACGCTGCGGAATGCCTCCAGTGTGATTATGACTGGCGTTCGTAATACGCGCAATCCGCTCCTGTCACTGCGACTGTTGTTGCGCGTGTCACAACATCACCAGACCTTAGTCATACGCGTTTCTAAGTTCCTTTACCTACTGTCCCACGTATCTACCAATGTTCTGTTTAATATTTTGGAGATCGTGTGCACAAGAAATGTTGTGTGTGCAACGTTTTATGGTTCACACTTAATGGTTCACACTTATGTGCGCAGGTTCGAGCTGAATGAGATGATAGTCAAATTGAAATTATATCTAAAAGTCTATGGTGATAAGTTGTGATAACCTAAGAAAAGTTCCTTGTCTATTGATAAAAGTTCTGTGTCCTGACTCCCTCTTACACGATTAAACCTTTCGGATTTACATAACATGAGTGGCACTGTGGCCGATTGGCTAGGCATCAGCCAAGGAACCAAAGTTCCTGGAGTAAGGTTAGGAAACTCGATTTACGTAGTTTTATGCCAAAAATTGTGACTCTTTATTTCGCAAAACTACTAAATTTTTATGAGCGCTCACTGCATTGACTCCACGGCTCATATGCGCACAGCTTAGAGGGGACGTTGCTATCTAGGTCTACGTTCCCTAACAAATGTCGGTATCGTTACACGTATCTCTGCATCACCGCTGCAATGTAGGTGGCTTCCTGCTCGCACGTACAACCAGTCATATTTGCGTATAATTAAATCTACGCTGGTCATCGAGATCATTTTGCGAGGCGCCTTGTACTCGGCAATCTACGTGTGAGAACGGAGATTGCCGAGGCAGAGCGTGTGGGTTGGCGGAAGTGGTGGCTATTAATTCTGCATGGCAATTGCTCTACCAGTCAACAACAACGGATGCATTAAGTGGGTTCACTTGACGCTCTCTGCTTCCGCCTTTCGGAGGAGGAGAGGATTCCCTTCCGTTATAACTGCAATTGATTGCGTGTGTGTTTGTCGGCTTTCATCACTTGTATGAAGGGTCGGATGCTACCAGCGACTGCCAGAAACTGCGCAGAATCAGCTTTTCTCAAAGAATTAAAGTTTTGCAGAAGTTCTTCAAGTTCGAATTGCTACTTCAGTTTTGTTTCAATGTAGAAATTGTCCAGACGGATTTATAAAGTCGAGATGAGGCTAAATCTCGTGCCGTCGAGGCGTGTGCACTTTTGATCAAAAAATGTTTGGAAGAAGGGCGATATCAAATTTCAGGAAATATCAAATATCAAAGTCAATCAAAACGATTTGTCCAATCACTTTAACTGTTTCTCATTGTCAGCCATCTCAACTGAAAGCAAGTCAACCTAATCTAATATCATCAATCTAATACAATCGCACCTAGTCCAGTCACGAAATCAGCTATAATAAAATTAGTTCTATTGAGCCGTTAGAGTCAGACATCAAGGATATGGTCGTAATCGCAATTAACTTCTAAAGCCACAAACTCGAAAGTCAAGCGTAGGGCACCAGCTTATTCACGAGCGCTGAAATTTTCAAGTGATAACGATGTTAACGATAGCTATCTAACTGCTAAAAAAAACAGGACAACCAACCAGCTGTCAGGACACGGGTCTCGCGGTGACTGACTGACTGTTTTTTGCTGGATTAGATATGGTTTATTGGTTGATGGGCGACTGATTTACTGACTGATTTTGAGATAATTAACTGACTGACTGACGCTAAAAGAGTAAATTTGGATCGTGAAAATGACGATTGTATTGTATTTTCGTTTATTTAAATAACTTGTTGTCAAAACGCAACAATTAACAATATATAGGCCTATAGCACACGCAAGATATGGGTTGGCATTTCAAACGTAAAAGCATTGATTATCATTACAGATTAAATTTCTGCAGTTACACTCATAGTTAATATACTATCATATAGTCGTAGTTGCAGTGTGGTTAGTATCAATTTTTAATCATAGTTATAGCCATAGTTGCTTGATTATTAGGTGCTACTTAGTTACAATGGGGCCAAACGAAGTTGTCTACAGGCCAGCAACTGCGCATAGGCCTATTATTAAGACGCGTAAAATTAGTTATAGCTTCGAAAAACTACGATGAATGGGTGCTACGATGAATGGGTGGGCCTATTGGTGAAACCAATAGGCCAATAGGTGAAACCAATAGGCACACACTTATAACCTTGATGCTAAAAATCTATCAAAATAGTCTTTAAAACCCAAAAAAACTAAAAACTCATCAATTAGGATAATGAGAAGTGTACTAAATGGTTGCAACTTACGAAATCTCTAAGCTCTTCATCAACATCGACAAGTTGGTTAAATGACCAGATGGAACTTTTAGTTGAACTACAAATACCGTCTAAACAAATTCAGTCGCTTCTTGTTTCGTTAATTATTTAACTACATCCCACTTTAATGTCGCTTAACGGTTTTCTTAAAACAATGGCGACTCTGTATAGAACGTTGAAGTTAAGCAGGCAAAAAACTATTAGTATCTAAATAAGTTACTGAATGATGTGTAGTCTCTACTAAGAACTGTAGGGTAAAATACCCAAATGTGAGCACCTTTACGAAAATTTTAAATTATGGAAAATGATTGAGCGCAACAAGCTTGTGACAGATAAATCAAATGAATGTGTATGCAATTTTTTTACGCATTAGGCTTATGTCTTCATATCGTTGACATGATATTTGAAAATAAAAAGTAAAATGTTGTAAAAGGTGCTCACATTTGGACGCCCGGATTAAATGTGAGCCCACCTTGGTTAGTAATGCGAGCATACATGCTCACGCATATTGCAGGCAGGTTCTACAAACGATATAGGGCCTAGTCTAATACTAATGCCAATAATAGGCCACAAAATCTCAGATAAACCAACTGTCACTTCAAATGTGAAACACTTGATTGAGAAAAATGCTCAGAATGCGGCCGCAATGTGAGCACCATGCTCACAATCTGGTCCTTATGAGGCCTATATGGCGGATAATGCTGCTCACATTTCTGAACATGCAGTCGGCGTATGAAAAAATCCTTACAATTAAACGGAACAAAATAAAAATCTTATCATCGCTCGCTCATAAAGTGGACATAATACATATTCTAACAATAACTGTAGTTATAGCATGACCAAAAATTAGACCAAGTTATCGATTATTTACGAAAAGGAAAAAAATAAGTGCTTTTATAGAGTTTTATTCTAAAGCACTAGAGTTCTGTGAAAAAAGAATTAAGAAACTTTTTTAAAGTTCTGGGATATGCCTGTTGTTACTGCTACGGATATTCACTGAGTGGCGCCACCGTCTATGCTGATTAAATGCAATAATCAAAGGTGCTCACCTTTGGGTACTTTACCCTAACGGTTACCATTCCCATTGCCGCTGTGTTACCGCTAAAATAAACGCATTCCCGCTGTAAAGCCGCAGTTGTTGTCCCCATATTTTTGGGTCGAGATAGGCCTATAATTATTTCCTAAAGATGAAGCAATATATGAATATTTAGTGACTGTGTACTCCTCTGTTTCTGTCTTTCCAACAGCTTCTGGCTCGACACAGTGAATTGGAGCAGTCTGAGACGAAGGCTCAGGCAGCCCTAGTGACGATCCTTTCTCTCACGCAGATCACTGAACTGAAGCTGCTATTGGACATTGGCCGTCAAGGTCACCGTTTCTATGATTTCGTTCTGACGCTACTCGTCGCCTGCATCTCGCTCGAGATCTTCGTCGGCGTTATCATCATCTACATCGGGAACCTACATTACTACCAGGCAACGGAGAAGGTCGTTTGGTGCTACGGAGCCCTCAATTGCTCTTCCTGCTTCTGCCACAACTGTCCCGTTCACCACAAGCACAGCGGCGCCTACGAGAGCGTCCGAGAGACGGTCGTAACAACATCGCCTGTTCCTAAGTTGGTCTCATCAGGGGCCACTGCAGAGGACGTCGCTGGCGGGTGCTGCGATTGGCCCTTGGAGCAGAGGGCAGAGTCCCTTGTTGACCTGGAGCGAGCCGACTGTCACATGGAGTCTGCCAGGGTCAAAGTGGCTGACGCGGAAATGAAGATCGTTCGGGCGACGAACTACGTTAAGGTCGTCGAGGACGCGTTCAAGAAGACCCCCGGGAATTCCGATCTGGAGGAGGAGGTGGTTCGGGCGAGGGAGGCACTGGCGGCGGCGACCCGCGAGAGGGAAGAGGGAGAGGCCGAGCAGAGACTGGCTGAGGCCCAGCAGCGCCACGCCTGCAACGTCAAGGAACACCACGAGGACAGGCGAGAGAGACTCACCTTCAGGAAGGTATCGTTCTGGCAACACATGGCTACCTACCTCCTCTACTTCGTCATGCTTATGAACGTCTTCATCACAACCTTTGGTATCTCAGGCGGGGGTGGCAGCGGTGGTGGTGGCTCTCCGCACGGGGTCGTTGTCCCCGGTCACCCGCCAAGCACCACGACCTCCGCCCCATCCTCATCCACTGCTCTCTTCTCCACTTCAACTCTTGGCAACGTTGTGACTATTAACGCAACGCACTCTGGGTGAAGAAAAGACTAAAAATAGTGGCGCTACTGAAGAATAAATGTAGATGTTCCTAAAAATACTCACCAGGACAAGTGCCAGACAGCGACGTCACTGGGGCCACGGAAGGCCCGCGTTGTGCCACGGTTGGCAAACTGAGGCCCCACGAACAGCGAGTCTATGAAGGGGAGAATAGGTCTTGAATATTTCTGACAAACGTCAACTGAAAGCAAATGCAATGTACAGGCTGAGCATGTATCAAACAGAATCGTCAAATAAACTGATATATTAACTCCATCTCTCTGCGGCAGACAAATTGACTACAAACGCAGATGTGAGTTGTGGCGTCTTCCAAGTTATATACCAGAAACACTTAAGCAAGTAGCTGTATTATCTGTAAAAAATGAGCTTATTAGCTGTTAGCCTACTATTCTCTACTGACTGATCGTTGAATGGATGAGACCTAAGTCGGTGTCAATCATTGTGGGTCGAAGGTTTGACTAAAAAAACGCACTTTGTGAATTGCCAACGTATTCATCGAAGCAGTAGAATTGAATTCTAATATAAAAAATCGATCATATCAGGCAACGGTGTTAATTGAGGTCATCGGTACCAAGCGATAGAGACTGAACTCTCCACTGATACGAGACATTAACAGAGATGCTGGTGGCGTTGCCATACATGTACATGTATGAACCGGATGTACAGATTCCTTGTAGAGATTGTGACTACTGCGCTGTGCAGCAGACCGTGAACTTTGAAATGTCTGGAACTTGGAATTTTCGTGAATGAATTTCCTCCCCATCAGGTTTTGATACGTCATCGTCGATACCTTTTGCATCACAGACACCGGAGCGATATTAGAAGTTTAATAGTTAAAATATAACTATTAACATCTGCCGCAGGATCCTAGAGTTTATATGCTTGTTAATTTGCCTGATTGTATGCGTTAATTAATGTTGGGTACACTTAAATGAATTTATCTTGATGCCAGAACCAATAAAGAGTTTACTTCTATCTAGACAGTTTACTGGGACCATAGTGACCTCTATCCTGTATCATGCCATTGGTGGCATCTGCTGGTCAGCAGCTATTGTATGGGTCAATCAATAAACTGTTTCGGATCTTCGGTCTTTTGGATATATTATATATATACACTCATATATATATATAAACATACATAACTTATATATTATATATACTATATTTTATAAATTACTAATTATTAATCAGAAACTCCCATATCGTTAATTTGCGAATTATTCTCAAAAGCGCAGATAGCGCCAATCCTTCGCCAGTTCGTGCGAGACAGAGTGAAGTGTCCGTAGAAGCTGCAGTGGTAGTAATTCGACAGATGATAGGACGACCAATCTGAATAGAGTTACTGAAACACATGGGGAGATCTGTATTTCATCAGCTGGAATTAACAGTAAGTTGGTCAGAGGAAGGCGAAGTATGTCGGCTGGGATTTAGCGTATCTCTTCCACAGAGCTATCGCTGCTACCCTGGTAAACCTTCCACCGGGTTACCCTTCCACCGGGTAACCATTCCACCGGATAACCATTCCACCGGGTGACCATTCCACCGGGTTACCCTTTCACTGGGCTACCCTTTCAGAGCAGAGTCGTTCTGTTTTGACCCTTTTCCTCCGTCGCCTATTCTCTCTGAATCCGTTAATGGCTTTACAAACTCAGCCTCGATATGAACAAAAACCACCATCGGCTGATGATGCCTTGAGTGTACCCAACTGATCAAAGAATCAAAGTCTTATTATTTTATAGCAGACAAAGTATTGCTGAAACCATTAACCTACCTTAAATCACGTGAACCGGTTGGAGTAGTTTCAGTTTAACGACACTAATGATAAAATTATTAGCATCGTCCTCATTTATCCAGGCTTGGGTCTGGCACTGTGAATTAATTGGATGGGTTGAAAACTGAATTTGGGGTTGAGCTCCACCCCTCGAACAATTCAAGTCGGCTCCGAATTTAGAGCAAACTCTAATCATCTCTCCAACATTTCTGTTTGACAAAAAAACTGTGGTATCATGACTTAGCAAATTTTTTTTTGAGCAAAGAGTACGATCCTGGGTGCTAGCAAATTCATTAATTCATTACAGAGATTTATATAGCGCTCCTTCAAGGCTACTACTCAGATGCGCTCCCGACGCCAGCACGGTTAAAAAGAACAGTTTTAAGGCGAGTATAAACTGAGTCTGGATGGACCCTAGGGGACAACCACAACGCCAATTGATGAGGCATTACTAAAACGCGCATCAATCGAACTTCTATTTTGGTGTTCTGCGCATGCCACCCTGCTATGTCGGTCAATCGATCGACTGCTCGCCATTTTAACGATTATTTTCATCTAAATACAGAATTTACTCAGTAACTTCGAACATATGGGAGTTTTCTATTACTAGGTTTCCCTACCGGATTTTTTCGTTTGCTTTGCCAAGGATTATGTAGCCTACGTTTAGGAGGCATTTTGGTCGCGAGTTGACTAGGCCATGAATGTGACTGCATCGGACCATTCCTCCGGATGCACGCGATCAACCGGGCGGCCGAGTGTTGACATCTCGGTGGAGGACGAGCGCGTCGATCGAGAGACCTCGACCGAAAGTTAGTGATTGAATTGTCGGTGGGTTGGGAGGGCTCAACCCCCAGTTTGTTTTTCAACCTCACCAGTTAATTCTGAAAAAAAACGGGGGTTAAGCAAACCCCAGATCAGCCTTCAGTGACACCCACACAAACAGTAACCATCTAAAATTTAGCGCATATACCGGTTTCAGGTTTAAAATGTTTGTAGTCCGGACGAGACGTCCTGACTAAAAAAATTTTTAACTCCCTATTTCAAATTTGACAACTCAAACCCTGCCGATAGTCACAATCTACCCAGCAACTCAACAGAGGCTTGGCTGGGGTATTTTGCGCCCGGGGACGAACTACAGAATTGGCGCCCCTTTCCTAATTTATTTCACATTTTTCAAAAATGCATCTTAAACTATTTATACATGACTGTCATAGACAATCTACAAAAATATAATTTTTCTGGATTTAATTGTCGCAAATTGGTCAATAACGTTATCATAATTTGTTTTCTCCAATGTTTATTGTTCGATACTACGAAGAACAAGATCGTTGAAACGATTTTCTCATTGAAGCCCGCGAATACGACAAAATTAGCTTTAATTTGCTGAAGAACCGCTCACAGATTGCATTTGAAACAGTAATTGTTACAAGAATTTGCAGTGAAATGCGTGGACTTTGTTTGAAATACGTCATCTCCATATAAAACAATAGATCGAAGAAGATCGAAAGGAGTCTCCGGTTGGTATTCATTCCGAGTACGGATCTCGAGCTGCATTTTGCATTTTTCAATTTCGGTGTACATTTCATGGTCATTGACGTCGGCGTCGTAGAAATGATGGGATTTACAAATTTTGTGTAGGCTACGTATTGAAGTCATATTCAACTTTTAGAACATGAAGGGTAATATTATACTTGAGCTGGAACCGATCTATATGATTTCATAAGAAAACGACGCCTGACTAAGCCTAACATCATACTGGGTGACCCCCCAAAACGTGAAAACATCTCGTACAATGCAATATAATTTGTTCACAATTTAGTCAACTTTATTCATAATAGCTTTAATGGTTTACCGATTTACTTACTTGCCTATTTAGCCATATGTCTCGTCGGTGCAACGTATTGTAAAGCAGGATTTACCACTTAAAACGTGCAATCGTGTGTGATCTGGCAGATGCTCAACGAAAATTGCACATTGTCTCGAATAGGGAAAACTAGTGTTGTGTTCGTTGAACTAGGCGCCAAAAGTAAACAGTGAATATTATTGTGTACATGTTCTCAGACGAGGTTTACTGCCTGAGATTCAAGCGACATGATTGTGGTCGCCATAACTGTACAATGCAGCAGGACGGAGCTCCATCTCACACAGCCAGAAATACCATAAACTTTCTTTAATAGGAGAATATTACCTTTATCGAGTCAAAAATGTAGCCACATCACCAATCGATTATGCGATATGGGGTGTTTTGTTTTACTAACAAACGTATTTTACTCGTTCACTAAGACATTTAGCAACACTCAGACCAGAGCGCAGAGCCTCTCAGTAGATATCCTGAATGTTCCAGACGCTATATAAATGCTCGATTACATTACCAAATACAATGGGCGATTAATAACTTTTTGATGGCGAACCTTTTGTGGTCAACTATTTTCGGTGAACCATTTGTACGTTAAGCAATTGTCGTGGAACCCCTCCACCTCATTCATGGATGCCCTCCTCTGTTCCTTCTCCTCTTCTTAAGCCCTTCTTTTCGTTGAGAAAACTAGTGCAGAAGAGTTGAACTCATTTTATTATTAACGACAGCGTAGAAAACAAGTTGGTAACCCATATCAACGTGCAAAACCAGCCAAAAATGTGCATAACTTAGCCCAAGTAGTCGGCGTAAAAATGGTTCACAAAAACTTCTTAAATTTTATAACTTGCGGATATATTCACAGGTGTCCCTGTATAAGGTTAATTGTTTTATTTATCAATATATTAATATAGAAAGTTTGTTGCTTATGTGCATTACTTGAACAATGCAGTAGTTTGCTGTTTTTTTATTGCTCCCACTTTTGGTTCAGGAGATGAATCGACACAGATATGCCTGATGTAATGAAGATATTCTAGGTATTTCCAAGAAAGCTAGCCTGGTATTTCCAAGTAGGATAGCCTGGGTTTTTCCTGTACATGTTTATCTCCCTGATGTTTCGGTTTCGGTTTCTCGACAGTGAGGCCAACACAGTTCTACGGTGACATGCACTTCTTACGATACTGATTAAAACTGTAAATGAATGTTTATGAATGAACTAGTGTTCCATATTTACGTTGTTCAGATCTCGTTCAACCACCGACAACTTTTGCGACTCTTTGATTGAAATCTAGTTTTCTCTGAGAAGTAGGCCTAAAGACATTAAAGAGATGCACATAATATTTGCATAAACCATCGGCCAGAGATCGATCTACAAAATGGGTAAACGTGCCTTCTCTGGTTTAACTAATCAGGCTTAGATACATTGTATTTTAACGGGGAAACTTAATTGTAGAGTGAACTGATGTTCCTCGTAACTGTGTGCCTGTGCCTAGCGGTCTGTCTGTGTCTGTCTGTCTGTGTCTGTCTGTCTGTGTCTGTCTGTGATCGTAATCTTCAAACTTCTAAAGTGTAACCCGAAGGCTAAGCGAAATGTGCTAGCTTATTCACGAGTCGGTTTAACCTATTAGGCTGCCACTCTGTCAGCGGACCGATCTTATGTGTCCTCATTACGACCTGACGTTATGTATACTGATTGCCTGTGATTTATTAGACATCGTAATTTGGACGATGCTTTGATTTAATTGCCTCTCGCCCAGTATGTAAACCTATAGTAAACCCTGCCAGACCAGTGACGCATACAATGGCCTTGCTATTGGGGTTACATGCGTTACTTCATATAAGACCTGCGTTGGCATAATTTACTCTCGAGGCATACATGGAAGTGGAACACCATTTATGAAGCATTAAATTCTGGCAAATCAAAACCCTTAAAATAAGTTTAATCCCAGTTATGCAAATTGTTATTCTTCCTCTGACCATACTGAACATTTAGACTGTTCTTGTGAACGAGTTTTCTGTTGCTGAACTTGGATTTTGGAACTCCCTCAGTAGAGTTATGTAACTTTGTATTCAACTTAGGACTGACTTCTTCAAATTGCTTATCTGTCATAGGCTGTTTCACAGTGTAACGGACTAACAATTCATGTAAACTCATGTAGCGCTTTATATAGATTTTGGAGCTTGCAATGTAGGCCTGCAATTTAGCATCTAATAGGCTTTTACTTTTGATTATAAAATCTGGTTTAGACCAATTCAGATGTGGATATCGCTCACCACCTTTGACGAAACAGCTGAAAAACATTCTGGATCAATATCCAGATGATGGTCAGATCCTGAAGGTATGTGAGTGTCTTCAAGAAGTCTTACTGATATAAAAAAAAATGTTGGAAAACATCACTGGGTCCGCTTTCATCCATGGTGGAAATCAAGGATTTTTATCTTTAAGGCTGAGGCATATTTAATAATGCCCAATAAAGAGTGCCATTGAATTTGGTGTGGAAACATTTTGTTCCGAAATGAATATGTTTCTACCTGAAGCAAAGATATAAATCTTTCGAAAAACAGTTTTCTTGTTCCATGACAATCGAGGCACAAATGTTCATAAATTAATATAATTTTTAATTAACGAGTGTAGAGTGTAAAAAGTGTAAAGCTTACTTTACGATTAAAGTTCAGGTAACCTTGGATTGTGACAGGAGCTAATACAGAACGCAGAGGATGCTCGTGCTACAGAAATAATATTTCTATTGGATGATTTTAACTATGGCACTGATCCAAAAAAGTTGCTTCATCCTGATCTTGATCAGTTTCAGGTTAGCCACATTCTTAGTTTAAGAATTCTAATGCTTAATTGTTCATATGACATCTGTTCAATTTGGCCATAACAGCAATTTGTAATTGCCATAGGCAAATGCAAATTGTCACTTGCTTCTATTTTATTTCAAACATTTAGCAAAATATTCTCTGTTTAATCCAGAGGCTATCAATCTTTTCAATTTTTTGCATCTCTGAGAAATGTTTGACCAATGTTCGCATCTCCAACAAAAGTATTTTCACATTTGAAGACGCATACATAAAATATTTACCGTTTGAACCACTACTGAATTGTTTCTTACAAGTTTCAACTCATTAACCATAGCCGTCACCCAGAACACCCAAGCGTCATCACATCACTCCATTCTCAAATCATTTCACTGGCTAAAAATCCCAGAGCGCATTCACTTTAAAGTCTTGTCACCAACTTACAACTCCATACAATATTTCCATCCCAAATATCTTCGCGAATTCACCATACAGCCAACCCGCTATAACTATTCTTAAAACCGCTCTTCCCGATCGTCCTCTTGCCTCACCCTCACTCGACCCTGATTACATCTCATCTCAAGCTCTCCAACCGCTCCATATCACACGCCACACCTCGTCTCTGGAACGACCTTCCTCCTGAATTTCGTGCCTTCCCGGTTCCCTTCCTTTATCATCACTGCCCGTCATGCAACATCATCTATCTCTAGCGTCTCTGTCCATCACACACCCGGGCTTTCCATTCTAAACTAAAGTCCCACCTTTTAAGAACTCTTACCCAAACTCATTGCTTGACATCCACTTGTCGATCCTCGACCAAAGCGCCACCCTCCTTAACAGCTACTCAGCCTCCCTGCTGACCTCCTGGAAACTGAACTCTGACTTCCCACGAACTATCCTTTGGACAACCCTTTTGATTTGACGCAGCGCTCGTGAATAAAGCTGGTGCCCTGGTCTTGGCTTTTAAGTGGCGCTTAAATTTTTTTATCTTTGACCTACGTTTTAGGCCAACTCAACTTTCTTCCTCTAAGCCTACTGCTAGTTTAAAGTAGTTAACTTCTGGTAGTACGTGGCTATCGAATTAATTGACATTGACAACGTACAAAGCTTTCGAATATTTCTTCTTTAATTAACCACACAGGAAACCAGTATCAACTAAATCGTTCAGTCCTCTACGCATTCATAGCATGAACGACTATACAATGAACATATGTATCACAGCCTACTCACTTAAAGCCAACTAGACCTTATACAATGCCTACCCTACATCAGCAACTTTAGTTTGGCGCCACGCGTGCTCAGTAAGGTAACGTAAAGGCCTACGTATCTCTGACCATCTATGGTAAATAGCTAGCTACAATGTAAGTAAGGCAAGGGTGTTTCTCTATGCTCAGTTTGGTGCATAGATGACTCATCATACATATATATATATATATATATATGTCTATATAATATATATATATAATGTATGTGTGTAATATATATGTTTCTATATATATATATAACATAAATGGTTATATATGTGCATTAGATAATATATATATACGCAGAAAACACGCTACATATAATGTATTCTTATACATGTAATGTATAATATGTATGTAATTTATATATACATATATATTAGCAGAAAAACACGTTCACGGGGTGCAACCTACAATACATGTCTGAACGGGTTACATTACAAAGTGCAAAGGTGTATTTGGTTTACTTTACCATGTTGTTTGTTGTTAGGGCCCTGCCCTTTACGCTTACAACAATGCAGAATTCAGTGATGCCGACTGGGAGAGCATTGCAATGCTCCTCTTCAGTAAGAAGGAGGATGACGCTATGAAAGTGGGACGATACGGAATGGGATTCAAATCAGTCTATCACATGACAGGTCAGTTGATACTGGCGCTCAACGAATGCGAAAATATACTGATAACACACTCACTCACTCACACACACACACACACACACACACACACACACACACACACACACACACACACACACACACACACACACACACACACACACACACACACACACACACACACACACACACACACACACACACACACACACACACACACACACACACACACACACACACATATATATATATATATATATATTAATGCTGATTAATTCTGAGCGCTCGGTGTGAAGTATGCATCAACAGGTTACTGAGACATATGACTGTTATTACTAACTTCTATAGCGCCGTTGTTTAATGCAGAAGTCATCAATCAACGGCATATAAAATCCTAACCGTATTGCATGGTATTCTTACATTTATGCAGCGCCTCTCGCTGAATAACTATTCAGGGACGCTTTCAGCACGGAAACCCAGAGGGAAAACGTCTTGACAGAGTGAGGAACCGATGGATAGAAACCAGTCATTAGTTTAGCCCTAGGTGATGGAAGAAATTCATTCCGGGTAGGAAACGCCCGGTGTTGGGCCAAGTCAGTCTTAGTCCTAGGAACAAATAACAAATAGATCAAGACGATCAACAGAGCGCAAGGAACGAGATGAAGCTGCAGAAAACGCCTTTCGCAAATAGTCAGAGATATCCCGAGGCACAGCGTAGCTGGGCTTTCGAAACTAGAAAGAGGATCTTGTAGTTGAAGTTTAGCAAGGTGATATCGGTAGGTGTGTGTGGGTGGCTACATATATATATATATATATATATATATATATATATATATATATATATATAGAAAGAGAGAGAGACAGAGAGAGAGGCAGAGTGAGACTGACAGAGACAGACAGACAGAGACATACATGTACAGATAGACAGACTGGTTAATGTGGTTGATTGCTGTCTTTCCTCTGCATCAAGCGCTGAATTGGTAAACATACGACGCTAGCAGTGTGTTATCAAGTAGTTAAGTTGTAGATAATAAAATAGATAAATATGCAAGGCGCCCAACGTCCTGCTAATCATTTTACTTGCGCCGCTGCCTAGCGAATGGAGGACTAGTCGACCTACGGGGTAGCCGGAATTGAGGTCGTTTCATACTGCTCTTCTCGCCAGTGTGTTTGTGTGTTTTCAGATTTGGCTATCAACCAAGATATCAGTTTCCCTCTAGCCCTTACAACTTTGTTGCAGGTTACAATATACGATTAGGCCTACCTAACTTTGCCGCACATAACCTGCAAAGGAGTCTGCTAACTCTGCTTTACCGAAACATTCATGTGCGAGAAATTTGTTGTATTTTAGATCTTCCGAGCCTTGTAAGTGGCGATGGGATTGCTTTTATGGATCCTCACGAACGATATTTCAAGGACTCCAAACACGGTGAGAGGTCATGTTCTCTTTGGAAATTCTCAGAGGATTGGGAATCAATGAAGAAACTTGACCACCAATTCCGTCCTTTCTTTGAGCATGAAATGCTTTTCGGACTTTCAGACAAGACTTTTCCTAAAGGTGGTTACAAGGGTAAGACGATTTTTCGGTTTCCGCTGCGTTCGAAGAAAGCCAAGCACCCTTCAGAGCTCTCGGATAACATTTACACTCCAGATAAGGTGCGCCAGTTGCTTAAAGATCTGGAAAAGGATGGTGGAAACGTTTTGCTCTTCCTTACGCACTTACAACAAATCAAAGTCTACGAGAGAGCATCTGGATATGCGAAGAAAACTCCGACAATGATGCTCGACATCAGACTGAACGAGGCGTGCCACAAAATCGCTACAGGTCAACGTTTGAAGTTTGACAAATTTTTAACTGCTTTAACAACTGGAAAAATTGCGGACAACACTCTGTCTGTTTCGTTTCCAATCAAATTCGAAGTGGAATCTGGGTTGAACACCAAACATTGTCGTTCATCTACGCACACGTTTCTCATAACTCACCACTACAGTGACCGAAAGATATCTACAGGAGAAGTAAAACAGGCCAAAGAGTCCCTCAAGGTCTTGCCCTGGGTTGGGGTAGCAATTCAATTAGATTCTGGGTGTGCTTCTTCAGAAGTCCAAGGTCAGATCTACAACTTCCTGCCTCTGCCCCTTGAAGCACGAAGCCCTATTGGTCTATCGACGCACGTCCACGGGTATTTTGTCCTCGATCAGAATCGACGTCATCTCAAGTGGCCCGATGCAGGCAGCAGCCTCGTCACTGACCGACATCACATCTGGAACATATTTCTCATGAAGGAACTCGTGCCACAGGCCCTCATACAAATGGCTCAATATATCAGCAGCCTTCAAAGCGTAACTCATCTTCAAGAGCAACTCAGAGTTGTGGTTGACTTCAGAGACAAGAAAAGAATTGCACAGTTTCAAGTTGACACCCTTAATTCCGTGATGCCCAATTTGCAACGCATCAATCCAGCTTGGCAGCCATTGGCCGAAACCTTTTACAAGGAAATCGTTCATCATCCGGTATTTTTCTCCAAAGCCAAAGATGGCACGTGGCTAAATATATACGACAAAGAGACGATTGTTGACAGTTCTGATGAAATGACTGAAGTAGCAAAACTACTTCGCAAAATCTTGATAGCGAGCAATAAGAATCTAGTATCAGTTCCAGGATTTGTTATCATTGGAATTGAGCAATTTAACTCAGCACTCAGACGAATCGAACCGGAAGATATATGTGCCTGTCTTAAAACGAACTCAATCGAATTAAGTGACACCGAAAAGTTGCGTCTTTTACCATATCTGCTCAAGAAATTGGATGAAAAAAGACAGCTGCTTGAACTAATCGGAACTCCCCTCTTGCCGTTGGACAACGGGACTTGGATAAAGTTTGGGGCAAAAACAATCTATATTGAAACGGTGGAGCATCCGCAATGCCTTCTTCCAGGACTAAAGAGTGAATTTATCAGCAGTAGATTCAAAGACAATGAAGTGCTGAAGTCAATTGCAAAAGCAGGTAAGTCACATGACTAACACAATGAAATCCTAACTAATGACTAACATGGCATCGTTACCACACAGCATAAGGCAAAATTGATGGTTGCTATCTTAACGTGGAGCCGTTGTGAAAACTTGTCAAATAGGAATGCCAGTTGAAATCCAATGAGGCAGAAAAACCACGGAATATGATAACATGGTAACTAGAGAGAGCTATAGATTTATGACTAATGATTGTTTCATGAATTTCACAACTCACTCTCTTGGTCCCAGGTGTTAAGGGCTTGCGATATTTGGGGCGTCAACGAGGTGGGTTGTTATATAAAATGCCTGTAAGGAATATTTCCAGCTGCACATAGAATCACACATGTAAATGTGTATATTTGTAGATTACTTCACGACTGGAGTTGATTGTATATTCACGCGGTACATTTTGCCTTTCATTGCAATTTGCAGGAAGCATGCAGTTGAAAATGCTGGACAAGAGTTCGATTCTGAAATTGTTTTGTCTCGTACCCGGTCTAACTGTCCCTGACCAAGTTTCAGTAGGGTTCACTGCGTCATTTCAGCCAGAACAGACCCTTGTCATACCAAACAAAACGGCAAGTCTGAAGCATGAATATTTTGATCGCCTATGGAAATACATTGAGACGCTCTGCGTCGCTGAAATGCAGATCTTGGCCAGTTCTAAGTTGTATTTGGTGCCTTTTAATCAGTATGTACAACTGGCCTTACTTGCTGAGAGCCTTCCATTTATAGTCTGGAAGAGAGGCGAAAGTGATCATCTGAGGACGGCGTTGAAACAACTGGGAGCAATTGTTCTCGATGATCTGCCAAAATTTGTATTCTGCTCGCGTATACTGGGGAAATACTCTCTCAGGCTTACTCTGTCTGGCTTGCTGGAGCTGTTAAACAGACTAAAAGTTAGATGTAAACATGGCAGCCTGGTAGGTCGGTTTGAAATACTATCCACTGAAGAGAGGGATGCATTTCGCCAGTACATAGGATCAAGGCTGGCATCTGAGGAAATAAGCAAATCTGAAAAAGCGTTGATCAGATCACTACCTATCTTCAGCACACTTGATCAGAGTGGATTTAAGCCACAGCATTTTGTGTCGTTGGAACATTTAGAATTGGCAGTGTCCCGTTCATTTCGCCTTCCCGTCAAAGTACCTTCGGTCTTGATACACTGCATTGGGCCTGGTTCAGACAATCTTACACAAAGTCTTGATATTACGATGTTGAATGAAGCTGAGGTTCTTTGTACATTTGTCTTCCCAGCGATTAATGGCGAAAATTTGGTCAAATATGGTATATCCATGATAGTAGAAGCCATGAAATTTTCCCTTGAAAACTTCGAGCTCCTTGAACGTCAGCATGCTGGATTCATCAAGAGTGTATCGCAAGTGAAATTTTTGCCCATCACTGATGGCAAAACTTTGAAGATGCCCAGTGAACTGTTTGATGACAGTTTTTCACTTCTGAAGAACTTTTTCACCAGTAACAATTTCCCCTCTGGAGAGTTTTCGAAGGATTTCTATAGAAAGGAACTTAGGAGAGCTGGACTCAAAGGTCCGGACAAGATCAGCGTGGATGAATATTTAGCTGCAGCGAAAGATATCAATGGTAATCCAGCAAAAACTGGAATTGAAAAGAAAGCCTGTGCCATGCTAAATCTACTGAATTCATCCTTAGAGTCAGGGGTATTTAGCAAAAAAGAAAGAAATATTCTGAGAGATGGACTGAAATCTCTTAACTGGGTTCCAGCCTGCAAGAATAGACCTAAAGATTACCCAGAACGTCTGGCATTTGTAGGAGAGACATGTTCAATACTTGTGCCCCAACATGTATATGAATATACCTTTTGCCATGTTGTTGGTTCAGTGAAACCAACTGTGAACCTGACTGGCATGGAGCATCTTGTGGATCTCTTTGAATGGGCAAAAGAACCAACGGTTCAAGAAGTTATTCGACATCTGGACAACATTGCTTCATTTCTCTCATCAGAAGAGGACGTAGAAGTCCGTAATAAGAGAAAGTTCAAAGACACGTCAATTGGGCGAAAGGTCGATGAAGAGACGACAAAAGTATGTCAGAGAATTTATGAGTTTCTCAATGAAAGGGTGGAAAACAACGAACACTATCTTTCAACTCTATCTGATAAGAACTACATATTAGTCAATGGCTACTTCATGAAACCATCGCACTGCGCTCTTCAGTCGCAGCTCAATTGCCTTCCATTCATGTGTGGTCAACTGTATATGTCTTACGAGAACCTCTGGCAGGCAATTGGAGTCAAGGCAGAATTCGATGTCGACTCCTATGTACAGATAGTCAAGGAAATCTACAACGACGTTGGACTAGAACCGCTTTCAAAATCTAACCTCGAGATGTTCATAAAGATCATCAGTGAATGCACTTCATCTACGGAAGAAGGCAACCAGATGACAAGTAGAGAAGAGGTGTATTTGCCAGATCAACGTGGAATTCTTCGCCTTGCTTCCCAGTTATGTTTCAATGACTCGCCTTGGCTCCCCATCACAGATGATGAAAAGGTCCAGATATGTCATCCTCGCATTGCCTATCCAGATGCTCAGAAACTTGGTGTCACATCTTGGCGTCAGAAAACTGTTCAGGCTCACTGCAAAAAATTATCAGGACGACATAAATTTGGGCAGAAGGAAAAGCTGGTGAATCGTTTAAAAAGGATTCTGGAAGGCTATCCGATAAATGATGGAATACTCAAAGAACTGGTTCAAAATGCTGACGATGCCGGTGCCACTAAAATTCATTTCATCAAAGACATGAGAACTTTGTCGAGTGACAAAATATTTGACGAAAAGTGGAAGCCAGTGCAGGGAACCTCCTTGTGTGTGTACAATGATAAGTCTTTCACGCAGCAAGACCTTCAAGGGATTCAAGATTTGGGAGAAGGAAGTAAGTCGAAAGAACGAATGAAAATTGGACAATACGGTATTGGATTCAACTGTGTTTATCACCTGACTGATGTTCCAACATTCCTAACAACTATAGATGATGACAGAAAAGTTCTCTGCGTCTTAGACCCAACTCTTCAGCACGTTGAAAGTGCTACTGAGGAGTCGCCTGGCTGCATGTTTGATGACCTCGATACTTTGGCTAAAAAGTTTCCTGATGTCTTTGATGGGTACTTGGAAGAATATTATGGTACTCATGGAACAGTTTTCAGATTCCCGCTGCGCAAGTCAGAGTCTGCAATATCAAACAATATTGCAACTGAAGATATAATCAGCAAACTGTTCCGAATACTGAAATTGGAAATGCAATCTTGTCTGTTGTTTCTGAATAATGTGAGGGAGATTGCACTGAAAGAAATACATCCAAATGGAAAACTAGTTGACATATTCTGTGTACAAGCAAAGCTTAAGCAAGAAGATCAAAAGAAGTTGAACAATTTTCAACAAATATCGAAAGGGATTTGTTCTGAACTTGAAAAAGACGGTTCCCTTGAATCAATTGACCCAAAATACGTCATGTACACAATGGAAACTAGCAACAATGGGAATGACAAACGTGAGTGGCTGATCGTTCAGCAGATTGGCTTTGACAATCTCAGCCGTGTAAGTGAGAAACTCAAGGATGCCTACAGAAATGGTGCGTTGAATCACTTACCATTGGGTGGAGTGGCTTATGAAATGAACAAGACACAAAACAGACAAAACAAGGTTGATGGTAAACTGTTTTGTTTTCTTCCACTGCCGAAACCAATTCATCTCCCTGTACACGTTAATGGTCACTTCTGTCTGGACACTGAAAGTCGACGCAATCTGATCGAAGAAGACAAGGATGATATCCAAAAGGACTGGAACATTTGCCTCATGACAAATGTTGTTGCTCAAGCGTACTGCTCCATCATTTGGGAAGCAAGCAGACGCAGTAGGGACAGACCAAATGACGATATACTTAAGAACTATCCGTTGGTTTTCCCAAATATTTCAGACATTGATGGGAGCTATATTCACACAATGTGTGTAACTGTTTATCAGAAATTGTGGGAAGTCAATTGTCCCATATTTCCTGTCTATTCTACACCGTCATGCACCCGAAATAGTACATTGGATGTGATTTGGATGGGTCCACAAGGTAATAAAACTAAAAAGCCTTGTTTTGATCATTTGACGAGTGAAGTGAATCGCGTTTTAGAGGAACAATCAGCTTTTCTAAGTACCAGAGGCGGATCTGACCAAAGCGAACAACAACGACGTACGATACTCTTAGCCAAAGAAAAAGAAATGCAGCTGCATAGGGTGCTCATATCCTCTGGTTTTTCCCTGGTCCATTCCTCTTGTCAGCTTTACTATCAATTTGCAAGAGTCGATTTACCTGTTGAATACAGCAGTCCAGATAGAGTACTTGAATTCTTTGCTAGTTTCAAAGAAGCAACTTCTAGCTGCAGGTTTTCTGACCTGCCACTCAGGTTGTCAGAAACACCCTTTGAATCTGTGGAAGTCTTTGAGACCGTGCTACAGTATTGTTCGCACTCAAAGAACTTCTGCGCAAGACTGAGATCTGCTCCATTCCTACTTACAGCAGACGAATATCTGCGAGAATTTGATGAATGTTCAAAACCATATTCGAGCTCTTACTCTGATCTTGTTCCACATGCCTTACACTTGTTTGCACACATGAAAATCAAAAACATTCTTCATAATGTTGGTATGACTAGGGATTTCAATGTTGCTGACCTTGTTGGACTATTGCCTGGTATTTTGCCAGAAGAGCATTTTTTCGGTAATACTAAGTTAGTACGTTTTGACTTCTTTTTGCGCTTTCTGCAGGAGCATACGCCCATGAACCTTACTCTACATCCGAAACAATTGCTAAAAAGGATCTGGGAGTTCATCACACTCTGTGCAGTTGCGAAAGACTGTCCAAGTCTATCTTCGTGGTGCCTTCTTCCAGTCACATCAGGGAAGGATGACTTTATGCTTCCTATATCGAAAGCCAGCCATTGCATTGAGAAAAGCAAAGTTGAAACTGTTGATCCAAAGTTACTTAAAGCTCTAATTAACATAGGGATGCCAGAACTTGATGAGCACTACGTACCTTCATCCACCATAGCAAAGCTACTGAAGAAAACAGTTCACCTGTCAGTTTCAGTTGTAAACCATTTCATTGGTCATACAGGTTGTGTACTGAATGTCACTGAGGACAGACATAGTCTGCTTAGGTACCTTTCAGATAACCAAGGTGAATGGAAAAGCATAGAAGGAGCATTTGGTGCGATACGTCGACTCCCTGTGTTCGAATATTATAATGGAACAATTGGTCATCTGGAAAAGTCCAAACGATATATTGTTCCAACCAGCATTCCAACTGATGAATCGTCTATATGGACCTCTGAAGATAATGCACTGTTCTTGAAATATTCTTATGAACTTCTACCTTTTCTCAAATTTCTTGGCTGTGAATATCTACAGGAAGACCAGATTTACTGCCAGTTCATATTCAATAAGTTTTCTGAGTTGTCCAATGATAGCAGGCTTGTACATTTAACATTTATAAGAGATCTGTTGAAACAGTGTCCGGAAAAGCTAGAAAAGTTACAGAAAGACCTGCACAATCTCAAGTTTTTGTCGCGGAGCAATGGTACTGAACTCGGCTGTGCCTCCACATTTTTTGATGGAAGGGTAGATATTTTCCGCATCATGGAAGATAAGTTGGACTTTCCACCAGAACCTTTCAACACATGTGCCTGGCTTGACTTTCTGCAGTTATGTGGACTTGTGCATGAGGTTACAGACCATCATCTTCTTAGATATGCAGAAGAAATTGCACAAGAGACCAAGGAAGTTGAAGATGAAGAGCCTGTGAGAAAGAAGGCTAAGATATTAGTAGAGAATATAATGAGCCTCACGGACCTCTCAGATAGCTTTGCTGAAAAGATAAAAACAATGCCAATTGTTGAAGCTGCTATCGTTCCAATAAAAATGAGGAAACTTCACCTTCAGAAAGGCAATCAAAGTAGACCGTTCATCAGCTACAAAGACGCAGTTGAAGAGATGCACAAGGACTTAGTGTGGACGACAATTGACATGCTGCCCGGTTGGGCAACATCAACAAGAGAGCGAAAGAGGAAACTGAACCAGCTGGACGTCCAATCACAGCCACCTACTGACGTTGTAGCCCAGCACTTGGTCAACATCTGTAACTCGTTTATTAAAGCCACCGATGAAAGCAAATTAGAAATCAAAGAAGAGTTACTTAGGGTAGCAAAAGTAGTCTACGAGTTTTTGGGTTCTAATGATGTTAGCAGCACCAGCATAAGTCTCCTAGCCAACTGTCAGTGTATTGTTTTGGAAAGCGGTACAGAGTTGGCACGGCCAGATCAAGTGGTCATCAGTATGTCTGAGGAAAGTGAAATAAGACCATATTTGTACAAACTGCCTATCGACCTTTGCAAGTATTTGCCCTGTTTTCAGAAGCTTAACATGGCGCAAGATTTGTTGCCAGAACATTATGCTGGGGTTCTGCAAGAGATCCACAAGAAGGTTAATCATGAAAAACTTGTCAGAAATGACAGAAAACTGGTTTTCATGGCATTCGCTGGGTTTCTCAAACAGCTGGGAAGTAAAAACTCGATGAATCTTAAACAACTGATTTTACCAAGTGACAATGGCAGGTTGTATGACTCATCGGAATTGGTGATTAATGACAATTCAGAATTTGCAGAAAGGTCAAAAAAGTGTAAAAGTCTCGTGTACATCATCGACTTCGACAAATTAGAAGGCTATGGCGTATCAGATGTAACTTACAAGATCTTCGAAACAGTGCCTGAGTTACTAAGACCATCTCTTCTTTCTGGTGTTGTCACACAGAAACTGGCAACAGCCCCAAGTGGGACAATCCCCAGAAGTAGCAGACTGCGCAATACAATCACCTCTCAAGAATTCACTGATGGGCTCTTTCGTTTGCTGGATTTGCAACCTGACACGATAAACAATCCCTCGACACTCAAGGAAAAAATCAAAGGCCTGTCAAAGATACAGATCTATGAACTGCCGAAAATCGTCACATTCCTCGAGCACAAGGAGAAGAGAATACCGAGCAGCGAAAAGGAATGTAGGTTTTTAATCACTAACGACGGCACAGCAGATGCTACCACTATAGTGTACATTGATAAGAATTTACATACAGATGCAAAAGAATCCGATTATCTTAACATCAAATTGGCAGAGATAGTGAATGAGTTGTTAGATGGTGCTCTTCAGCCGGTCTTGGTATACGTGCCACCGTTGTTTCGATGCGATCCGCACGAAATTGCCTCCACATTGGACAAACTAGGACTTCCAGAGAGAGGTTCATCAAATAAGAGAGAAAAAAGTCCTTTTCTGCCAAAACTTGGAGGTTTTGTACCAATTAACATGCACCACATGTTGCAGCAGGGTTTCTTTACCTTCAAGCAGGGAGACTTTGCAGCACTTGAGTATGGGGAACTCGAGGACTCCATTTACATCATGGTGGAAGTCATAGAGCTGATTTCCGACAACTGCCATTCTGATTCGGTGCTGAATGCAAGGTACAAAGTCGACACTGGAGAAAATGGGGAACAGATCGTGAATGGATCGGATCTCTACAAGTTTTGTTCACCTCCTTGCTTTGACGAAGCGGGTGCAATTGTTCTGGTCCAAATGCCGAGCGAAACTAACTCGATGACATCTAGAAACGTCGATGAAAGCTTGAATTACAAAGATATAATCAGAGACATAAAGAAAAGTTTGATTGAGGCGAGGTCTCTTCCAGAAGATCAGAGGAAACTAGTCATTAAGAGACTCTATCTGCGCTGGCATCCGGACAAGAATCCAAGTCACCTGACCAAGCTATGTACGCAAATAGTTCAGGAGCTACAACATATAGTGAATAGACTTGACAGTCTGTCACTTGAAGAGGAAGACGACAATAGGCCTGCTGAAAGAACCGCTTCACACGATTTTCCTGACTCTAACTACAGACAGAGTCGCAACCAGAGTCGACATCGTACATCAGCTTCGAGTGAGAATTCCAGCTACCAAAACTTCAATTTTAGTTACTTTGAAGAGACAGCGAGGAGGCATAGAGATCAGAGTAGAGCCTACAACAACAGCTCAAGTGCAGGCAGTGGTCAGCAAGACTTCTTTTCCTCAAATCCACAACCGCAGGAAGCTAAACGCTGGATGCGACAGGCCGAATTCGACTTGGAGTCGGCAGCTATCGACAATGCCCAGAAGTTTTACGAATGGTCTTGCTACAAGTATCATCAGGTACCATTTGCTACTTATTCTTATCAACAGATACTCCTGCTTCTTGGCCCATTTGGTTCAACTGTTTGTTATATTTTCTTTCTACTGCTTGCTATCATTTAGTAGGCCATCAGCTGGTTGATATAATTGGCCCTAGAATTGTTGATGCAAAACCAACAGTCGATTCTTTGTTTATGGAAACATCTCTGGACATAAAAATGTAGGAATTTATTATTTGAGAATGCGGGGAATGAGAAGAACCTCTACAATATCGACGTTAGTAAACACTGTTGGTGTTACAAATAATTGAAAGTTATATATATATACACGGTGATTCATTAAAAAACGTACCCCTAGATATTTAATTGTAACTCCGTCAAATATCGGTTTATGTCAAAAAAAATTTAAGTGAACATAGAGGAATCAGTTCTGAATAGGAAGAAAGTTACAGTTTATGTTCAAATTGACCCCCTCGGGCAGTAACACACGCGCGAAGACGCCTACGCCACTGCCTGACTGACTCATCAATGATGCGCTGATCCATTTCATCCCATACCTCCACAATTCGGTGACGCAACTCGTCGACATCATGTATTCGATTTCTGTAGACTTTTTCCTGCATGACGCTCCATATCTTATAGTCCACTGGATTCAAATCAGGGCTATTAGGTGGCCAGTAATTAGGCGGGATGAAATCAGGTGTTTCAGTTTCGAGTAACGCAACGGTCTCCCGAGCTCTGTGCGCAGGAGCGCTATCCTGCTGGAAGATGAAATACTCCGTTATCTCACGAATGTCAGGCAAGAGACCCTGCATTAGTAGAACATCTCTGTAATATTGTCCATTAATCTTAACACCTGGTTCGATGAAATGGATGTTCGTACGACCGAGTGCAGATACCCCGACAGATACCATAAGGGACTTGCTGAAAGTTGGTCGAGTCCGCAAAAGACGATTTGCTGGAACGTCTCTCTTCCTTGTACCGGCTGAGACGTAAATACGATCATTCTGACTGTTACTGGGTGCTGCCACAGTAAACAATTTCTCATCAGTAAACCAAATGAAATTCACTAAGCTTGCAGGATACAACCTCAGTAGCTGACGGGAACGTGTCAATCTTGCTTGCTTGTTGGCTGCTGTGAGTTCTTGAGCGTGTCGTTTCTTTAAACATCGCAAATGTAAATCATTCTTGACAATTCTCCAAACTGATGTCTGACTGATTCCTATTTCTCGAGCAATTTGTCTCTGTGTGCGATGCGTTTGCGGCATATCTTCCTGGCTGAGCACCAGCGATTCAACCTTTTCAGCATTGTCGGTTGTTGCTGCCGTACGCGGGCGGCCGCTGCCTGGTCGACGATGGAAAGACCCAGTTTTGTCGATCTTTGAAAGTAACGCATTTAATCCACCAAGAGTCCACTCTTTATCAGGAAATTTCTTTAGAAAACGTTTTGCACTGTACTTTTTATTCTTTCGTAAGAATGTAACAAATTGTTTATCCTCTTCGGTAAACACCATTTTTTCGCGATATTTTCGTGACGTCATTAGTTTCGTCAATCGCGTTACGTCATTTTAGCTTGGTGTGTCAAATGATTTATGTAGCACTTGAATAGAATATCAAGCATCATTATTCTGAAATTTCATTAAAATTAATGGTCATTTACCTGAGTTATGCTAACCTATGTAAGGTACGTTTTTTAATGAATCACCGTGTATATTTATATATCCTTCAGGCTTGAATTAATATCCCCCATAGCGATGATGATGATGATGAGTGCTCTGCCCGAAGGCAGGTACATTGGCCTTACCCCACCCGGGGATGAGATGAGTGAGATGATTTCCCGTTCCTTACCTCGTAGATAATGATGGGTTAACAACTTGCCCAAGGTCGCTAGGTAGTTACTTGAGGTGGGTTCAAACCTGCGACCCTTCGGTTGCAAGGCACTGAACACATCGCTACGCCACCGCGTAACCGTCATTGGGCCAGTTCTACGTCTTTTAATCCCCCGTCAGTTGATCACATTCAGTTGATCCCCTAGTCAATTGATCCCCTAGTCAATTGATCCCCTCGTCAATTGATCCCCTGCCTATAGAACCAAGCCCAATTAATACAACACTCATGTTCCACTTGCTGCCTTCTCCATTTATTAAAAGAACGAGTTACAGAGCACGAAATTTTAAAATGATAATAAATTTCAAAAGCGTAATTGTGAGTCATAATATGATTAATTTATGAGCATAAAGTCCTAAGCATAGGTGTCTATGCATGGGATAAATGAGCCATTGCGCGGAGATATAACAGAATCTCCGACCGGCCATAAGCGTGACACGAGCCTTAAGCAAGCGATATCGTTTCGTTGCCTGATGATCCATACCGACAACTCCGTGTAGAAATGTGGTCTTCTGTCTCTGCGCGTCACGCTGAGTGACATGAACTCTGGACGAGTGACATGAAGCCTGTACGAGTGACATGAACCCTGGGCATTGCTTTGTTATTTTCCTAATCTGTAAAATCAATCTTCTGTTTACTAACGGTCTCAGCTACAAGTCTGCGATGCGCAGCCTAGAGACTCATTTAGGACGAATAAGTAAGGGATATTTGATAAGTATAACAATTTTAAATGACGACGGTTTGTACTTTGTGATATATTATAACAGGCAGCAGAGAAAGCCTTGAAGGCGATTCAGTTCAAGAGGGACGCCAACCAGAGTTTCACTCATAACCTGTCGTCTCTCTGTTCTGGTATCAGTAACTCAGAGGTCACTGGTTGGGTCGCACAACTGGAACAACTCATTCCAAATCCTGCAGCCATGAGATATCCTAGCAGCCAAAATTATCCACATGTACCGCACGACGTCTATAGTCAGAGCATGACAGAAAAAGTCGGGAAGCTCGCTACTAACATCGTTAAATTTGCCAAAAAATAATTTAATTCAATAATCTTATCTCTGTTGATAATTTCATCAGAAAATAAGACATGATTGATTGATGTTTACTTTTTATGTCTGAACTTTGAAATGATCAAAACAGTTGGTCACACATATTTTTTTGGATGAGACTAAGAATTGCCAATGCTCGATTTAGCTTTTTCAGTTGCTAATTATGATTACTGTTTTAGTTGTAGAAATGCAATTAAGATTACGATTACTGTAATACATTATACTTGATTGCTGAATTGCAATATGTGAAAATTTCAGTTATTGAACCACAATGGCATCTTTGTTTCTCATGAAATAAATGGTTATTACTAATAACTAACCTGAGGGTAGATTTGAGGACGGTTCCTGTAGGTTATAATATCATCTATAGGATTTTGGCTTTAAGAATGCCTAAAGGCTGAATTAGTCTTTAGTATACATTCAGTATGATTGCAGAAAAGGCCCTACGTCTCATCCGTTGCTAAGCATGTTAATGCAGACTCCATGATTCTATAGGGTGACACAAAAGTTCGTTCACCGTTTTCAAACTTAAATATCTAAGTCAAAATTATTCGGATCTCTTAAATATTTGTCAGGTGTATACAGGGCTCAAATATTAAATAACCCTGAAAACCTTAAGTCGACCATGCATTAAATGACGTGACAGTGTACACTGCGGCGCGAGAGGTGTATTTCTGGCTCGCGCCTGGATGTGACGTGACCATTATTCACGCCGCTTCATTAAGTAAAAATAGGAGCATCGACATTGGACTGTGGAAGACTGGTCTAATGTTTTGTTTGCCGATGAGTCGCCATTCAGGGTGTTTTATGTACCGAATGTGCAAAACGCAGTGTGGGGTTCACAGGAGGAGAACGTTCCGTCTTCTCGACATATTATAAAGTTTAGTCTGTCAGTGATGATGTGGGGTGGGATGGTCAGGAGTCTCACAAACCTTCATTTTGTGCCAAATGGTACTAGACTGAACTTGCATTACAATAACGGCAATGTTATGCAACGAAAGTTATTTGTTGACAATGATCTTGGGAGTATTTCAGTAGGATGGTGCACGCAATTCAGCTATGACGACAAAGTGGCTGTAGACTACAAACTCCCGTCTCGCGTAAAGCAACAGGATTAGCCACCAAAACTCTCTGGCTATCTCTCCTGTTGAGAATTTGCAGATTATTTTGTCTCTCAGAGTTGATAAAGATCCTGAGTCTATAAACGCTGATCACCAACGAGCGTGGAGATCGATAGACATTGGGACACTTCAGTCGCTGATCCAATCTAAGCCATTTATATATGATATTGTATGCAGAGCAGCAAGTAGAGTTTTTGTGGTGTGGTGTTTAGTGAAGCCAGATAGAGAATTGAGAGCGATGACTAAGAGGAGGCAGGAGTAGAGTAGGGCGTGTGGAATGCTGGAGGAGTTGGTGACTAGATATAGAAGAGATTGAATTGTGAAGCAAAAGATTGAGATGAATGTCATTACAACCTATTCAGAGGGGCTCCCAAGTCAGACGTTTCGAGGTAAATTCACGCAAGCTATATAGGGGCCTAGGCAGCGCAAAGTAATCCTCTGACTTTCATTAAAATACTCTTTCAATTCTCATATCAAAGAAATACGAGGCACGCGTAGACGCTTCGAGATAAAGACAATCAAGCAAGGTAACGAAGTAACATGTCGCTGATTTGTGAATAGACCTCAAACGCGTTTAAAATCAATTCCAAAATTATCGACATAGAGTAAACATTCGCCATGTGCCGCCGCTGTCGTCTGCACCGTTCGCTAGATGTCGCTGTGCCCGCACATTCTCACAAACTCCGTCGTCTGGGGTTCTCTCCGTTATTTTCCCTCTTCATCCGCATGCGTGGAGCATCGACCGATAGACGAGATTCGAGTCGACGACGCATTGTATCGACCGCAAGACACGACAAGTGCGGATTGAGGCGAATACCACGTGACTGTGGCAGACGGATTTGGGAAAAACTATGGAACGAATCGTGGCGGAATCTGATGTTAGCCACCACTGCTGTTAACGATAGCGTTACCATAGAGCATAGAGGAGGGGATGGGCAGTGAAGAGTTGGATAAACTAGTCTTCTGGTATCAAATGCTCCTTTTGTACACCGTTGAGAATATCTATCGACGAGAATTACCGAGAATTACCGAGATTTTCCGAGAGTTACCGAGAGTTGTCGAATTAGCAGCAGCTAATTGTATGAAAAGCCAGTGACGCCTTCAGAGCAAAGTTTTGTACAGTTTTTAACGCAGGTGGAACTAGCCCTCGATGATATGTCATAAGGTTGTCTCAATTTAATGACACTTTGTGAAACCGAAGACCATTAGCGTCGCTCTCCTCCATCATCCGGGCCTGGGACTGGCACTGCTGGAGTGCAAACATTGCGAAGTTCAATCGGTTTGAGATGTAGCTGTCTGCCGATAGAATTGCGTTGTAAGCGTTTTAAAATGTAGGCCATTAGTTGACTTGAGATCCTGCATCGACTCAACTTAACTCAGCAAAAGACTTCGGACTATGAAAATTGAAAGCAGTCAATGAAAAGTACATCTTGCGTCGATTTTCAGCCTTTTAGACCAAGCTATAGATGTCATGGTTCCCTTGCGATCCACGTGTTTAGCGAAATCTTTCGTCTGTCAGATCTGTTTATGAGGACCTAGTCCGAAAGAATGGCTCGTCCACTGTTGATATATCAGATCGAAAGCAGTTAAGTAAAAGCAGAAGATTTAATCAAGGCAAAACAAGGCATTGTTATCACACTATTGATAGGACACGTGGTTTCATCTGTGGTGTTTAGTGACATCCTATGACTGGCACTAGAGGTCCATCTAAACTTACATTCATCACGTCGAAAGTAGTTTCTCCATCGATTCAAATAGTTTAACAACTTTCTATGTTATCAGAGTCTGTCGACGTCGATTTGAAGATATTAAGATGTATGGATCGTCCTGATATGTTGGCCTGAATTGACCTCGTTGACCTCTATACGCAATATTTGTGATGACGGCGGGTGTGGTTGAGGGAAGGTGGTGGGTCCATCTGGCATTGATTCTTGTTTCGTCTGCTGTTGTCTGTTGTTCGGAGTTTTACTACGAACACTGGAAGTGTAACAACTATCTGAGCGGAGAAACGGTCACCGTTCGCGCTGCCTCTGGCAGACTGCTCGAACTACACGTCAGGGACAACGTACAGGTCAGCATCGTCCCTACCCTTCCACCCACCTCTTCACCGATACCTATCACACATATACCCATCTGACATTCTGTCTGTCTGTTTGTCCGCCTGTCTATCTGCCTATCTGTCCGTCTTCCTAAGTTCCTACCTGCCTGCCTACCTGTCAACCTGCCTACCTGTCTACTTACTAACTGCCGATGGCCTACCTACCTCCCTACCTCCCTACCTACCTCCCTACCTACCTCCCTACCTACCTCCCTACCTACGTACCTACCTACCTACCTCCCTACCTACCTACCTAGCTACCTCCCTACCTCCCTACCTACCTACCTCCCTACCTACCTCCCTACCTACCTACCTCCCTACCTACCTACCTAGCTACCTACCTAGCTACCTACCTATCTCCCTCCTTCCCTACCTACCTACCTACCTACCTACCTACCTACCTCCCTACCTACCTACCTAGCTACCTACCTACCTACCTACCTACCTACCTACCTACCTACCTACCTACCTACCTACCTACCTACCTACCTACCTACCTACCTCCCTACCTACCTACCTAGCTACCTACCTACCTACCTACCTACCTACCTCCATACCTACCTACCTACCTACCTACCTACCTACCTACCTACCTACCTACCTACCTACCTACCTACCTACCTCCCTACCTACCTACCTACCTCCCTACCTACCTACCTCCCTACCTACCTACCTAGCTACCTACCTACCTCCCTACCTACCTACCTAGCTACCTACCTACCTACCTACCTACCTACCTACCTACCTACCTACCTACCTCCCTACCTACCTACCTAGCTACCCACCTCCCTACCTACCTACCTCCCTACCTACCTACCTACCGATTCCCGTTCATTTCGTCGCAGATCATTTCGAAATGAACGGTCACCCTAGCTACCACCTGCTTACCGGCCTACATGACGCCTGTCTGTCTACCTGCCCACTTGTCTGTCTGTCTGTCTGTCTGTCTGCCTTCCTTCTTGCCTTCCTGTCATGCCTTCCTGTCTGTCTGTCCGTCACCTGTCTGCCTGTTTATCTGTCTATTTGTCTGTGGGGATCTTCTGATTGTTGATCCGATTGTGCCCTAGCGCAAACGGTTCATGCCGTTTGCATTATACATGGCGCCATAGAAGTTAGCTTCTTCTTTCAGTGTGTTACCCTTAGGCTCGACTGCTTGGAATAGCCTCCCATTGGATCTCCGGCTCTTGCCTAAGAACTCTATACCATATTTTTTTATTCTACTCTGAAATCTGTCTTATATGGCCGTGGTTGGACCGGGAGCGCCTCGGAGTAGATTTCTTGAAGAGGCGCTATATAAAGTTTCATTGATTGACTTGTTGATTGATTGAGATCCTGGAATCAGTGGACGCCGTTCTTATCTAGTTATCATCATCTGTATTCTTCGCCCATACTCATATTTTTTTATTTTCCTAGGTCTGCATGACCAAATTTCCAAGTTCTGTGTGGCCAATCCAGTTCGTTTGTCTGCTCTGGATTGTGGTTTTCTTGTTCCCTCGGGTGTGTGTTTATACTGATGCAGTTCAACGACACTGCTTCATAACAAAGATTATTAGCGTCGCCCTCCTCATTTGTCCAGGCTTGGAACTGGCACTGTCAGATGTGTTGTGTTGACCACTGGTCTCTCCTCTTGCACTATATGCTACAGAGCGCATCTTAATGGTGATTCTGTGAGAGGCGCTATATAAATCTTGAAATACAATACAATCTGCATTTTTCTGATCATCCCTCCAGCTGATTGTGCTCACTCTTCTCCATTCACACATTTCAGATGCATCGAGTGCCTCCATTTCCACCTTTCCAATAGTCACCAATAAACCTTACCTATCTCTCTGTCTGTCTCCACCTGTCTCTGTCTGTCTATGTATGTCTCTGTCTGCATATATCTCTGTTTATCTACGTCTTCGTGTCTCTGTGTCTGTCTCTGTCTGTCCATCTTTGTCTGTCTCTATTTGCCCTGCTAGTTTACTCGCCTAGCTTCCGCCTTCCCGTCTGTGTTCAACCACCTAAGAGTCCCTCTTAAATAGGCGCTATATAAAAATGCGATTACAATAATTATTATGCTAAACGACGCCTGTAGCTATTAGCAACCGTTGCTATTAGGAACGCACTCCTAATAACACAAGTGAATAATTGATGCCAGCGCCAGAAACGGAACAGATTCTGTGAGCAAGAGGCTGTGACGGATATTTCACCCTGTCAGAGAAAGAGTGAGGGGTGGGGTACATGGGCGGGTGTTAGCCGTGAACCTGGACTGTTAGGAAGCATGGTGCTTGGAATTGGTCCCCTAGGGGTACTAAGGATAGCAGCAGACGATTGAGGAAGATGGAATCTCATCCGACGACAGAGCCAATGGCGCCCATGCATCAACAAAACAAACCGCCTGTAAGTCATCGCTACACACTGCTGCAGTTGCCCCTTCATTGTCCTCGTTCTGTCCTTGCGTGTCCCTCGTTTTGTCCCCATGTCTACGTGTCGTGTCCTCATGCTCTGTTCTTATGTTCCTAAGATGTCCTCGTGTGGTCCTCTCGTTGCCTATGTCGTCATTCTATCTCATGTTTCTTCGTGCAATTAATGTGTTGCCTCTTGACGTTGCTCTGTATTTGAGACAATACAATTCCTGTCATGTTGTTCTTGTTTCCTGTTCATTGCCTCATGTATTGCTAGCATTTATCAAGCACCACTTTATCATGACCAGACAATCAAGCATCCTTTTATGGTGCTCAGTTGCTGTGAGTGAAGGGGCTTTGCTCGAGATACCTACACATTGACCATCTCATGGGAGGAAGGTCACATCCTATTAAACATCGCTTGGCTACAAGGCGATTCTCTAACCAATGGTTTATTGTTCCACGTGTGTCATTGGGAAGTGATAGGGTGTTTGATCCTCTCCTAATCCAGAGGTGTCATAGAGCCGGCCCGTAGGCCATTTCTGACCGGCCGACGATATAATTTTGGGCCCGCGGAGCCTTGGCTAAAGACAATACAATTTGAGAGTAAAAGGTCTAATCTGACATTTTTAGGGTTTTATGAATTTTTCTGTGATGTTTGCAATTGATAATGCCTATCAGAAACACGTTTTCAAAGCCTAATTCAACTGTTTGCATGGCACCTCTGAGATCCCTACCCTATTTCCTTATGCACCCTCGGCGCTCTTGCACGCCATTTGCTGGAAAATATTGCTACTGGCACACCATAGCAAAAGCGTTTGACACCACTGCAAGGCTTAAGCGAGGGAAGTACTTGACCTAACAAAGAGATGTATGAGACGTTGAAGGCTGAGATTGAGTAACTGGAGGAGATTTCTGTCTGCAATCGATCTGTGGCCGATCACATTGGTTGGTGTCTGCTCTTACTAGATACGTCGCTCTGATCTGTGATATACGGAACTATTTTCAATGCATTCGATATTTGGTCAGAACGACGTAGAAATCTATTGACGACCTTGTCAGCGCTTACTATTGCTAGGAAGCCAGCAGGTGCTCGCAGCAGTCCGCTTCAATCAGATGCAGATGGGGCTTCTGGGTAATTCGGGGATTCGACGGATGAGGGCTTCTGCTAGTCAATAACTCTGATTACTCGGGCGACGATGATCATGTGGGCGCTATATTAATACGCAAATTCGTTTCGAGTTTCGAGTGTTATGCGGACTCTGTGTCTGTGTTCGCATGTGTCTGTCTCTGTCTGTCTATTTGTCTGTCTGTTGGTCTGTCTAGGTGACTCATTGTCTGTCTGCCTATTTGTTCCTTGGTCTTTTTCTCCCTCACATCTTTTTCTCACATCTTTTCGTTATTACTAATTTATGACTTTGCCTACGTCGTGTTGTAATTGTAATTAAAAACTTATATAGCGCCACTCGTAATCGGAGGCGTTCACAACTCAACACAAAGCTAGGTGAAGAACAGGAAAGTCTTAAGGCGCTTGCAACAGGCGACAGTGGTTAAGAGAGACCAGCTCTTCCCGAAGAGAAAGGGAAGGCTGTTCCAGCTGGTGGGACCCACATAGGCAAGGCTTCTGGGTTATGTCTCTGTCTCTCTCTGTGCCTGTCTGTGTCTGTGTCTGTCTGTGTCTGTGTCTGTCTCTTTCTGTCTGTAATATTCTGTATCACTTTGTATCTTTGTATCTCACAGTCTCTGCACACATTTTTGCCTGTCCGCCTGTTTATCTCTTTCAGTATGTCTGTCTGTTTTGTGTTTGTCTCCCTGTCTGTCCGGCTGTCTACGCTGTGCTTTTCAGCAGATGCTTATGCATGTATCCAGCCTCTGAATCCAACGTCAGTATAGCAGCAGCAGCAGTGACTTCCTCATCTGGACGGTGGAGATTCATTGATTGTCTGATGCCATTACTTAAGGCATCTTCTAATTTACTAGGATGGAGATCCGTTGGAAGGGGTGAGGGAAGGAGGAGAGGAGAAGAGGAGGAAAGGAGGAGAGGAGGAGAGGAGGAGAGGAGGAGAGGAGGAGAGGAGGAGAGGAGGAGAGGAGGAGAGGAGGAGAGGAGGAGAGGAGGAGAGGAGGAGAGGAGGAGAGGAGGAGAGGAGGAGAGGAGGAGAGGAGGAGAGGAGAGCACTTGCACATCCAAATCCACGAGTGAAAACTCCTTTGAAATCCATATGGCTATGGATTTTTTTAAATGCATACGTCTTATATTTATTCAGCCAAACTGTCAATTACTACTACTGTCGTATAATACAAGCCGAGGCCCGTGGGATATCTGGTCCGGCGCTAACCTAAACTTGGTTTCGCAACAACTGTCATCTGACCACCGAAAAAGCTAAATAAGTGACTTAGGCCTTTAGCCCAGTCAGTCAGTCAGTCGGTCGGTCGGTCGGTCGGTCGGTCGGTCGGTCGGTCGGTCAGTCGGTCGGTTGGTCGTTCTGTCGGTCGGTCGGTCGGTCGGTCAGTCGGTCGGTTGGTCGTTCTGTCGGTCGGTCGATCGGTCAGTTAGTCTTTCGGTCAGTCAGTCAGTCTGTCGGTCGGTCGGTCGGTCGGTCGGTCAGTCGGTCGGTTGGTCGTTCTGTCGGTCGGTCGATCGGTCAGTTAGTCTTTCGGTCAGTCAGTCAGTCGGTCGGTCGGTCGGTCGGTCGGTCGGTCGGTCGGTCGGTCGGTCGGTCGGTCGGTCGGTCGGTCGGTCGGTCGGTCGGTCGGTCGGTCGGTCGGTCGGTCGGTCGGTCGGTCGGTCGGTCGGTCAGTCGGTCGGTTGGTCGTTCTGTCGGTCGGTCGATCGGTCAGTTAGTCTTTCGGTCAGTCAGTCAGTCTGTCGGTCGGTCGGTCGGTCGGTCGGTCAGTCGGTCGGTTGGTCGTTCTGTCGGTCGGTCGATCGGTCAGTTAGTCTTTCGGTCAGTCAGTCAGTCGTTCGGTCAGTCAGTTAGTCAGTCAGTCAGTCAGTCAAACCAAGTCGGTGACGGTGGTGAGTATAGGTCGCAAGGGTTCGTCGTTAATGTCATCGAATGCTCTATTGGGAGGTAAAGACGTTTACGAAAATTGCCAGAAGCAGCCTCTGTTGGCGGCTCTTAATAATCATGTCTAGAAAATGAAGACACTCGTGTTGTGATGACGATTCTAAAGGAAGGAGACTGGCTCTCCCAGCAGTAATAGCCATCCTCGGGGTTCTGACCGTTTGCGATGATTCTGCCTTGCAATATTTCTCTTTCTACATCGACAATTCCGCGCATGTCAACGACCACGTCATCGGTCGATTGATTGATTGTTGCGTCATTTCGTCCGATATTTTCTTCTAAATATAGAATTTGCGCAGTAAGTAGTATAATTTTATTCCGTATAAAGAATATAGTAAGTAAGTATGGTCTTTTATTATTTGGTTTTCATAGATCTTAATCACAAGGTCAGTGGCTACTGGCATATTTGTGTCGTCTTTTGTATCCGACTTATTCGTTGGTTATGCCAAGGATTTTGTACGTTAAAGCAGTTGTGTCAAACATTTTTAAAATGGCGGGCCAGTGGCAATATTATCCAGCAAGTGGCGGCCAAGGGTGCCAAGGGTGCCAAAGGTGCCAAGGGTGCCAAGGGTGCCAAGGGTGCCAAGGGTGCCAAGGGTGCCAATGGCGCATGCGGAAAATTTGGTAGGGATCTCGGAGGGGGTCATACAAATAGTTGAATTAGGCTTTGAAAACGTGTTTCTGATAGACGTTATCAATTACAAACATCACAGAAAACTCATAAAGCCTTAAAAACGACAAATTAGACCTTTTATTCTCAATTGAATTCTATTGTCTGGCACTGCGTGTTGGGCAGTGCGCCGGTCTATCTTCGGGATCTATTTACCTTAACTTCAACCTGCTCTGGTCACCAAACTTTGTGATTCCATATGTTCGCGCTGTCTCCAGACAGAATAAAGTTTTGCAAATTGTGGGTTCCAGTGTTTGGAATAGCCTCTCATCTGACCTGCGCTCTCTTCTTTTTGTAAAGTGGACATAATCATATTACAATTATATTGTACTGTATTTTTATTACACTGTATATTTGTATATACCATTGCATCACTGGACTTAGCGTCTACCTCAAAAATTATTCTAGTTTCAGATTCTACCGTTGGTGATGAAGACACACGACCTCTCTGGCTTTTACTATAAACTTATTAAGACTTTCCCATTTGACCGGGCCTAGGTCGGGAGCGCCTCTGAACAGATATCTTGAAGAGGGGCTATATAAATTGCATTGATTGATTGACTGAATTGTGTTGTCTTTAAGCAAGGCTCCGTGGGATAGAAATATGTTGTCGGCGGGTCAGAAATGGCCGCGAGCCGTCCATTTGATACCTCTGGTTTAAGGGTATTTTGTTCCCATGTGACTTCATCTGACCAATCATTCTGATGTAGGCAGGCCTACCATCACGCCTCAGCCACGAGGGCCGTGTGTTCCACCGCCTGTAGCCGGATGTTTTGTGAAGAGGGCATAATCAAATTACACTTGTATTGTATATTTGTATTGTATTATTACATTTTATCTTCCCAGCAACACCCATGAGTAAACCATTTCAGTGTCATTATGCATTGCATCTGGCTTAGCTACGGGGTTCATATCCAGCAGTATGTCAACGTGGATTTATCCTCCCTGTAGGGATTTGATCCCCGACCTTTTGATTGACAGTTTAGCATGACCACTGCTAGACTACTAGAGTATCCCTTACGTTAAGTAATGCTCTTATACTCCAATGTGAAATGCAAATTGGTGCTCACTTTCTCCTCTTCGACCCTTGACCCGGCGTTGGGCCAAATTGAGCTCCAGGGACCATTGCATCGCTGGACTTGGCGTCTACTTCTAAACTTATTCTAGTGTCAGATTCTACCGTTGGTGATGAATACACAATCATGCGAGCCAGCAATCAATCGCTACGAGGAGTCAAGTGAGCATGCTCGTACGCGCAATCGTCAGACGAAGTTAATGCCAACAGAGGTCTCGCAAAGAAGTTTAGTAGCCGTTTAAGTTTAGCGACACTGTGTGATTACAAAGATCACTTGCGTCACCCTCCTCCATTATCCAGGATAATTACTGGCGCTGCCAGAGTAAGAACCATGGCGGAATTTCCGCGTTTGGTAGATATAGAACTATATTGATAATTCCGTCAATTTTATTAAATTACGGCTGTAGCAAATGTGCAATAATTAAATATATTCCTATATATATTATATATAAGCTTATATAATATATCTATGTTATATATATGTATAAAAATGTATATATATATATATAAATGTATGAAGCCCAACATTATCTTGATCTGCGATGCATTTCAAATAACAGTTTATTAGTTTCCCTGCCTGATGTCTTGCAAACCTTGTTTATTGCATGATTTAAACAGCATACAAAGAAGGTTCTATTACTATCGTTTCGCACGTGTCTTGTCAGCTGATATCTCATGATATTACAATCAACACCACATATTATGGTATTACATCAGATCATAGTTGAATTCTGACCACATGACCTTTTGCTTACGGAGTATTTTGAATGTGTAAAAAATTGAATTAACGTGTTTGAATTGTATTAAGCCACAATAAATACATATTTAGTTAATTATAATATCTAATATCTTCAGTAGAGGTAGGTGAGACAGACTAGCTCTGTGCCAGGCATTTCATAATTGTTGATCTGTAACTCTACTCCATTTTACCCCCAGATCAATATACAGAAACATTTACTAGTTTGTTATTAATTCTTATTATTATTCACTGTCACTCATGTAAGAAGTTATTGTCAGATTGTGTTATTTTCTAAATAAACGAATATCTCACCATACGTATACCATTATCGTAACCACTAATTTATACGAGTTACCGTACACCCTAAGGGGCAAAAGATTGTTTGACATGCTGTGCATAAGCTCTGCCTCCGAATTCGACGATTCGTGAACAGATGAAAGAGGACATTCGTGGCTTTGATAAATTGCATCAATGGTATAGCTGTCCAAAAGATCAAAATTTTTCTTCACCTTCAAAAACGAACAATATTGATTGGGACGCAAGACTGCATGTACTGAGATTTTGTGCGTTTGGAGCGTTAAACGATATATTTAAAACGAACAGTCCAGTCTGTCGAAGATTAACTCCTCCACTGCTTGCAGTCCAGCAGTGCCAGTTCCAAGCCTGGATGAAGAAGGAGGGGACGCTAATGATATATGTCATCAAACAGTGTCGTTAAACTGCCACTAACTAACTAACTGTTGAAGATGGCGTTCTTTGTCATCAGCTCACTACAACCATTTTGACAGGTTAGTAGTTTTAGTTTAACGACTATGTGTGGTGACAAAGATCATTAGCGTCTCCCTCCTACTTCATCCAGACTTGGGACTGGCACGGCCAGAGTACGAACAATGTCGGAGTTAGATCAATATGACAACCTAATCTAGGTTCTCGAGGTCAGCGAGCGCAAAGGGAAGATCACCCGCCATGGGCTGCTGCTTCTCCGTTCTGGTCGACTATACTTCTGAGTACGGCTTGGTTTTGTTGCGCAATCTGTTGTTGCCTTATGCATTAAACGAGGAGCCATAGAAGTTATAAATTACAAAGGCAGTTTGAGCCAACAATGGAAGAGAAATGCAACAAGTGGATGTATTTTCTAATGTTCTATTGCCCTCCTCATTTATCCAGGCTTTGGACTGGCATTGTCAGAGAGCGAACAGTGGCCGAGTTGCAGCCATGCCCTCCTCCTTTAGGCTGGCTTTAGAACGGCACCACCACAATGACGGAGCTGCAGCCCTGTGATTGGTGGAGGTGTCTTAAGTAGCTTATTCCCTGCCTACGTCATTTACGGATGATTCCTAACAGGATGAGCACTTCAGAGGGAACTAGCGATCTGTGGCATTAGACAGGTTGTGTGTGCTTAACCGTTCGAACTGCATTAGTTACTACTTCTGTCAGACCTCACGCTTGAACGTGCCTTACGGATGCGATCTTGGAGCGACCGCTGGTCTGGTTTGCTCTGCCGTGTTTTCGCTGATGGGAGATGAAAGAAAACGCGTCCGTTCGACGCACACTATGCAGTCCGAAATATCACATTAGACGGATTGACCATTCAGTATTGTACGCTCGTGTATCACCGCCCTTTCTCTCTGTCTGTTTCTCTCTCTCTCTCTTCTCTGTCTGTCTGTCTCTCTCTGTCTGTCTGTCTCTCTCCCACTCTCTCTCCCTCTCTGTCCCTCTCTCTCCCTCTACCTTTCTCTGTCTGCCTCTCTCTCCTCCCGCTCTCCCTCTCTCGCTCTCTCTCCAGTCCGTACTATGAAACTATTAAACGAATATATATATATGTATACCGCAACAAGTTTAAGACTAGACTAGACACTAGTAGTATATATATATATACTATATAGAGTATATATATATATATAGTCGGCATGTGTGATGTGTCTAGTCTAATCTTAAACTTGTTGCGGTATACATGTAAGTCTGTATTAGGATATATTTAGTTTTTGTCTAGCATTGTCAAGTCAAATCAAGTTTTATCTAGTCTTCAATAGTTATGTCCAATACGGTCTAGTTTTGTCTCGTCAAGTTTAATTTTCTAATCAAGTCTAACATTGGCTAGTCTATACAAGTCTAATTTCATCCTGTCTAGTCTTGTAGTATGGACTACTTTGGTTTTGTCTAGTCTAGTCTTATAGTTATAGTCTAGTCTTCAATGGCTGCACAACTATTCCTTCCCGGATATTTCATCACTTTGAAAAACTCTTTTATTTAAGATAGTAAGTTCTGTATACTACTGGTCTACTTCACGTGGCATTATAATCAAATACACATCTATGCCATCTAATATCATTTAAAGTTAATTTGTCAATTTACCATGGAAGTGGGATAGAACGTGGTGTCCCTCAGCAAAGATTTCTCTCTCTCTCTCTCTCTTTCTCTTTCTCTCTCTGTTTCTGTCTCGGTCTGTCTCTGTCTCTGTCTCTCTCTCTCTGTATATCTCTCTCCCCTCTCTCTGTCTGTGTCTGTGTCTGTGTCTCTCTCTCTATCTCTGTCTCTCTGTAGCTCTCTTCCTCTCTCTCCCCTCTCTGTCTCTCTCTGTCTGTCTCAGTATGTCTCTGTTTCTCTCTGTCTCTCTCTCCTCCTCCTCACTCCCCTCTTTCTCGTCCCTCTCCCTCCTTGTCCTCTGCCTCCCTGCAAGACTTAGTCGTCTGTACCTGGGATACGCCACAGTCGCCCTGTCATGTGTCGATGAAGAACAGAAGGAGGGGAGAACGAAGTCGATCCCTAATGCAGGACTGTTTATGCGGAGAATTTGGAGAGCATCGTCGTCCGTCGATTTGGCTGACGTCAGGACAGAGATAGGAAGTCGTTTGTCGCAAGTAATGAAGACGACACTAGGCTCCTTTCGACCAGAATGCGGATCCACTATGGCATTGGGAACTGCTCGTTTCGGACATGGAACCCCGCCGAGCCGATCCATACCAATGCCCTCTCTTCCCCCGATCCTCTTTACTACGTCCCGCCACACCTTAATGACCCGCTCTCCTCGGTTGCCACGGTAATGGCCAACACTTCCGGTATTTCAAAACTATAGCAACGCTTCGTATCTTTGCCTTGTTTCTCCATCGCTTATTCATTGATTCCGTCTCTATAGTCAATTCACGATCCATTTATAATTATCAATAAATTTCGCTTCCCATATCCAACCATCCATTTATCAGCTCATTCACTTATCCATTCAAACCCTTCGTCCATCAATTTGTCCATTCATTCATTCATCCATCCATCCATTCATCCATCCATTCATCCATTCATTCGTCCATTCACTTATTTATCCATTCCTCAATTAAACCGTCCATCCGTCCATCCCTTTCTTCATCATTCTTCCATTCATTCGTTCATCCGTACACCCATCCGTTCATTAATTCACCACCGAAGCTAATGTCCTGCTTATAAGAACATGACTTCTTTGCTTTTTACGACCCGCGTAGTCATCGCCCAGGCAGCAGCGGACGACCTCTACCCTCCTCTCCCTCTACTTCCCTCTCCTTCCTTCTCATTCTCCTTCCCTCGGCCGCTTCTTCCCTCTCCCTCTCCCTCTCCTTACCTTTTCTTCCCATTTCTGCATAAGACACTTTCGATCCGTTATATTTTATGTGGCATTGGCAATTCTGCTAAAAGTCCACGGCTGTCTGTCTCTGCCTCTTATTTGTCTCTGTGTCTGTCTATCTATCTATGTCTCTCTCTGTCTTACTCTATCCATTTCTCCCTCCCTCTCTCTCTCTCTCTCTCTCTCTCTCGGAGTCTCTCCCTCTCACTCTTTCTCTTTCCAGGCGACGACTCTTCTTATTATTTCCGTCTTCAAGTTACTCTTCGTGAGTCCATTCACCCACTCGCCTCGCATAACTCCCTCCCTGCTGCATGTCCATCTCTTTAATTCATGGGACGTCGTGGGTAGGTACTAGGTAGACCGAGGGAGGATAAGCCACGCTGCAGTATAGGACCTTGTCTGGATTCGGTGACCGTCTGCAGAGCGTATGACCAAACGAAGTCTTCATCGAAAGGACATCCAGTCATACAATCGTTTCCAAACGCAGATGATCTGTCATCGTTCGTAATGGTCGTCGTATTGAAGCCGCCTTGTCTTCTTATTGCTTATAGGGTCTCATCTCTGCGCACTGTTCTGATGGGTGGTTGGTAGGGTGAATGAGTATATCAGTGAACGAACCAATCACTCACTCGCTTACTCATTGACTCACTCCCATCTGACTCACCTATACTAACTCACTAAACCATTCATTAGCTCACTTATTCATGAATAGCGCTCGCTTGCTCACGGAGTTATTGACTCACTCATTCATCCATTCGTACACTCACTCACTCACCACTCGCCCACTCACTCATTCACCAACTAGCTCGCTCACTCACTTACTCACTCACTTACTCATTCACTCACTAGTTCACTCACACTCACTCACTCATTCGCTCACTCATTTACTCATTCGTTCACCAAGACACCCACTTACTCGCTCGCTCAACCCTTCGTCCACTGCCCACTCACTCATTCAGTCGGTTGTTCAATCGTTTTGATGTAAGCAGGTGTCTTTTCTCAGCTAATTTCCGAAGACTTTTAGTATTTAGGGTGACACAAAAGTTTGTTCGCCTTTTTCAAACTGCGTTTTCTCAATATTGGCTTCATATTTTTCTCCTATTTTATCAGTGCATACACAAGTCAAATGAACGATATTGGTACAAATTTGGCTTTGATTCCGTCCGTGGTTACCATTATATATTAAAAAAATTAAAGAGGACAAGTTTCCGGAAAAAAACTGCCGTGCGATGCAGTGTGTTCATTATAAAATCACTGTAAAACATGATATTTGGCCAAGTAGATTCTATCACAATACTGTTGCCTAGGTTTACAGACGCAGGCTATTAGCGTATAGTATTTTCGTTCTACACGGACTCTATAGGTACGGCATAGATTGGATCAGCGACTGAAGTGTCCCAACTTCTATCAATCTCCACGCTCGTTGGGGGCGGCGTTTGAGCTGATCGACGTTCTTTGACTCAGGATCTTTGTAAACTGTGAGAGACAAAATACTCCACAGGTTGTCAATAGGAGAGATCCTCAGGGTTTTGGTGGCAAATCTGTTGACTTTATTCGTGACAGGAGTTTGTAGTCTTGCCACTTCGTAGTCACAGCTAATGCATGACAGCGTACACCATCCTGCTGAAATAATCCCAAGATCATTGTCAACAAATAACTTTCGTTGCATAACATTGCCGTTGTCTCTTAAACGCTGGCTTCACGTATTGCTCGAAAATGTATGTAATGCCGTACTGCGAGTTCAGTCTGGTACCATTTGACACAAAATGAAGGCTAGTGAGCTCCGTGGCCGTCATCCCACCCCATATCATCACTGTCGGACTAAACTTCATCGGTGGAGCAGACGGAACGTTCTTCTTCTGTGAAACCCAAACTGTATCATTTTATGGATTCGGTACATAAAACACACTGAACGGCGACTCATCGATGAACAAAGCATTAGATCAGTCTTCCACAGTCCAATGTCGATGCTCCTATTTTTTACTCAATTAAGCGGCATGAATAATGGCTACGTCGTATCCAGGCACGAGTCGGAAATGCAAAACGCTGGCCCGCTGTCGCGTCATTTAACGCACGTTCGACTATTATTTGTAGGATTATACTATATTTGAGTCATGTATAGGCTTGAAAAATATTTTAGAGATCTGAATAATTTTGACTGAGATATTTAAAGTTAGAAAACGGTGAACGAACTTTCGTGTCACCCTATATTGCTGATCACAAAGAAATACTGTCACAGGTTATTCGCTTTCGATGCATTTATATAGCGACTGTTTTAGATCTTTCGCAGGAGACTGTGAGTAAGGTACGGCTGTGCATGAAGCAGATTTTGAAGAGTGTCTCCGGCTATAAGTATTCCTTATGTTACTATATTATTTGCTTACTGTGATTTTCCTTGATTTGTTACGCTGTCGGTGAAGTTGAAGTTTTTCGTTTTGCAATGCTGTATTGTGGTGGGAAGACAGAGAAAGAGACGACAAAAAATCCTTAATCGAAATAATCAGAAGACGCCTTAGACACTTGTTGGGTAAAATAAGAGGAGAGTAAGATCAAGACCCGTGTTAATGGACAGGATGGCGAAAGAAGGGTGGAGAAGAAAGCTAAAGAGGGAGACCGGACTACGAGAAGAATGGACGACACTGGATGTATGCACCTGTCTGAAAGGCAGAAAACAAAATTAGAAGTTCTTTTGTAAATATATATAATTGTGCAATTGGTTCTTTGATTATGCCCTGTCTCATCTAATCGAAACTGGTCTGGTCTAGTGTCATTTATTGATATATCTATTCAAATATCTTTTGATATCTTTTCGAGAACAAACACTAGAATGTTGTCGATTAAATACGCTGGCCCGAAAGCATGGAACGTCATTCCGGATGAAAATAAAGTTGCGGAATTATTTTATGAATCTATAATTGTCTCATTTGCGCGTCTTTATCGTCTTCATCATGATTGTATAGAATAACTAACTAGTTAAGTTTCTAACGAATTGCCTATGTATTTCTTATACCTAACCAACTGCAACTATCAATCTAATGTAAGGGTGACCCTGATTACAGGATTTTCTGTCCTTTAAGGGTTTCTGTTGGTCCCTATTGCCTCCCAGCTGATTGTCAACACTTTATAATTTTGTTTGTTGTTTTGGAGACAATAAAAACACTTGGTTATGGTTATGGTAAATATCCCTGTTCAATATTTAATTTTATCTATGTTTATGTTTAATGGTTTAACTGATTTCTATAGCGCCATGATATTTCAGCACAAGCTATCAACCGAGTGTCTCATGTGACGATACTGATGGTCAAGTGACTCTTACATTTGTGCTGACTTGGATTTAAGCAAATGTAAGTTATCTGCATTTACGAGTTGATTAACATGCGTTCATGGATAGGTTAACGTGAATTTTACTACGAAGATAATCTAAAAAAAACATTTTCGATTTGATGATATGCATTATTTTATCTACATTTATGATTTGATATTAGTCAAATAATAATCCTAATAATCCTGATTTATGATTTGATTAAGCCATAGTTGTCAAGAGCCATTTCTGGCTCGCTGACAATATATTTCTGACCCACGGAGCCTTGACTATAGCAAACACAGTCGAGAATAAGATGTTTAATTTGTAATTTTTAAGGCTTTACGAGTTTTCTGTGATGCTTGCATTTGAATATGCGTACCAGAATCACGTTTTCTGAGTCAAATTGAATGGTTTGTAATTGGATAGCCCACTCTGAGGTGCAAACCTCTTTTCCTCCTCCGCTTTCGGCACTCTGGCCAGCCACTTGCTAGAAAATATTGCTACAGCATGGCTCGCCATTACAAAAATGTATCTACATCCCTGGATTATGTCATATATTAATCTCTTCATTAAAATCGTCTCTAGTGATTTGTGGGCTCTGATTAGTCCTTTATCGGTGGTGAATTTTTGATTAATGACGTCAACTCCATTTCATATGATTAAGGAAACCGATTTATGATTAGGTACATGTCTAAAGTCCGCTCCATAAATGATTTGATTAGTCGCATCGATGTCTAATGACGTCTGCACACGTGTATCGAGTGCCTGCTGTTCAACTGGAGCTACATAAATCCCGCGTCTTCCCACCATTGCTTTTCGGTCATTACGTATTTATTATGGCTTCATTAGACGTCGGATCACGCATGACGGTTCGGCCATTGCCAACGCAACGACCTTCCGTGCTGAGGCACTGATAAGGCAAAATCTTCCCAGATTGATTTGTCTCAAGGAACGACCTTTGACCCGTTCGTGGCGTGTTGCCGTTGCCACGGAGTGAGTCCGGGGGTCGCGGGGTTCCGTTCTCTGAGTCCGTCGAGGATTTCAGGATCTTTCCGCGATCTGTTCAGTCCTTTCGCGGATGCCAGTGAATGCGACTTAATGAGGGATCGCTATAATACGTCACGCTGACGTTCGTCGGTTTATCCCTCTGGCGTTTAGTTATTTATTAAGATGATTTATATGGCGTCAGTCAAGTCACCAGAAACGCTCTTGGCGCTAGCCTAAATGATTCAAAATGTCATCAAGGACAGAGATTTAATCAGTAGGCAAAACAGTCCACAGAAGACTTGTGGCAGCCCCACGCACGCACGTATGATCCGAGCAACAGAGGACAGAGGATATTACGTTCAGGGACTCTGGACCAAGTTGAGTCGATTGTGTGGAGCGACAACGAGGTGACGTACCGTTGGCAGCGTTCTGTGTGTCCTCCGTTGAGTGTTGTCCCTCATTAGCAGAAGATAACGCAGGTCCGGCCACCCACCGAGTGCATATTCAACAGGCATCCACTGAAACTGTAACGGCATAATCGACTCTACATAAATATTCTAATCTACACGCTGTGCTTATTGATGATAGGCTGCTGTTTGAGTTTAACCATATATTATTAGTATTAAATTTGTTAACTGTTATGAAGAAATAAAGCACTAACAATACTTGCATTTGAACCAGTTTTAATGCTATATAAAATTGATTAAGCAGGAATATAGTCTGTGATTAGGTTTACAGTTCTGATTTTCATATTCTGTATTGTGGATATCATAATTAGACAATTATATAAGCGTACGTAAATGTGTTTGGAACCCCCTCCCCTCCCACCATACGCACCCGTACGAAATTTGAAACCCCCTCCCCCTGTGGACCGCACCTTATGCGACGATCACCGGGTTTCGTGCAAGAAAGACTGACACAGCAACAGACCCATCTACGTGGAAATCGCCGGCACAAACGAACAGTCAGCAACGGTAGAAACCGCAAAGAAATTCATCTTCCAGTTGATCGTGAGGTCAACGCTGAACCTTTGGTTGTCAAAATTGGAAGGTGTTTAGAAACAGATAATAGAGGAGATTAAGGTTATAAAGCACTCGTCTAAGTAAGTTTTGACATAACTTTAGTCAAGCTGACAGTAGTGCACGCTGAGTTCCTCGACATATTATTTATATTATATTATTAGACATCATTATTCATCATCAACAAAACTGCCTAATGTGATTCGATGAAAATTTGACATGGTTAATTTGGTCGAGACCATATGGATTCTATCAGAGGTATCCAAATACATGATCAGCATTCGTTCCTAGTGTCCTTGTTTTGGACCAATCGCCTCTCATCTACTTAGTTTAGACCAATCATCTTTGATTTACGTTCGGTGAGGCACGTGACTCCATTTCCAAAAATGTCGCATTGGTCTACTGGTTTTTTCGATTTATGAGTCTGCGTGCACGCACCCATCTCCTACCCTTCCACCCATCCATCCATCCATGATCCATTCATCCCACTATCTTTCCTTTCATTCATCCATCCATCCAACCATCGATTTATCCATCCATCAATTTATCCATCCATCGATTTATCCATCCGCCCATTTATCCATCCATACATTTATCCGTCCATCCATCCATTTGTCCATCCATCCATTTATCCATCTATCAAACCATCCATCCATCCATTTATCAATCCATTTTTTCATCCATCCAGCCATCTATCCATTTGTCCATCCATCCATTTATCCATCCGACCAACCATCGATCCATCCATCCATCCATCCATCCATTTATTCAGTCATTTGTCCATCCATCTATTTATCCATCTATCCAACCAACCATCGATCCATCCATCGATTTATCCATTCTTCCTTTTTCCATTCATCCATTTATCCATCCATCCATTTGTCCATCCATCCATTTATCCATCTATCAAACCATCTATCCATCCATTTATCCGTGCATTTTTCCATCCATCCAGCCATCTATCCATTTGTCCATCCATCCATTTCTCCATCCCTCCATTTGTCCATCCATCCATTTATCCATCAACCCAACCAATCATCGATCCATCTATTTATCCATCTATCCAACCATCGATCCATCCATCCATCCATCCATCCATTTATTCAGTCATTTGTCCATCCATCTATTTATCCATCTATCCAACCAACCATCGATCCATCCATCGATTTATCCATTCTTCCTTTTTCCATTCATCCATTTATCCATCCATCCATTTGTCCATCCATCCATTTATCCATCTATCAAACCATCTATCCATCCATTTATCCGTGCATTTTTCCATCCATCCAGCCATCTATCCATTTGTCCATCCATCCATTTCTCCATCCCTCCATTTGTCCATCCATCCATTTATCCATCAACCCAACCAATCATCGATCCATCTATTTATCCATCTATCCATCCATCCATTTGTCCATCCACTCATCCAACCAACCATCGATTAATCCATTTATCCATTCATCCATTTGTCCATTCATCCATCCATTTGTCCATCCATCCATTTATCCATCTATCAAACCATCTATCCATCCATTTATTCTTGCATTTTTCCATCCATCCAGCCATCTATCCATTTGTCCATCTATCCATTTATCCATCCGACCAACCATCGATCCATCCATTTGTCCATCCATTCATTCATCCATCCATCCATTTATCCATCTATCCAACCAACCATCCATCCATCCATCCATCCATCCATCTATTTATTGATTCATTTGTCCATCCATCCATTTATCCATCAAGCCAACCAACCATCGATCCATTCATTTATCCATCCATCCATTTATCCATCCTTCCTTTTTCCATTCTTCCATTTATCCATCCATCCATTTGTCCATCCATTCATTTATCCATCTATCCATCAATTTGTCCATCCATTCATTTATCCATCTATCCATCCATTTGTCCATCCATCTATCTAGCCAACCATCGATTAATGCATTTATCCATCCATTTATCCATCTATCCATTATTCCATCCATCCACTTATCCATCCATCTATTTATCTGTCCATCCATTTATCCATCCATCCATTTGTCCATCCATCCATTTATCCATCAATCCAACCAACCATCGATCCATCTATTTATCCATCCATCCATTTATCCATCTATCCATCCATTTGTCCATCCATCTATCTAGCCAACTATCGATAAATCCATTTATCCATCCATTTATCCATCCAACCAACCATCTATCCATCTATTTATCTATCCATCCATTTATCCATCCATCCATTTGTCCATCCATACATTTATCCATCTATCCATTTATCCATCTATCCATTTTTTCATTTTTCCATTTATTCATCCATCCATTTATCCGTCCATCCATTTATCTATCCATCCATTTATCCATCCATCCATTTATCCATCAATCCATCTATCTATTAATCCATTTATCCATCTATCCATTTACCCATCCCTCCATTTCCCCATCCATCCATTTTTTCATCCATCCATTTATCTGTTAATGCATGTATTCATCTATCCATCCATCCATTTCTCCATCCATCCATTTTTTCATCCATCCATTTATTTTTTAATCCATTTTTCCCTCCCCTTTGTCCATCCATCCATCCATTTATCTTTTAATCCATTTATCTATTAATCATTTATCGATCTATCCATTTATCCATCTATCCATTTATCCATCCACCCATTTATCCATCCATCCATTTATCCATCCATCCATCCATTTTTTCATCCATCCATTTATCTTTTAATCCATTTTTCCCTCCCCCTTTGTCCATCCATCCATCCATTTATCTTTTAATCCATTTATCTATTAATCATTTATCGATCTATCCATTTATCCATCTATCCATTTATCCATCCACCCATTTATCCATCCATCCATTTATCCATCCATCCATCCATTTATCCATCCATCCATTTATCCATCCATCCATCCATTTATTCATCCATCCATTTATCTATTGATCTATTTATCCATCCATCCATTTATCCAACCAACCAACCATCTATCCATCTATTTATCTATCCATCCATTTATCATATCCATCCATTTATCCATCCATCCATTTATTCATCCATCCATTTATCCATCCATTCATTTGTCCATGCATCCATATATCCATCCATCCATTTATCCATCCATCCATTTATCCATTGATCCATTTATCCATCCATCCATCCATTTATTCATCCATCTATTTTTTCATCCATCCATTTATCCATCCATCCATTTATTCAGTCATCCATTTATATATTAATCCATTTATCGATCTATCCATTTATCCATCTATCCATTTATCCATCCACCCATTTATCCATCCATCCATTTATCCATCCATCCATCCATTTATTCATCCATCCATTTATCTATTAATCTATTTATCTATCCATCCATTTATCCATCCATCCATTTATCCATCCATTCATCCATTTTTTCATCCATCCATTTATCTTTTAATCCATTTTTCCCTCCCCCTTTGTCCATCCATCCATCCATTTATCTTTTAATCCATTTATCTATTAATCATTTATCGATCTATCCATTTATCCATCTATCCATTTATCCATCCACCCATTTATCCATCCATCCATTTATCCATCCATCCATTTATCCATCCATCCATTTATCCATCCATCCATCCATTTATTCATCCATCCATTTATCTATTGATCTATTTATCCATCCATCCATTTATCCAACCAACCAACCATCTATCCATCTATTTATCTATCCATCCATTTATCATATCCATCCATTTATCCATCCATCCATTTATTCATCCATCCATTTATCCATCCATTCATTTGTCCATGCATCCATATATCCATCCATCCATTTATCCATCCATCCATTTATCCATTGATCCATTTATCCATCCATCCATCCATTTATTCATCCATCTATTTTTTCATCCATCCATTTATCCATCCATCCATTTATTCAGTCATCCATTTATATATTAATCCATTTATCGATCTATCCATTTATCCATCTATCCATTTATCCATCCACCCATTTATCCATCCATCCATTTATCCATCCATCCATCCATTTATTCATCCATCCATTTATCTATTAATCTATTTATCTATCCATCCATTTATCCATCCATCCATTTATCCATCCAACCAACCATCTATCCATCTATTTATCTATCCATCCATTTATCCATCCATCCATTTATCCATCCATCCATTTATTCGTCCATGCATTTATCCATCCATTCATTTGTTCATCCATCCATATATCCATCCATCCATTTACCCATCCATCCATTTATCTATTAATCTATTTATCCATCCATCCATTTATTCATCCATCCATTTATCCATCCATCCATTTATCCATCCATCCATTTATCCATCCATCCATTTATCCATTCATCCATTTATTCGTCCATCCATTTATCCATCCATCCATTTATCCATCCATCCATTTATCCATCTATCCATTTATCCATCCATCTGTTTAGCTATCCATACATTTATCCATCTATCCATTTATCTAACCATCCATTTATCTATCCATCCATTTATCCATCCATTTATCTATCAATCCATCCATTTATCAATGCATCCATTTATCCATCCATTCATCCATTTATCCATCTATTCATTCATCCATCCATCAGGCAATGGTATCGTTCCCTTTTCGTCATCTATCGATCGTCCATTGCTCATTTCTGTCGTTTCGTCGACCTTCTGGTGTCGAATAACGCCGAGATTCGTTTGAAGACCTCCATCTCGTGACGGAATCTTTGGCGTTTGCTGGGTCGAGGGACGGTCGAGACCTATTAGCGTGCAGCAGCGGAGTCGGCATGCGTTGTGGAAATCACATTGTCGACTGATTATACCATTAGTTCACTGAAATTACTCAGTGCAGCGATAACCTGTTGGTTGAAATACACATTGTCCCAAAAGTGGTCTCAGACCTTCATAACGACGAGGATCTTTAATTGTCTTAGTCTTGCCAACAGTTGTTCCCGTTTCCTTAAGAGGTTTTTGATTATATTATATCATTGATGATGTAAACTTACCGCAGTGGGGCTCCTCAAGGAGGACTCGTTCGAGTGTTTGAACGAAATTTAATTTTTTCTCTCAAATTCTCAGTTATGCGTTTAAAAATTATAATTTCAGCTCTATAGGTCGACGGGAAGATACCTGAAAAAGAGTTGAAAGATGTCCAACCAGTCCGACCGTAACAAACCTTACGCAAGCCAAGTGAAAACGGAGGACTCGTTCGAGTGGTTGAACGATATTTAATACTTGCATTTTTAAAAATCTTAATTTTTAAGTTATGTGCGTAAAAATGTGATGCATTGCATTGTCATGCAAGCCTGAATGCGTGTAAATTTTCAGCTCTGTAGGTCGACGGAAACATATATGTAGGTCCTACCTAAAAAAACAGTTGACAGAACTCCGACGAACAAAAGTTTGCCGATGACAAACTTTACGCAAGCCATGTATAATAAAAGAGGGTCTAAAGAAATAATACACACTGTTTGGAAGTGACGAATCGTCGATCCCACTTCCATTTGGGTGGACTTCTTTGCATAATCCCGCTTTCATTTAGGGTTTTTTATCAACCCCGTCTCCATTTAGGTATTTTTCTTTTTGTATGTCCCGCTTCCATTTAGGTGTATTTTTTCATCAATCCCGCTTCCATTTAGGTTTTTTTCACCAATCCCGCTTCCATTTAGGTTGTTTTTTTTTCAACAATCCCGCTTCCATTTAGGTTTTTTTTCACCAATCCCGCTTCCATTTAGGTTGTTTTTTTTCAACAATCCCGCTTCCATTTAGGTGTAGGCCTATTTCTTTTCACCAATCCCGCTTACATTTAGGCAATTTTGCTGCATCAATCCCGCTTCCATTTAGGTATTTTTGATCCATCAATCCCGCTTCCATTTAGGTATTTTTGATCCATCAATCCCGCTTCCATTTAGGTATTTTTGATCCATCAATCCCGCTTCCATTTAGGTAATTTTGATCCATCAATCCCGCTTACATTTAGGCAATTTTGCTGCATCAATCCCGCTTCCATTTAGGTATTTTTGATCCATCAATCCCGCTTCCATTTAGGTATTTTTGATCCATCAATCCCGCTTCCATTTAGGTATTTTTGATCCATCAATCCCGCTTCCATTTAGGTAATTTTGATCCATCAATCCCGCTTCCATTTAGGTATTTTTGATCCATCAATCCAGCTTCCATTTAGGTATTTTTGATCCATCAATCCCGCTTCCATTTAGGTATATTTCACCAGGTTACTTGTCTTAATAAAATAATATAAAACACGTCTGAGCTGCGCGCTTTTGTCGGCGCTCTAATGTCGTGTTACCTGAGGTACAGCATCATCATCTCAATGCATCCTACGCATCATATGCAATGCACAAAATCTGCACACTTTGTTGAAGCGGTGATGACATAAATTGAAGTATGCGATGGTCCAAAATCTTCTCATGAAATTCGCATATTATGGGTTGTCTATCCACTCCTCACTCATCTGCTTCAAGCTGTTCTATCGATTACACGTTCCATTCAAAACTAAAGTCTTTTGGAAATCGTATTTATCCACCAAGTCACCTTTCGATTTGCCTAGACAACGTAATTTGACATTCGCATAATATTGCTCTCTATAAACACGATGAGGTCATGTGTCCTGGATCGCATGTTGTATCGGATGACCTAACGGAGAAGGAGAAGGTCGTGAAGGATACGACATGAGTTCAATAGGACTGAGGATAAAGAGCAAGATCAGCTTTTAAATCAGTGCTCTTCAAAAGAAGGAAAATTAACAGGAAGAAACCGAGAATGAGTAAATTTAGAGACCGTGGACGACTAACGCACCAATAACGAACATGGATTGCCGGGCATAAAGCATATTTCTTCAATTATGTGCCTCAAAGCCAACTCGATCAGAGATGGCGACACCCAGATTTGACCATCTCGTGGACTACCTCACTGATTTCGACACAGATCACGTGAATAGTCTGGTGTCCTGCGCTTCACTTTTGAGTTGGGCTTTATAGACACTTGGATTACGATTATGTCTGCAACCAAATTACGTGATATAACAGAATACTACGACGATGCTGTAATCGGAATGCCGAAAGCGGCTTAATTAATTATCTGATATTATCTAATGACTTCATTAGCGCAAGTTTAATAAATCATACAGCGTCAATGGATGGTCACTTTCACCCGTTAGTATATAATTATGATACACGGTGACTATTAAAAATGTTGAGCAACTCTAAGAGCGACAGCATATTCAGGTGACTCGCACAATCTATTCGATGTATGTCTTGCACTGACTCGCTAAATATGGAGAACTGTTAATTAGAACATTCAGTCTTTGTGAAATATTTATTCAAGATATTGTGGAGGGCGATCTGTAGGCAGTTCTTCGGGTGGGACTGAGGCAGAGACGCTATATAAATTAGATATGCATACACCATATCCTGGCCAAAAAGGATCGATTGTGGTAATGCGAATAATTTGTAGCCCGAATATTATTTGAGTTTTGCAGTTTCAAAACCGTTTTAATCCTGACAGAATCTCCACTCTTGTCATCCCAGATATCAAGTCTATAATATAATTGACCATTATAAAGTTGAATATTATCTTGAAAGCTCGCCCTTCGCTATATTCAAGGGTCTACCCTCATCTCTCCTAATCAAAGCGTGCTGTGTTGTCATTTCTGCGCACAAGTAAGATTGATTTATTTATAAAACAAACAAATATGCTACTACAAAATTTAGAAAAAGTTAGTTGTAATTTATGAACGGCTCCGTTTGAAAGAACGTCATAGTCATGTCTTTAAGATAAAAAAATTAATACGAGGGATTTTATCTCCTGCTTGCGCGCTCTTTTTCAAGTTTGTGTATAGACCAAAGCATGGTGTAACAGCCTACACCATGGCCAAAGG